>OY482675.1:35317765-35731377 GCA_960531455.1 Urophora cardui | reverse complement strand
AAGAACGCCTACTAACGGAATTTGATAGACTAATACTTGCCACGAACGACCGGATGAACGCAAGAAATTTAGTCGAAGACACGATGCACGCTATAAACATAGCCTGCGACGCCGCGATGCCAAGAAAAGGTAGAAACGGTAGGCAGCCAGTATATTGGTGGAACGATGAAATATCACGTGCCAGACAAGCCTGCACACGCAGCAGACGTCATTTTACTCGAGCACACCGCCGAGGTGATGCAAACGCAGAACATGATGCCTACAAGAGGGCCAAGAAAGAGCTAGGGCGAGCCATCGCATGCAGCAAAAAAGAGAAATGGGCACAACTCTGCGCTGACGTAAACTCTGATCCATGGGGGCTAGGATACAAACTAGTGATGAAAAAACTGGGTGCTAAGACATCCGAAAATTACATGGACGCGGAAACGATGGACGACATCGTGCAGAAGTTGTTCCCGGCACACCCTGTCAGAACAGAAAAACAACGCACCAGACCAAATAATGCTATTCCATTCACAGAAAAGGAACTCGAAGAAGCCGTATCCGGCCTCAAGAACAATAAAGCACCCGGACCGGACGGCATACCGGCAGAAATCTTGAAGTGCCTGGCCTTACGCAGACCACAGGCAATGCTGAAAATGTACAACACATGCCTAACAGAGGGAGTCTTCCCCGAGTGCTGGAAGAAACAACGCCTCGTTCTCATCGACAAGGCAAAAAGTAACGCGACAGCAACCAAGTCATTCAGACCACTTTGTATGTTGGATACAGCGGGTAAACTTCTTGAGAAAATGATCAAACCCAGGCTATCAGCGGCGATCGCGGAAGCTGGTGACTTGAGCGAGAGGCAACACGGCTTCAGAAAAGGCAGATCAACAATTGGCGCCATACGAGATGTCATGAAAGCGGCTGCAGCAACGCAAGAAGGAAACCACCACTCAAGACCGGTGGTAGTACTTATGACACTTGACGTTAGAAACGCATTCAACAACGCTAGTTGGCGCAACATTCTGAGGGCGATCGAAGACAAGTTCCAGGCACCAGAATACTTGAATACAATTATTCGGAGCTACCTACGAGATCGCACACTACTGTACGAAACAAGTAGCGGGACAAAGACGATGCAGATCACAGCTGGAGCAGCACAGGGCTCAATTCTCGGACCTGACCTCTGCCTACGACGATATGCTGCGCATAGAAATGCCGGACAACACCTTTTTAACTGGTTTCGCAGATGATGTGGCGGCTGTCATCACCGCCAGAGACACAAATGAAGCACAACGCAAGATCAACCAAGTGATGATTCGAACAGAGCATTGGCTGGCGTCTCAGGGACTGCAGCTAGCAACTGAGAAGACAGAAATAATGCTCATCACGAGACGACAAATACCACTGCAAGTTGAAATGCGCGTAAGTGATATTCTAATAACGACACAGACAGCTGTAAAATACCTAGGTATTAAAATTGACTCCAAGCTTACTTACGGAGCTCACATCCAGTATGCCACAGAAAAGGCGTCGAGGACCACAGCAGCGCTAAGCAGGCTGATGGCCAACATCAAGGGATCCCTGCCCAGTAAACGGAAACTTTTGATGGGCGTATGTCACTCCATTTTGCTCTATGGCTGCGAAATATGGGCGGACGCACTATCCGCGGACAAACGCAAGCGCACAATGATGAGGGTGCAACGCACGGCAGCGCTACGAATCGCTAGCGCGTACCGTACAGTCTCCGCGGCGGCAATACTTGTCATTGCCGGAGTCATACCCATAGACCTGATGGCAAAAGAACGCAAGGAGCTGTATGAGCTTAAAAGATCATCGGAGTACAACATACAAGTGGAAAAAGCTGTTAAAGGACGCACAATAACAATCTGGCAAGACAGATGGCGAAACGATACAACAGGCAGGTGGACAGCACGACTGATTCCGCACCTATTAGAGTGGATAGAGCGAAAACACGGCGAAGTGAATTATTATCTGACTCAGTTGCTAACGGGTCATGGATACTTCCGTCAATACCTCCACAGAATGGGGAAATGCAGAGACGCGCGCTGTATATATGGCGATACAGACAACGACGACGTAGAGCATACACTCTTTGAATGTGTGAAATGGCAGACACTGCGCTCGGAGTTGGTTAATGCTATTGGCGTCATTACTACAGAAAATATTGTACGGAAAATGACAGAAAACGAAGATAAGTGGAACCTGATTTCTGTATATGTAGAAAAAGTGCTAAGGTTGAAGAAAGCCGATCTTGATCGCGATACCACTAATAGCAGTGAGCCATGAACGCGCCGCATAGACAGGGGAGATAACGTAACGTGCAGATTGCACAAAGGCGAGGCCTGGACGCAGGCTACATATGTAAAAGTCAGTTGCTGACAGATGAGCGACACCTACTCTGAAGTAATGCCACCGCAGTTCCAGGGTAAGGTGTTTGACATAAGAGGGGGATTGTTTTTAGTGGCATCACCACTCGAAGCGGTGATAACGTGTTACCGGGAAATCCGAAGGGATTTTTCAACCTCCTCACGCCACAAAAAAAAAAAAAAAAATTATTATTATTATTATTATTATTATTATTATTATTATTATTATTATTGTTATTATTATTATTATTATTATTATTATTATTATTATTATTATTATTATTATTATTATTATTATTATTATTATTATTATTATTATTATTATTATTATTATTATTATTATTATTATTATTATTATTATTATTATTATTATTATTATTATTATTATTATTATTATTATTATTATTATTATTATTATTATTATTATTATTATTATTATTATTATTATTATTATTATTATTATTATTATTATTATTATTATTATTATTATTATTATTATTATTATTATTATTATTATTATTATTATTATTATTATTATTATTATTATTATTATTATTATTATTATTATTATTATTATTATTATTATTATTATTATTATTATTGTTATTATTATTATTATTATTATTATTATTATTATTATTATTATTATTATTATTATTATTATTATTATTATTATTATTATTATTATTATTATTATTATTATTATTATTATTATTATTATTATTATTATTATTATTATTATTATTATTATTATTATTATTATTATTATTATTATTATTATTATTATTATTATTATTATTATTATTATTATTATTATTATTATTATTATTATTATTATTATTATTATTATTATTATTATTATTATTACTATTATTATTATTATTATTATTATTATTATTATTATTATTATTATTATTATTATTATTATTATTATTATTATTATTATTATTATTATTATTATTATTATTATTATTATTATTATTATTATTATTATTATTATTATTATTATTATTATTATTATTATTATTATTATTATTATTATTATTATTATTATTATTATTATTATTATTATTATTATTATTATTATTATTATTATTATTATTATTATTATTATTATTATTATTATTATTATTATTATTATTATTATTATTATTATTATTATTATTATTATTATTATTATTATTATTATTATTATTATTATTATTATTATTATTATTATTATTATTATTATTATTATTATTATTATTATTATTATTATTATTATTATTATTATTATTATTATTATTATTATTATTATTATTATTATTATTATTATTATTATTATTATTATTATTATTATTATTATTATTATTATTATTATTATTATTATTATTATTATTATTATTATTATTATTATTATTATTATTATTATTATTATTATTATTATTATTATTATTATTATTATTATTATTATTATTATTATTATTATTATTATTATTATTATTATTATTATTATTATTATTATTATTATTATTATTATTATTATTATTATTATTATTATTATTATTATTATTATTATTATTATTATTATTATTATTATTATTATTATTATTATTATTATTATTATTATTATTATTATTATTATTATTATTATTATTATTATTATTATTATTATTATTATTATTATTATTATTATTATTATTATTATTATTATTATTATTATTATTATTATTATTATTATTATTATTATTATTATTATTATTATTATTATTATTATTATTATTATTATTATTATTATTATTATTATTATTATTATTATTATTATTATTATTATTATTATTATTATTATTATTATTATTATTATTATTATTATTATTATTATTATTATTATTATTATTATTATTATTATTATTATTATTATTATTATTATTATTATTATTATTATTATTATTATTATTATTATTATTATTATTATTATTATTATTATTATTATTATTATTATTATTATTATTATTATTATTATTATTATTATTATTATTATTATTATTATTATTATTATTATTATTATTATTATTATTATTATTATTATTATTATTATTATTATTATTATTATTATTATTATTATTATTATTATTATTATTATTATTATTATTATTATTATTATTATTATTATTATTATTATTATTATTATTATTATTATTATTATTATTATTATTATTATTATTATTATTATTATTATTATTATTATTATTATTATTATTATTATTATTATTATTATTATTATTATTATTATTATTATTATTATTATTATTATTATTATTATTATTATTATTATTATTATTATTATTATTATTATTATTATTATTATTATTATTATTATTATTATTATTATTATTATTATTATTATTATTATTATTATTATTATTATTATTATTATTATTATTATTATTATTATTATTATTATTATTATTATTATTATTATTATTATTATTATTATTATTATTATTATTATTGTTATTATTATTATTATTATTATTATTATTATTATTATTATTATTATTATTATTATTATTATTATTATTATTATTATTATTATTATTATTATTATTATTATTATTATTATTATTATTATTATTATTATTATTATTATTATTATTATTATTATTGTTATTATTATTGTTATTATTATTATTATTATTATTATTATTATTATTATTATTATTATTATTATTATTATTATTATTATTATTATTATTATTATTATTATTATTATTATTATTATTATTGTTATTATTATTATTATTATTATTATTATTATTATTATTATTATTATTATTATTATTATTATTATTATTATTATTATTATTATTATTATTATTATTATTATTATTATTATTATTATTATTATTATTATTATTATTATTATTATTATTATTATTATTATTATTATTATTATTATTATTATTATTATTATTAT
This sequence comes from Urophora cardui, assembly GCA_960531455.1. Lineage (NCBI taxonomy): Eukaryota > Metazoa > Arthropoda > Insecta > Diptera > Tephritidae > Urophora > Urophora cardui. The sequence goes on along the minus strand of OY482675.1, from coordinate 35,726,046 downwards.
TATTATTATTATTATTATTATTATTATTATTATTATTATTATTATTATTATTATTATTATTATTATTATTATTATTATTATTATTATTATTATTATTATTATTATTATTATTATTATTATTATTATTATTATTATTATTATTATTATTATTATTATTATTATTATTATTATTATTATTATTATTATTATTATTATTATTATTATTATTATTATTATTATTATTATTATTATTATTATTATTATTATTATTATTATTATTATTATTATTATTATTATTATTATTATTATTATTATTATTATTATTATTATTATTATTATTATTATTATTATTATTATTATTATTATTATTATTATTATTATTATTATTATTATTATTATTATTATTATTATTATTATTATTATTATTATTATTATTATTATTATTATTATTATTATTATTATTATTATTATTATTATTATTATTATTATTATTATTATTATTATTATTATTATTATTATTATTATTATTATTATTATTATTATTATTATTATTATTATTATTATTATTATTATTATTATTATTATTATTATTATTATTATTATTATTATTATTATTATTATTATTATTATTATTATTATTATTATTATTATTATTATTATTATTATTATTATTATTATTATTATTATTATTATTATTATTATTATTATTATTATTATTATTATTATTATTATTATTATTATTATTATTATTATTATTATTATTATTATTATTATTATTATTATTATTATTATTATTATTATTATTATTATTATTATTATTATTATTATTATTATTATTATTATTATTATTATTATTATTATTATTATTATTATTATTATTATTATTATTATTATTATTATTATTATTATTATTATTATTATTATTATTATTATTATTATTATTATTATTATTATTATTATTATTATTATTATTATTATTATTATTATTATTATTATTATTATTATTATTATTATTATTATTATTATTATTATTATTATTATTATTATTATTATTATTATTATTATTATTATTATTATTATTATTATTATTATTATTATTATTATTATTATTATTATTATTATTATTATTATTATTATTATTATTATTATTATTATTATTATTATTATTATTATTATTATTATTATTATTATTATTATTATTATTATTATTATTATTATTATTATTATTATTATTATTATTATTATTATTATTATTATTATTATTATTATTATTGTTATTATTATTATTATTATTATTATTATTATTATTATTATTATTATTATTATTATTATTATTATTATTATTATTATTATTATTATTATTATTATTATTATTATTATTATTATTATTATTATTATTATTATTATTATTGTTATTATTATTATTATTATTATTATTATTATTATTATTATTATTATTATTATTATTATTATTATTATTATTATTATTGTTATTATTATTATTATTATTATTATTATTATTATTATTATTATTATTATTTTTAGGTGGCCCGTTAAGGGGAAATACGGTACTCAAATATTTAATTGCACATCTACATTAGGCATATAACTTTTTTACAATTTTTGCAAATACGAAAAACGGCATACCATAGTCGAATAGAGCATAAAAAAGTATGAACTCCATTATTTTTTTTTTTGCGAAATTGCAAAAAAGTTTCCGCGCAAAACGAAATTACTTTTTATCAGAACTGCTGAAAAAAACAAAAAAAGTTTTGCACATCTGCACAGAGCGTGCAATTAAAATTGTGCAAGACATTTTAACATTGTGTAAATCATCACATACTTTAAATTTAAAACTTATTTCATATAACAATTGACAAAAATGTAAAAATAAAAATATTAAAAAAAATTAAAAAAAATCTTACTTTTTTTAGAAATCCATTTTTGCGCGGAATGTTTTTGAACCGAAATCACCTAAAACAGTGATATTCATTACTTGTACAATATTTGCCACCACGTGGTGGTATGCCAAATTTTTCGTCAAAATTTGTTATATGCCTAATCTATATGTATGCATGTGTTTACTTGCGTTCTCATTAGAGCTGCAAAACTATCGATGGCAATATCGATAGTATCGATAGTTTTTTTTTCGTGTCACTATCGATAGTTTTTTTCCACTATCGATGGTTATTCCTATTCATTCTTGTAGTTTTGTCCCAAGAGAAGAATACTGAATGTTAGGGAGGAGTTGGATTTCGATATCAAATTGGTCAAATTAATACCCCAGCGGGTTAGGGGGCTTAGAATATACCCGTGGTAAGGAATGTCTGTCGTAAGAGGCGACTAAAATCCTTCTAACGATATACAACTTGTAGTAATTGAACCACACCTCGCTAAATGACATCTGGTCAATGTCAAAATTTTTCATTTTTTCCGATTTTTGAAAGTTTTGATTTTCAAATTAAGTTTTTTATAAAAACTTGTAAAAATCAAAAAAAAATTATTTTTAAAAAATTAGCCCAATTAAACGGGCTGATGAGTCATCTAACCGAGTTTTTCGTCCATAAAATATCCTTTTTGTTTCACATGAAAGAAATCGCTAAAAATAATGTTTTTATCAGATATCCTTGATATTACGTTAACAATTAAACGGGCTAATTTTTAAAAAATAAAACTTTTCTGATTTTTACAAGTTTTTATAAAAAACTTAATTTGAAAATCAAAACTTTATCAAAAATCGCAAAAAAATTAAAAATTTTGACATTGACCAGATGTCATTTAGCGAGGTGTGGTTCAATTACTACAAGTTGTATGTTATTAGAAGCGTAACTCCAGCGAACATAATTTTTGAATAAAGTGATAACAAAAAACACAAAATTACCGTTATCTCACAAACGTAACCATACAAAAAATAAAAAAAAAATAAAATTGTTCTGTGCTCAGCAGGCCCATACCTATCCTCCCCCATAACTGAAATTCTTCGTATTTTTTTGTTTTTTGATTTATTTAAAGTATAGTGTATTCTACATTAATGAAATGTTTAAACAGTGTGCCTTTTGATTATCGATATTTTACATTAATGAAATGTATAAACAATGTGCCTTATGTACTAGTCAGCGCCAAAGATGCTAAAAAACAAATGTACTACTTTTAGTTTTATTACTATTGCGTTTTCAAGTCAAATGAAACCTTTTTCAAATAAAGTGTAAATTTTAAATTGAAAAAGGTTTATACCATCATTCTGTATTGCGAACAGAAGCTAAGTCGAACGAATCGTTTCGAGACGATTTCGTCTAGCATTGGCATTCTCTATGCTGTTCGTCAATTCTTGCGTTCCTTATATCATGTTCAGACATAAAAATTAATTAAGTCAATTGGGGTTGATTGAACATCTTTAGATTTGGTGTTCAGACATATTTAATTTACTTGGCCCATTTAACAGGTCGGCTCAAGATATATACACACATACACGCCGTGAGCTGAATATCAAACTCTCGTGACCTAAATGTCAAAATTGCAAGGAGGACGAAATAATTTGACATTCATCTCACAATTTTTACCAATCGTAAACACGAATGCATGTATAAAATAAGCAGAAATAAAAACAAATTTGGTAGGTGATGAAGAAGAACAAGAATGCAGCTGATCTGACGAACCAACCTGTTTAGTGGACACTGACGCTAATCACATTTCTCTTTTCATGACATTTCATTTTACTTATGAAACACGCCTTTTAACAGGGTTGCATGCAGAATTGTTCTTCATTAACAACTCATTAATTTCTAATGAAGCATTAACTTGGTCAATTTTTGTATGGTAAATTGAGAATCATTGGGCTTGAAAATTGAATGAAGGCTCTTAATGTTCAATTAAGGTTGTGTCTGAACATAACATTACGTTATGACAAAATGTGAGACGAAAGCATTTGTCAAATACCAATTTACCATATAAAAATAATTTAAGATTTAAAAAAAATACTACTTTTTTTCAAAGTTTTTATATTTTTTAAGCATTTTTCCGATAATCTGGCTTCACTAGTCTGCTTTTCTTGTCTCTGTCAATATATTTATGTAAATATATATGTATGTATATTTGTTTCCTTTGTTTACATTCGCAATAGTTTGTTTAAAATTTTTAAAATATGTGCAAAATGTGCATAAATAAATGTAAATGAAAAAGATTAGATGCAAAAACAATATTCAGCTCTTTTATATGTAGCTGTTGTGATCTCGCGCAAATATTCGGCAATGGCTACTGTTGCTAATTTTTTAGTAGCTTCGGTTTGTTGTTTCCCTGCTTCGGCTTATTCCTTGACCTAGCAATCATATCATATAAGCTGCGATTTTGTCGCAATGATGGTCTCGTCGGCCGCGGCGTAGCGTTGTTTGTTGTGTGGCTTTTGGTGGGGATCATCCCAGTAATCAGTGATCTAGGTGGGTCTATTGTAGATGGAGTAGTCGTTGCAAGTGTTGTTGTTGGAGGGCCTGTTGTGGATGGAGTGGTTTTTGGCAGTACTCTGTTGTTGGTGTTGTTGGTGGTGCATGTATGCCTAACCAAGCGGAAGGGTAGCTTGATTCTTCCATTTCAAATTCATCAACGATAACAAAATAGTTTTCGTTTGAATTTGACATTTCGTTTCGTCGTTTTGTCGATTTTTCGAAATAGAGAATGTAAATTTCTGACGTTTTGGCAGCTGTTTTCGTCTGCTTCTGCTTTCGTTATACATAATGCAAACAGGCGAACGATTCGTCTCTGACACGAAACAAACGTTCGCTTCGTGATACAGAATGAGGGTGTTAATTTAACAAAAAAATCCTATATATATAAGTGAAGTATTTAATTCCTATTTGTTGTTCTTTTGTTAATTAATTAATGTAATGCCTTAAAAAAAAATTAAAGACTTTGAAAAGGCAAATGTAAACAAAACGATCCCTCTTTTTAAGGTTTAATTTAACCAGAAAATGCTATATACATACACAGAGAAAAAAGTACAATGTTTTTTGCAATCAACTTCTTGGTTAATGTTTTATTGGTTGATTTATTCATGTCAAAAGGAAAAAATGTAATATGTACATTTTCATTGTACCATTAACCGATATTTTGGTAACAATCAATATCAAACAGAAAGTTGGTTTCCCCAACGTGTATATTTGTTATATTAACGAAAATATTGGTTAATTCATATCTTTATATATATTACGCTAAGCGATTTTTTGTACGCACCATAACTTTTACACCGTTATACCGATTTTCGAAAATGGGGCGTCATATGAAAGGGCTTGGCTTGTAGATGTGCAGGAAGGTTTAATTTTTTTGAAAAGGGTTGCCACCTGTTTAAAAATTTAATTGTCCTGTATAGTTTGCTTGATTTATAAATATCAGGTACCACATGAAAGGGCTTGAGCTGGAAATTAGCAATTTATTAAAATTTTTACAAAAAGGTTGCCAACTGTTCAAAAATTCAGTTTTACGTTATAGTTTTTGTGATTTTTAAATTTGAGGTGTCATATGAAAGGGATCTGTGTGAAAATAAGTCATTTATTTTAATATTAATAAAAAAGGTTGCCACATGTTCACAATTTAATTTTTACGCTATAGTCTTTTTGAGTTTTAGATTTGAGGTGTCATATGAAATTTCGTTGCCTCAAAATGAGTAATTTATCATAATTTTTACAAAGAAGTTTGCCACCTGTTCCAAAATTTATTTTTACTCCACAGTTTGTTTTTTAAATTTAAAGTGTGATATGAAATGGCTTTGCCGGGCATATGAAAATGCTTGGCCTGAAAATGAGTAATTCATTACCATTTTTACAAAAAGGGTTGCCACCTGTTCAAAAATTATGTTTTGCGCTATAGTTTGTTTGATGTTTAAATTTGAGTTGTTATAGAAAAGGACCCTGCATGAAAATAAGTAACTTATTATAACTTTTACAAAAAGGGTTGCCACCTGTTTAAAATTTAATTTTTACGCTATAGTCTGTTTGAATTTTAGATTTGAGGTGTCATAAGAAAGTGCTTTGCCTCAAAATTAGTAATTTATAATAATTTTTACAAAGAGGGTTGCCACCTGTTTCAAAATTTATTATAGTCTAAACAAAAAGTAAAAATATTTACCAACATTGTTGCCGCAGCCTCAAAAAATTTGGTATCAAAAATTTATACCTTCATGGTTTTTTTCGTATCACCGAAAATTATTTGGAAAAAAACACTTAAATTAATCAAGAAAGCTGTTTTCGAGCTTTTAACCCGTGTAACAATTTGATACGCCCATTTTTTTTTTCGTATCACCAAAAAATTTTTTACAAAAACCCTGGATTTCCTTGTATTTCGGGCAATGTGCATACATGAAGACGCGCGTTTTCTGCCGTCATATGTGGCTAGATTTAGTGAGCCGTGCATATTCCTTCCTGGGGCAGTGATACCTACTATAAAGTTTGATAAAATATTGCCCTTTTTTGTATTTTCAAAGACCTTCACAATACATGTTTTTCGTGGTATTTACAGGCTGTTAATATTTTTAAGAAAATCTTAAAAATGAAGAATAATCGGTTAATATTCTTTGATTTTGATTAAATTGTATCAAAATTATTTGATACGGATTAAAAATGTATCAAATTTGTTCTACGGCAAAATAAAAAGTATCTACGTATCTTCGGCTTAAAAAAGTATCACATTTGATACGATTGTATCAAAACGGCATCACTGTTTACGAAGCTTTATGGCTTCGGCTCTGTTGTTATCATCGCCTTCAACACCGTTTGTGCTTGACGAAGTTGAATGGCTGGACCCGAATTGCAGAGAGCGAGAGAGTGAGTATTTGGAGTTTTCTTTGTTATTCAGTTAGCATATTAACACTCTCTTATAGATCATACATAGCAGTGCTGCTACTGGCATAAATATATAACCAACAAATTGTTTAATAGTAACAAGAAATTGGTTGAAGATTTGAACGAACATTTTGTTATATCAACAAATATCATGGTTAATATAACCAAAATCACTGTCTAATATATCAACAATGGTAATGGTAATATTAAACAAAATTCACATTGATTCCATTTCAAGTGTGAAATTAGTACTATTAACCAACTTTTGGTTAATTTTTCTCTCAGTGTAAGTGAAGTATCTAATTCTTATTTGATCTTTTATTTAATTATTGTTTTGCGTAAAAAATTAAAGGCTTTTTGGAAAGAAAACTGTAAACAAAACCATCCCTCTTTTTATTTTAGTGAAATATTCATAAAAAACTATCGATAGTATCGATAGTTTTTTTTTCGACTATCGAAACTATCGAGTGGTCCGACTATCGATGGTTTTGCAGCTCTAGTTCTCATATTTAAAACAAACATATTAATTTTTATTAGAAATATATTATATAATTAATAAAAAACCAAAGTTTATGTAAAAAGTTCAATACACAAAATAAATCAATAACTATTCAAAGTAAGAATACTACATACATATGAGCCCTTTAAAGCACAAGTGCTATAACTCCACTTTTTATACCTTTCATGAGAATGAAATGGTATTATAACTTTGTGCCAAAAATCAAATCTTGAAAGTACTAGAAGGAGGCGTGACAGACCCATGAATATATATACCGATATAATCAGAATCATGAGCTGAGTCGTTTAAGCCATGTCCGTCTGTCCGTCCGTCCGTCTGTGTGAACGCAAACTAGTCCCTCAGTTTTTGAGATATTTGATTGAAATTTGGAACACGGGTGAGTTTTGATGCTCAATCGATCATTTGTCGGAATTGGCCGAATCGGACCACTATAACATATAGCTCCCATGAAACCGATTGTTCAGATATACACATTTTGGGATATAACTTCTCCCTTTTAAACAGCTAAGGACATGAAATTTTGAAGTATTTGTACACATGTTGGCTTAAACAAGGTAACCGAAAATTGTCAAGATCGGACCACTATAACATATAGCTGCCATACAACCGATTGTTCAGATATACACATTTTGTCGTATAACTCCTCCATTTAAATAGCCCAGACACCATTTTTTCTAATAAATCGTTCCATAAATAACCCACAAAATTGAAATTATAAATTATACTAAATCAGGCTATGTACAACATACATATGTAGGTAGCTTTTCATTTCCCCACTCATGAAAGGTATGAAGTCTTCGGTACGGCCAAAGACAGCAGCGCTCTTACTTGTTTTTTTTTTTTGAGTTAGGCATGGTACTGTATGGAGAAAAATGTGTTCTATTTAATGCAATAGCGTGGTAGCTTCTAGTTCCCATAGCAACCTCATAAAAAGCAGAAATTACTAGTGCAGTGAATGCTGCCGCCTATTCGTTGACAGCACAAGTGGTATAATTGACAAATTCACCATTCCACATAGGTAGATTTTCAAGTTTTATGCGGCCAAAATTGAATTTTGTGAAGTTGTTACAATTACAGAAAAAAACATGCCCACATATTGGAAATAGACTGGGGAACAATAATTCATCGCTTTTTTCCCGACCCCATACTCTGCACTTGCTGCAAGATGGCCGAAACTTAGCATATCTAAAGTTAATTTTTTAGTTTTTTTTTTACATATTTTTAAGTAGTAGTTTCAACGTGAATATTTATTACATAAAGCATTTCATTTAAGTAATCGTGACGGATTCTAAAGCTTCAAGTACACAGAGCCAAAAAGTTCACCTATAATCAAAGAGGCTGCCATCTAAAAAAGCTATTTGGCCAAGGAGAGCGAGAGGAGACAAAATTGAAGAAATTTTTGCTAGAAAATCTTCTAGATTTTAGCTTGAATTTCTTCTTAAACTTACTGAAAAGGATACCGTCTGAAAACGAGGAGATAACTTCTTATTTATTAATTTTTTATGTCATTTTGTCAAAAAAATTAAATTGTTAGAAGAAATCTGCTTGTTTTTATGAGAAACATTTTATAATAAAATTTTATAAAGCAAATCAATACGGACATCCTCTAATTTTTACTAGAACCTTTTTGAATTTATTAAAAAGGAAAACTTTTTATTTTTAAAAGAGCCCTTATTAATTAAAATTTTGCTATAAACGTCTTAACGTACGTACATGTATGGATATACTCGTACCCTGCAAAAATTCCGAGTACTCCAGTCGCTAATCCATAGAGTGCTCGCTATGGACCAACCGATTACTCCATAACTTGCCACATTTCATACAAAAAATATGGTCCATTTAACATTGCATGTCATTGCAATGGAGTATATACTCCAGCCCCGCATAACAAACAAATTAATCCATGGAGTAGCTACATTGGATTAATTGATGGAGTACCTAACAGTTAGCCGAACATAACAACAAAAACAAATGTTTATCGCGACGACGACGAATGACGTGTATACATACAAACATATGTATGTATGTAGTTATATATGTATACACATATCGTCGTCGTCGCCATAAAAATTTGGTTTTTGTTATGTTCGGCTAACTACGAACCGATGCAGATACACGAATCGGTCGTTTGGGCTATGTTAGTGGTCACTTTGAAAGTACTCCAACCTACCACAAATGGAGCATATAATCCAATGATTTTTGCAGGGTACATACTAGAAATATGCATAACAGTTATTGCATCAGCCACTTTTTTTGTATGTGTGCAATAACATGTTCAAGAAATTAAAAGGGAGAACTTTTTATTTTTAAAAGAGCTCTTATGTGTTTCCTCCGTTCGTCAATTTCACTACGGCTTTGCACATTTCTACAATTCTCAATCGATTAGTGAAGCACTTGGTATAAAGAGTTTATTATGTCCATCTGCACTTATATGAAATGAAATGTTGCCCTTTGTCTGAATAAGTCCTAGGAAAATACTAGTTGACTAATTATGTTTTCCGATGAAAATCAAGATTCTCTTCTTAATAATATTAAACAGGGTTTCTTCTTAATTTTACAGGTTATCTGCTAAATTTGTGTGAAAAGGTTTCCATATTTATTCTAGGAGTCATCTTCTTAATTTTATATAAGAGGTTTTCATCTTAGTTTTATAGGTTATCCACTAAATTTTACTGAAAATGATTTCATCTAAAATCCACGGGTTATCTTCTTAATAATATTGAAAAGGTTTTGTTTAGGCCAGCAGCCTAAAACCCAATATAATCGCGACCACCCTAATGCACAATAATAGTAACGAGTGGCTGAATTAACGGCCACCGTTAACTACAATAATTTAGTAATTTTTGCCCTTTGCACAAATTTAAGTGTGCAGCAATATTATTCTGGTTTCAACAACTGCAGCGACACCTACGTAAGTAAATTACATACACATCTATATATCTCCACATATATCACTTTGCTTTGTATATTTAATCTTTAAATAAATCATATACCATTTATACGTATTATAACGTACTAAAGCAAGTGTTTTCTTTTCATTTATATTTCTTCCGGAAATATTTTTGGTCCTATCGCGCCTGTGAGGATTACTCAAATCCAACCAACGCATTTGGAGTCATATCATACAGTCCACGTTACACAGGATATTACATACAGACAGTTGCCAACAATTAACATATACATAAATACAAAAGCTTGGCACAAATTGATATACCCAACAACCACAACACAAACAATACATTAATAATTGGTAAGTGGTTTTTTTCTGCACAAATTTTTTTCGAGTGAATATATTAAATACATTTTTAAAATCATAATCTACCTTTTTCGAGGTACGATCAAAAAAATCAAAGTGCAAGTGAATTTTTCTTTGTGTTGAGAAACACCAAAACGCTTTTTGCTGTCGAGCAAACCTCTCACCAGTGGTAAGGTGCGTTCGATACAGCTAAAGGCCGATCCGCGAGTGGTTTACCTGTCTAAGGTGTCATAACCACTGATAACCCGGATCACATAATTTGCAACTATAGTTGTGAATTTGTTGGTCATACAACAACAACACTTATATTTGACTTTCAGTCATTTGTTATAATTTAAAAAAAAAAAAAAAAAAAAAATTTTATTCACTTGCACCTATTGATCAATATTAATATTCAGCACTGTGGGGTGGCACTGTGGCATATTCACTGATTTTCAATCATTTAAAAATTTGCACTCCAAAATTTTCATAGTCACCTCAGGTTTGAGGTTATAAAGTGTACACACTGGTACACACACACACACACACATATATATATATATATATATATAGAAAGATCATATTGCAGTCTCTGTGGTGCTTTTGGTAATTTCCGTACATTTTATATATAAAGTTTGTAGCAAATATAAATAAAAAGAAATTAAAATTAAAATTTCGTAAACCTTTATTTAATTTTACGGGCCGGTGTGGCAAGTTGGTTGTAGGCAAATCCCCTTTTAGCTATCCTAGCTGGTACATTAAATCTATACTAGGTTTCTATCTGTGTCAGTGTATTTGTGGCTCACAGTCCAGTAAACATATCCTCAAGCATCTACTTCGTTTTCCGAATTCTATAGTAGACTTTGAGGTACATTACAAACTAAATACAAAATGGATAGTTTCATTAAGGCAGCAGAAGCCGTAATCGATTTCGAGCAAGAATTCAGTGAAATACCTCTTGCACAACACAACAAGTATACGATTGTCGCTCATCAAGAGGAAATTAAAGCTCTATGGCATAAAGCAAAAAATGAATATGAAGCAATACAAACGGCAAAAGAAGATTCAAAGCAAGCGGCAGCGATCAAGCGAAAACATAGAGCCACTTACGCTGCCTATGTCAAAGCTGTGGGCGCTATTTCAGCTATTGCAGATAACTACAATACACCAGCCCCACAGCCTGAACCAAAACGTGATGACAGTTTTGAGCACAACATACGTCTTCCGCCTTGTGGCACCGAAGTGTTGAAGGGTGACTATGTTTCATGGCCGTCCTTTAGGGACATGTTCACGGCCATATATATTTCTAACAAGCGCCTCACGCCGGTGGAAAAACTTTTCCACTTAAACACAAAAACTTCTGGCGAGGCTAAAGAAATAGTAAAAAGGTGTCCATTGACCAATGAAGATTTTGCCACAGCGTGGAATAACCTGTGTGACAGATACGAAAACAAACGTATCTTGGTTAACAGTCAATTAAAAATTTTGTTCAATCTGAAGGCAGTGGAGACGGAATGTGGTACCGCCATTAAAAATATACAAAGAGAGATAAATAATTGCATCTCCTCGCTACAAACTTACAATATTGACATTACAAACTGGGATGCAATTCTAACATATCTCTGCTCCTCAAAACTCCCTGAAGGCACTCTATCTCTTTGGGAACAAACAATTCAAGACAAAACGGAGTTGCCGAAGTGGTCTGACATGGACAAATTTTTATCCCATCGTTTCCGAACACTAGAAACAGTTTTGGACATTAAAGATACAAAACCAATTAAGGCGTCAAAACCCCAGGGCGAAAATACTAATCTGGACACTTCTGTCAAACGTGGAGCTTACCAAACCAGCGTACCAAACAACACATGCAAGATGTGTAAAAGTAAAGAGCATACATTACGAAATTGCTCAAAATTTCTAAAATTGTCAACTAAAGACCGAATCTCATTTGTTAAAAATAATAATTGTTGTCTAAATTGCCTTTCGGTTTCACACACAGTGTCGAGATGCACCAGTGCATATAATTGCAGCTCATGCCACTCTCGTCACCATACCATGCTCCACCTCCAAAAAAGTGAAACCCAACCCTCTTACGATAAACCTTCGACCTCTCAACAAGCACAGGAAAAAGAAAATTCAAATAATGTTTCTTCTCTCCATGCGAATACAAGCAAAGGGGTATTGCTAGGTACAGCGAGGGTTCATATCCATCATAATGGAAAAAACTTTTCGGCTAGAGCGTTAATAGATTCTGGGTCTGAATGCTCTTTTATGACAGAAAGACTAAGACACAGAATCAACATGCCAACCAAAAGTACTCATGTCCAAGTTTCGGGCATAAGCAACACATATTCAGCGCAAGTCAAAAAATCTTGTGATATTCAACTACGATCTCCAATAGATCCAACAGTGAATATCAATACCAGTGTTCTCATTCTGCCACAATTAACTGGAGACCTTCCGACTTGCCAAGTAAGCGCAATGACTCGGCAAGCTTTCCCTAACTTAATCCTGGCAGATAAAAGGTTCTTCTGTAATGAACCAGTCGATATAATTCTCGGTGGGGACATTTATGCGAGAATTATACTAAGCGGCCTTCAAAAGAATTCACAAAATACACTTTTGGCGCAAGAAACCGTGTTCGGTTAGATTCTCACCGGCCACGCCGATAAGCAGAATTCAACCAATAGCAATAGGGTGTCATTTTTCAATCGGATCATCAAACAGCATAAACCAGAGGATAAATTTACAAAAAATCATCGTCAAACCAGCGGAAAAGCAAACAAAAATTCCCAGGCGAAAACTGGTATCGGTTTAGAACAAGCAAACTTTCAAATGACAAATCCAACTAATAAGGTGTCCACAAAATCAACTCGTCATTACGAAAATAAAGTCCTGCAGTTAAACAAAAAAGTTCGACCTAAATCGAACGAATATTACTACACAAGTTCAAATAGGGAAAACCAGACAATCATGTCCATAAAAGGTGTACAAAAACCGAGTATATCAAAAAATCCTCGATCTCAAAGGGAATGTGACAAAACCTGCCGTGAAATTGGTCTTACCACCCTAAACCGCAGAAAAAACATCAAAAATATTTAAATTATTACTGACCTACGTCAACAACCAAATATTTATACTAATCTGCCTAGCAGATATCAGTAGTTGGTACCATCCACACCAACTACTTTCAAACTGGTCCCCCGAGGAGCTTACGCAAAACAAATTACATACTACTTTCGCTTCCACAAAGAAGCGAACTCCCAAATTCTTTTCTAAATACATACGCCATACAAATTTTCAACCCTTATAATTTTCAGGCCTTATTTCGTAAGCCTTTAAATCTGCTGTTTTAATTCTTATTTAAGGCTAAGATTTTTGGTGGGTATCTATTGTTCAGTACCCATATTAATCGCGATTTAGAGTTACATATATCCATATGTATGTTTGTACGCACAAGTCGTACGAAAAATCCCCAATAGCGATTAAAATAAATAAAAATGGTTTTGCTTTCCAAGGAAAGCCACAGAAACTTAAGTCTAGCTCCATATGGAGCCCCAGCAATTCCTATTGCTTCCGAAGAAGCCACAGAAAGTTGGGCTTACGCCCACCCCAATCCCATAGAGCCCGAATACCTACTCTGAAAATACTTAAAAAACCATACTTAAATACATACTCACATACCAATTTTAAAAGTAGTATGCAGGTAGATATGTAGGTACATGTGTTTGCGGCACAGGATGTTGTGGAGTTAATGTTTATTTTTCGCCGCTCTTCCTATTCCAGTATATAACTGCTTTAACCTGTAGGAAAAACATGTTATTAGAAACAATCGTATACCACATGAAAAATTATAACACAAAAAAAAAAAAAAGGTGATACTTGTCAAAAAGGCGACCCGGCCTAATGATGACAAAAAGGACGAGCGCTCTAATGCCCTTCGCGTCACCTGTGCTATACCATTGTTGTTGTTGTCAGCGACAAAACCATCTCCCAATTCACACATACATACATATGTATGTACATCTATTTGGCAAGGATTGCACTAATGGTTGTTTTTAAACTGCCTTTCCTCGGTTATAGTATGCAGTTTTGTTCGATAAATTTTACAACTTACAAACATCTCCGGGCCTTTGGATTTACAATCCCCAATAATTTTTTTTCAACGGTGGAACATTTTCCCATAAAATTCACCGACCCATTGAGGTACATGTTTACCTATATTAAAAGGGCCGGGTAGATGCATATATGTACATGTGTGCCGAATTCTGTGAGTAGGTATGTGGCGTCAATGGAAGTTTCACAAATTTCCTGCTGGGATGTCCTCATGTAAGTACATATGTACAATAATTGGTGTATCGCATACATAACGTATGTCGCCTTTTTCAATTTTCCAACAAAAAAAAAAGGGTTGCGCCACCGTGGCTGACCCAGTTTAATGTACATATGTACACAAAATGGTATGAACCAAATTAAAAACCTTACACGTTTTGGGGGTTATGATGTGTAGTGTAGCCACACGTTGCGCTGCCGGAAGCCCCGGAATCATAACCTGAAACGAAAAGAAAAGCAACAAGAACAAAATCAGTTTCCATTAGATTCACCAAATTCAATGGAACTCTACTTACCCCTTTGTTATGCTCCTCATATCCCAAGTGATGAATGTCTCTGCTCCTATGCCCTGAGAAGAAAAGGAAATTTTAATATAATTAAAAATACATACATACATACATATTAATAAAATATTTTACAAATAAATTACAATACTTACCGATTTTACTCGCCATGAAAACCCAAATTGACAATGAAAAACCAACGGTTCTTTCATTGACAATTGCTACACTTACGTTCCACAACTAGGTGCACAAATAGAGACGTCCATCAGGATTGCCGTTTTTGGTTAATTTACAAAAAATGAATACCATTTTTTCGCGTTTGGCTACGCGACTACTTTCTGCCGATTTTGGTTGCAATCATTTCACTACATTTTTTTTCTCGAGCTACGCTCACTCGCATAAATACATATCTGTTGCTACATATCTGTTGGAAAAAACAAATTTGCAGTTTCACTTCCGAAAAATTGCACTTTTTCTTAAAAAAATTTGCAACTTTCCTTTGGGGGTGAGGCAGCTACGTACCAATGTACGATACGCAAAAAAGCAGCTACGTACCAATGTACGATACGCAAAAAAAAAAAAAAAAAATGTTTGCTAATTAACATTTTTTCGTCATTTGTTTCCAGCAATGTGTTTCAACCAGTGTTGCCACAGCCAAACTAAGAAAATTACCATTTTAATAAATAATAAAAATCTCATCTCTGGCGATAAGTTTTTATTTTAGTACACAATATCGCATATTATGTTCAAACTCTTTAACTAACTTACTTTAAAGTAAAAGTTACAAATTTTCTTCTCGAAAGTTAGGGTTACAAATAATACTAATAATGAAGCAAAAACATACAACCCCACCAACATACAGGTGACAAACGTCGAAAACATCGGCAAATTCCCTGATGCGGGATGTTAGGTTGTAAATAGAAAAATTACCAAAACGTCAAAAATAACAAAAGCGGCAATACTGGTTTCACATAGTACTGTGGAATAACTGAAGAGGGCGCTCTGCACTTTTAATGTTCATGCGCGTACACAGATGGCGCGCTACTCATCAATTTCATTTGCTTGAAAATACATAAAGCAAACACAGTGGGTTACGCTCACACGATTAGTAAATAAAAAATAACAAGTAAGGAAGCCTAAGTTCGAGTGCAATCGAACATTAGATACTCAGCTGTATGCTTTCATTGTTTGTTTGCGTTTGTTCGATATAGGGTGTATTTTATATGAAACGAGTGCTGCATAAACAGGGCGCAGCCACGCCCATTTTCAAAATTTATATCAATCATCCAAATAAGCATACAAATATTATTGTTAGTGCAAAATTTCATCCCTCTATGACTTTTAGTTACAAAGACTTCACGTTACAAATTCCAAAAGGGTGTTCCAGAAATATCTTTGTTAAAAAGTAGGCGTGGTCATAAACCGATTTCAATACATTTTTGCGTGTCTATTAACACATGTTATAAAAGTGTATAAACCAAGTTTCGTCATAATATCTCAATTATTTGTCGAGTTAAAGGCTAAGAAATCTCATATATCCCTTTGTCTAAAAAGAGGCGGTGCCACGCCCATTTTCCAAACTTTTTTATTTTTTGTTTCCGGTCTATTGTAAAACTCATGTCACAAAATTTCAATGAATTATCTTTATATTTCACATAGATATCGCTTAAAATGGTTTTATTAGGTCACTTTATAATACACATATATAAAAGTGGGCGCGGTCGTCAACCGATTTTGGTAATTTTTCGTCCACACATTTGGCTAAGTAAATATATCACGCGTACCAGATTTCATCGATATATCTTTAACGGTTTCTGAGTTATGGCTTATTAAACTTTCAATATTCGCTCCTTAATAAGTGGGCGTGGCACCGCCCATTTTCCAAAATTTTTGTAGTTTTTGTTTTATGTCCATAGTTGGACTCCTGCCACAAAATCTCAGTGATTGATCTTTATATTTGACAGAGATATCGCTTAAAATGTTTTTATTAGGCCCCCTTATATTTCCTATATATAAAAGTGGGCGTGGCCGTCAACCGATTTTGATAATTTTTCGCCAAAACATTTGACTAAGTAATTATATTACGCGTACCGAATTTCATCGATATATCTTCAACGGTTTCTGAGTTATGACTCATAAAACTTTCAATGTCTGCCCCTTAATAAGTGGGCGTGGCACCGCCCATATTCCAAAATTTTTGTGTTTTTTGTTTTATGTCCATAGTTGGACTCATGCGACAAAATTTCAATGATAGATCTTTATATTTGACAGAGATATCGCTTAAAATGGTTTTATTAGGTCACTTTATAATACACATATATAAAAGTGGGCGTGGCCGTAAACCGATTTTGATAATTTTTCGTCAAAACATTTGTCTATGTAAGCAAATTACGCGTACCAAATTTCATCGATATATCTTCAACGGTTTCTGAGTTATGACATATAAAACTTTCAATGTTTGACCCTTAATAAGTGGGCGTGGCACCGCCCATTTTCCAAAACTTCATCAAATTTCTTCATAAGGGCCCGAGCTCAATACGTGGGTAAAATTTTAAAACTCTAGCTATATTAGTGGCTGAGATACCAAATTTCCGATTTTTTCTATATAGGAAAAGTGGGCGTGGTCATGGTCCGATTTCGCCCATTTTCAATACCAACCGTCCCAGTCTCGATACCAACTTGCGTTCCAAATTTCATCAAAATATCTCAATTTTTGCGCGAGTTAGAGTGTTTACAGACGGACGGACGGACGGACGGACGGACAGACGGACGGACGGACGGACGGACGGACGGACGGACGGACGGACGGACATGGCTCAATCGATTTCTCTTTTCACCCTGATCATTTTGATATATATAAGTCTATATCTATCTCGATTATTTCATTCTGTTACAATCCACCGTTATGTGATTAAAACTATAATACTCTGTGTACTAGTACAGCTGAGTATAAAAATTGTCAAGTGATTCCAAAATCGAATTGCCACACCCAGATTTTAATGTACTACGTACAGGCATGCCACTCAACCAGAAAACCCGAGATGTGGACCCGCCGGGTCAGACGTGGTGTAGGGGTATGAGCCCCCTTCATCGAACGTCGTAGGGAGGTCGGAGTCTAGGCACTACCGTCCGCCCTTATCACATGCGATGCCGCCGGCATTGGAGGGTAAATTCAAATGTGCAGAAAAGGGAACCACGTCTAATCCATCTACATTCCTTTCATTTTTAGTTTATATGTATGCATAGATACACAAATAACATACAAATGCACACATATGTACTTATATTGTAAAATTATACATACATAAATTATGTAATTTTAAGTTTACTTTTTCTTCTATTTATATTTATGTATATACATCCATACATTCAAACAAAAAAATATGAATTATATAATTGTATATGTATGTACATACTTAATGAGGTGTTGCCACAGATATTGCATACTGCAAGGGGGCCGGTATGTTTAGGCCAGCAGCCTAAAACCCAATATAATCGCGACCACCCTAATGCACAATAATAGTAACGAGTGGCTGAATTAACGGCCACCGTTAACTACAATAATTTAGTAATTTTTGCCCTTTGCACAAATTTAAGTGTGCAGCAATATTATTCTGGTTTCAACAACTGCAGCGACACCTACGTAAGTAAATTACATACACAGCTATATATCTCCACATATATCACTTTGCTTTGTATATTTAATTTTTAAATAAATCATATACCATTTATACGTATTATAACGTACTAAAGCAAGTGTGTGCATATTAGTTTTACAGTATATCTACTTATTTTTATTAAAATGAGATATCCAGTCATAATAAGACGGGCATCTTATTGGAGAGAAAGCGTAGAGAAATCCGCTAAACTTTGTTCTGATTTACAGGGCATTTTAGGTGGTCTTTTGGCTCTGTGTAATTATTAACATTTTTCAATAATATCCTTGATTTCCAATAATTCTAAGTTTATACTTTTAAGCTTTTAAAGTTGGGATATTTAAAAAAAAAGTATCACTCTTTTTCGTGTTCAAAATTGATTTTGTTATATTGCTCTGTCAGACTCAGTCAAATTAACCCTCGGACATGATATCTAGTACAATTAGTATTTTTCCGACAAAAAATTACGTCGCACAAAGCCGCACTTCACTACTAGATACAGGGTTTTTCATATGTACCTACAATAATTTTCTTTTTTGTGTTTTATATTTGATTTTAATGTTTATGTTTCTAACGCATATCTTGGTTAATGTAGGTGATGCTCGAAAGTAACCGAGATATTTATCACCGATTATTGTTAACTTTTTAGGCAGTATTTTTAATATTTCCAATTTTTCAAAGTAAAGGAAATACTTATCATAAAAAGGGGCTAAGAATTCTAAAGCTACATTTTTTTAGAAGATTTTTGATTAATTTTAATATAATAATATGCAACACTCAACTTTTTGAAAATTTTCATTGGCTTCTCGAAAATTTTAATTGGAAGGGTCTCACGTACATATAAGGCAAACACCCTACAGGAAAAAATTTCTAAAATCGACGGAATTTTTCACAGCATTGAGAATTGCACTTTTTACACTAAAATTGGTTGGCTATATAACAGTACACTTAGAATTCTCCTCAAAATCTTCTATAAAGTCTGGCCCCGCTTTGAAATTTTTAATCCACTTTTAGAAATTTCTACGATTTTTCGGATTTTTTCCGAAAATCCTGCTTAAAACGATTTTTATTAAAAAATTGTCTACATTTTTAAACGAAAATAAGAAAGTCACATTTTCGAAAGAACTCTTTTAAATAAAATTAAAAAACTCTGGCGTATGATTTTTTTTGAGTCACTGTATATATTTTTCAATAAAATCGACTTTTAACACAAATTATTAAAATTTTGCATTAAACTAGCAATTTGGAATAGATGTAGACAATAAAATATTTTTGGCCGCATAAAACTTGAAAATCTACCTATGTGCATTCGTGCAGTGAATTTCATGGGAGAAAGACTTATTCTCAGTGTTTTTTTGTAATAATTTGTTTAAATGGACTCAGCTGAATTAAGTGTTAAGCCGAAAAATTACAAAATTTCTTCATTCGTTTGTTGTTGTTGTAAAACCGTAAAAAATTTATTTAAAAGTATCCCAATTTTGTGCTTAATCCAAATTCAGCAATGCTAATTCATGTCGTAAAGTTTATAGTTTCTCAAATAATTGAACGTAAACTTTGGTTTCAGCCGTTGATGATCCCTGTTTCATAGAGAACAATGAAGCAGCTGCTGATGTGGTAGGGAGACCAGGCCCGATGAGAGGGGGGGCTGAGAGGGTCAATTACCCCGGGCCCGGGCTTTAGAGGGCCCGGGGAATCTCAAAATGATATCCAAGTTTTTTGCTTACAGAAAATAAACAAACAACACCTTTAATCACCTTTCGTAGATAGCAATCATTTTAAATTTCAACAAATTGTATAAAACTCTGAACGTGTCTGCACCCCATTTAAGCAATTGTTGGTTTTTGGCGTCGGCTTTGCAGCATAAATTTGAATTCATTTTCTGTTGCAACAGAAAAATTCGGTATGATGCAAATTCTTGTACAGTGATATATGTATGTATGTATGTAAGCAGCGATACGCCGAAAACAAACGAAGCTTGCGAAGCTAAAATTTGCTTTGGTGCTTCTTACAGTTGAATTCGATTGCTGTTGCACTAAAACGTATTTTTTGCACCATACCTGTTACAGTAACTAATGCTGAACGTTCCTTCAGTGTTCTTGCAAGAATAAAGAACTTCCATCGATCGTGTTCAACTCAAGAACGTCTCACAGGACTTGGCATACTTTGTATTGAAGCACCAACAGCGAGACAGTTGGATTTTGACACTATAATAGATAATTTTGCAGCTGCTAATGCCAGAAAGGCTCACTTGTGTTAATTAAAGTCTTTTGATATACCAAATTACTACCAACAAATATTTGTATTCCAATTTAAAGAGACATGTAGACAATAAAATATTTTTGGCCGCATAAAACTTGAAAATCTACCTATGTGCATTCGTGCAGTGAATTTCATGGGAGAAAGACTTATTCTCAGTGTTTTTTTGTAATAATTTGTTTAAATGGACTCAGCTGAATTAAGTGTTAAGCCGAAAAATTACAAAATTTCTTCATTCGTTTGTTGTTGTTGTAAAACCGTAAAAAATTTATTTAAAAGTATCCCAATTTTGTGCTTAATCCAAATTCAGCAATGCTAATTCATGTCGTAAAGTTTATAGTTTCTCAAATAATTGAACGTAAACTTTGGTTTCAGCCGTTGATGATCCCTGTTTCATAGAGAACAATGAAGCAGCTGCTGATGTGGTAGGGAGACCAGGCCCGATGAGAGGGGGGGCTGAGAGGGTCAATTACCCCGGGCCCGGGCTTTAGAGGGCCCGGGGAATCTCAAAATGATATCCAAGTTTTTTGCTTACAGAAAATAAACAAACAACACCTTTAATCACCTTTCGTAGATAGCAATCATTTTAAATTTCAACAAATTGTATAAAACTCTGAACGTGTCTGCACCCCATTTAAGCAATTGTTGGTTTTTGGCGTCGGCTTTGCAGCATAAATTTGAATTCATTTTCTGTTGCAACAGAAAAATTCGGTATGATGCAAATTCTTGTACAGTGATACATGTATGTATGTATGTAAGCAGCGATACGCCGAAAACAAACGAAGCTTGCGAAGCTAAAATTTGCTTTGGTGCTTCTTACAGTTGAATTCGATTGCTGTTGCACTAAAACGTATTTTTTGCACCATACCTGTTACAGTAACTAATGCTGAACGTTCCTTCAGTGTTCTTGCAAGAATAAAGAACTTCCATCGATCGTGTTCAACTCAAGAACGTCTCACAGGACTTGGCATACTTTGTATTGAAGCACCAACAGCGAGACAGTTGGATTTTGACACTATAATAGATAATTTTGCAGCTGCTAATGCCAGAAAGGCTCACTTGTGTTAATTAAAGTCTTTTGATATACCAAATTACTACCAACAAATATTTGTATTCCAATTTAAAGAAATTTATTTCATACAAATAAAGCAATATATATTGAAACAAAATTCATTCAGACCTATGGTCCCACGGACAATATTACTCAGTATGACCCATGGATTCAGAAACTGGATGTACCTTTTGAACAATACATTTGACCCACCGTAATATATATATTTCCATGTAAACATATTTACTTGATCTGTGTTAATGTATAGATAAATTAAAGTTCGTAACTATATATTCATTGAATTTTGATTTTGAGAATTTGTTCATTTAGTATGGGGGCCCGTAGTTTTTTTGACCCCGGGCCCGGATTTTCTCTCGGCGGCCCTGAGGGAGACCCAGTACTCATGAAAGTGGTGAAGCAGAGGAAAATGCAGAAGGAAGGCCAAAGAGATCCCGGAAAAGGCAGAGAAAGGAATGGAAGCGAGAAGAAAGGAAAAGGAAGTGAGATTCAGGGGACTCTTACGTCACTAGAAAGGAGAAGAACGAAAAAAAATATTCGAAGCATTTTGGAAAATAGGGAGATTCTCTGCCCAAAATGCATTCATTTGTGGTCTTTTGAAACCAGTATTACCGGTACGTCGTCGGCCAATCACCGCTGAGAAGAATCGAATAAGTTCAAATAGGTTCTATCTTAATGTTTGCATCTTTGATCAGGGTAAGCTGTACACCTCGGCCTATTTCAAAAGAAAAAAGGGAAAGATATAATGGACTAGCTGCCATACATCCCTCCAGTACACCACAATTATTTCGAGGGGCTTGTTACTAGTGAGACTGCTGAAGATGTTGGCCCACTTCAGGAAAAAACTGAAGAAAGTGACGATGAATAAAAAAATATTTTTTCACTTATTATACTGTCAATAATGAAATAAATTTAAGTTTTATTGATAATATATGAAAAAAAAATCTTAAAATTTTCAACAACGCTTTTCATTTCATACCCATTTCATAAAAACACCTTGTAGGCCGATCCCGATCCAAGTTCCACCGATATCTCAAAAACCCGAAAAAAATTTTACAAATTTGTTTGTTCTATAACCATTGCGTTCCCATAGAGAATTTACTTTCCAAATTTACATGCAATCGATTAGACCATTCTCGAGCATTATAGCACATAATCTGAAATCACGCATGGTCCACAGTTTGACCAATATTTCGGAAACGGGTTCACATATGTACCTGAAAACCACTCCTTTTTAAAACCCTAAACAACCCCTTTCATTTGATACCCATATCGTATAAACACCTTTTGGGGTCACATTTTGGTCAATATTTCCGGACCAGACTAACCTATGGCCCTGACAACTATTTCGTTTTAAAGCACTCATAAATACCTTTCATTTGATACCCATATCGCATAAAGACCTTCTAAGGTAACCCCAGTCCACATTTTGACCGATATCTCGAAAACCCGGATAATTTTTGAACTTTTTTATACCTTTCATGAGAATGAAATGGTATTATAACTTAGTGCCAAAAAATTTTTGTCGAAAGTACCAGAAGGAAGCGTGGGGGACCCACCAAAATATATACCGATATGGTCAGAATCACGAGCTGAGTCGATTAAGCCATGTCCGTCTGTCTGTCTGTCCGTCCGTCCGTCTGTGTGAACGCAAACTAGTCCCTCAGTTTTTGAGGATATCTGAATGAAATTCGGAATACAGGTATGTTGTTATATGCAGCTGATCATTTGTCGGAACCGGCCGAATCGGACCACTATAACATATAGAAAACAACCGATTATTCAGATATACATGAAATTTTTGGATGTAATTTGTGCATAACTTCCCAATTTAAACAGCTAAGGACGTAAAACTTTGAAGTAGACGTACCCATTTTGGCCCAAACAAGGTTACCGAAAATTGTCAAGATCGGACCACTATAACATATAGTTCCACAATATCCGATTATTCAGATATACACATTTTGGTGTATAACTCCTCCATTTAAACAGGTAACGTCCTGAAATTTTGAAGTATTTGTACCCATATGGGCCCAAACGGGATTACAGAAAATTGTTAAGATCGGACCACTATAACATATAGCTCCCCTACAACCGATTGTTCAGATATGGACATTTTGGTGTATAACTCCTCCATTTTAACAGCTAACGGTGTGAAATTTTGAAGTATTTCTACCCATATGGGCCCAAACGGGATTACCGAAAATTGTCAAGATCGGACTACTATAACATATAGCTCCCCTACAACCGATTGTTCAGATATGCACATTTTGGTGTATAACTCCTCCATTTTAACAGCTAACGGTGTGAAATTTTGAAGTATTTCTACCCATATGGGCCCAAACGGGATTACCGAAAATTGTCAAGATCGGACCACTATAACATATAGCTCTCCTACAACCGATTGTTCAGATATGGACATTTTGGTGTGTAGCTCCTCCATTTAAATAGCCAAGACACCATTTTTTCCAATAAATCTTTCCATAAATAACCCACAGAATTAAAATTATAAATTAAACTTAATCAGGCTATGTACATACATAGGTAACTTTTCATTTCCCCACTCATGAAAGGTATGAAGTCTTCGGTACGGCCGAAGACAGCCGCGCTTTTACTTGTTTTAACCTAGAATCATGCCGAGCACCTAGAGAGTTTATGTGTAAAATTTTATTAAAATCGGTTTAGCCGTTCTCAAGGTTTGCGATTAGAAAACGAAACAGATTTCAAACTATTTATAAGTTAAATTAAATACTTTTTGGTTGCTTGTTTTTCCGACAGGGTAGGAATATGATGTATTGTGGAACGATCCTCCGTCATCCCTTGTCAAGTTTGGTTTGGAGACAAACCGGTTTCGGCTAATATGCGCCATCTTCAGTGTCTTTTTTCGTTCTGAGTTATTTTGTGTAAGTTCGATAGTACTTATAGTAACTAACTTCCAACGTTTGGTCACGTACTTCGTGTTCGTGTGATGTGTTCGTGCATTCGTGCGTTCGGGCGACGTGCATGCGTGTGTGCGTGCGAGTCTGTGCGTTTAGGTATGTAAATCTATTTTTGTATCCTCATTAAATAGGCAGGTAAAAGTCCGTTATTGTCCTCTTGTGTGTTGTTTTGTTTATTTCGGTTTTAGGTTTTCTGTCCTCTTTTCGGTATAATAGCTTAAGCGGTTCAAATAATGTATCTGATGCGGTGTTTATTTGTTCATTTATTATTTTACCTACGAATGTCTTCTGTTTGTATATCTCCATATTTTCTAATACGTTAAGTCGTTTTCCCTTGTGTTGTATGTGGAGAATTTTAGCTGTTTTTCCTATTTTCATGGGTGTACATTTGTTTTCTGCCATGTGGTTGGCGAAATTTGATTCCACTGTCGTTGATGATTTCCTTATTTTCTTATTGTAATCTCTTATGTGTTCTCGATATCTCGTCTTGATTTGGCGTCCTGTTTGTCCTATATAGCTATTTTGGCATTCGCAAGTCAATTTGTATACGCCTTGTTTGTCAAAGGGGTCTTCCTTGTTAATGTTGTTTCGTAGAAGTTTTTCCATGCTGTTCCTCGTTTTAAATGCTGCATTAATGTTATATTTTTGGAAAACTTTAGCCAACTTGTAAGATGTTGCTCCGGTATATGATAAGACTGCCCATTTCTTCTCTACCTTTTCTTTGTTTTCCGATTTCTTTGAAGTTATGTTTTTCTGTAGTTTCTTCACCAAACTTTTTTGATAACCGTTGTTCTCCGCGATTGTGTATATTGTGCTGAGTTCCTTGTTGTAAGCTTCCTTTTCTAACGGGGTCCGTTCAAGTCGTGTTAATAAATGTCTGAAAGCGGCATTCTTGTGTTGTTGAGGATGGCTAGATTTATTGTGTATTACTGTATCCGTTGCTGTGGGTTTTCTATATATTTCGTAAGTAAATTTGTTAGTCTCTTTGTTTATTTTAATTGTGAGGTCTAAGTAGTTGATTTTTCCATTTTTCTCTGCATCCATGGTGAATTTTATATTTTTGTGTTGGCCGTTGAGGTATTCCAAAATTTGTTCTTCTTTATTTTCCGTTATGAGGCAGATGGTGTCGTCTACATACCTGGCATAAAAATTGACCCCCAGAATTTTCGCCAGTTATTCCATATAACTTTCCTCCAAATGTTGCATAAATACTTCCATTAGGATGGCTGATGTGGGGTTACCCATTCCCAGTCCGTGAGTTTGTCTGTATATTTTATTGTCAAATTTGAAATAATTCTGGTCCAGGGTTACTTTCAGTGTGTTTACGATCTCTGTTGCAATGTCTCTGTTCGTTTTTTCTGTCAATATTTTAGTTAGAGTTTTTAGTGTTTCTGTCAGTGGTATCGAAGGGTATAGGTCTTTCACGTCAAACGATACCAGTTTCGAGTCCTTAGGTACGTTCAGGTTGTTCAGTTTTTCGACTAGTTCCGTCGTGTTTTTGATTGTGTATTTATTGGACAGGTCCAGTGTCTGGGTTAGTAGCTTATTTAGATGTTTTGATAGTCTATATCCTGGTGCCGATTTATGGTTTACTATTGGTCGCATAGGTGTTCCTGCTTTGTGGATTTTAGGTAGTGCGATCAGTGACGGGGCCGATGGATTCATTGTCGTGAGAGTGTAGGCTATCTTGTTGTCTACTATATTTTTTCCCTGTTTTATTGCACGCTTTATTGCCATTTGGTATTCCTCCGTTGGGTCTTTCCTCATCACTCGGCAGCCCATTTCTTTGATGAGTTGGCCTGTTTTTGTGGTGTATTCCTCTTCGTCCATTAGCACCGTTGTATTTCCTTTGTCTGCTTTTGTTGCTATTATTTTATTCTCTCTTAGTTTTTTCCTCAATTCTTTTACCGTTTTATATTCATTTGTTACCATTTTCTTTCCATCAGCTTTTATGACCTTTTCGATTATGCGTATGCATAAATGCCTTGCGTGCTCCTGTTCCTCATTTGGTATTAGTGATATGGCAACCTCCGTGTCCACAATGGTGTTCTCCACGTCTTTTTTCCTATCGTAGCTTTCGATGTTGTATTTCAAACCTTTTTGTAGTAGCTGTGTTTCCTTGGCGTTGATTGGAAGACTTGTTAAGTTAACAAATCTTTGATGGAAAGATGTTTTTTCCTGCTGTGGGCCTTTTTTGTTGTTGTTTTGTTTTGTGTCAAGGTCGTCCAGTTTTTTGTTGAGTTTTTTATACTTGTTTTCCACGGCTCCTTTGATCTCTTCCTTTATTGCATCTAACGTTTCCAGAAGGGAACTGACTGGAATGATTCCCATCAGCTCCAGATGGATGCGTAGTAATTCCTGATTCATGCGCTCCTTCTTTGCGTGTTGGTTCCTGATCTCGCATCTAATGAAGCTGTTCTCCGCTTTCCTTATAATTTTGCGTTTATCCTCGTTTTTCATTTTGTGTCCTATTTGCGCGTATTTTGGAATGAGTTTGCTCATTAAACATTGTTTATTAAACCATATGTTGGCTTTGGTGTTGTGTATTTTCTGTAGTCGCCTTTTGTATGCTATCAGTAGAATATTTGTCCGGATTTGATGTGCCTGACTGGCATTATTAAATACTTTTTGGTTGCTTGTTTTTCCGACAGGGTAGGAATATGATGTATTGTGGAACAATCCTCCGTCATCCCTTGTCAAGTTTGGTTTGGAGACAAACCGGTTTCGGCTAATATGCACCATCTTCAGTGTCTTTTTTCGTTCTGAGTTATTTTGTGTAAGTTCGATAGTACTTATAGTAACTAACTTCCAACGTTTGGTCACGTACTTCGTGTTCGTGTAATGTGTTCGTGTGTTCTACGAAACAACATTAACAAGGAAGACCCCTTTGACAAACAAGGCGTATACAAATTGACTTGCGAATGCCAAAATAGCTATATAGGACAAACAGGACGCCAAATCAAGACGAGATATCGAGAACACGTAAGAGATTACAATAAGAAAATAAGGAAATCATCAACGACAGTGGAATCAAATTTCGCCAACCACATGGCAGAAAACAAATGTACACCCATGAAAATAGGAAAAACAGCTAAAATTCTCCACATACAACACAAGGGAAAACGACTTAACGTATTAGAAAATATGGAGATATACAAACAGAAGACATTCGTAGGTAAAATAATAAATGAACAAATAAACACCGCATCAGATACATTATTTGAACCGCTTAAGCTATTATACCGAAAAGAGGACAGAAAACCTAAAACCGACATAAACAAAACAACACACAAGAGGACAATAACGGACTTTTACCTGCCTATTTAATGAGGATACAAAAATAGATTTACATACCTAAACGCACAGACTCGCACGCACACACGCATGCACGTCGCCCGAACGCACGAATGCACGAACACACGAACACGAAGTACGTGACCAAACGTTGGAAGTTAGTTACTATAAGTACTATCGAACTTACACAAAATAACTCAGAACGAAAAAAGACACTGAAGATGGCGCATATTAGCCGAAACCGGTTTGTCTCCAAACCAAACTTGACAAGGGATGACGGAGGATCGTTCCACAATACATCATATTCCTACCCTGTCGGAAAAACAAGCAACCAAAAAGTATTTAATAATGCCAGTCAGGCACATCAAATCCGGACAAATATTCTACTGATAGCATACAAAAGGCGACTACAGAAAATACACAACACCAAAGCCAACATATGGTTTAATAAACAATGTTTAATGAGCAAACTCATTCCAAAATACGCGCAAATAGGACACAAAATGAAAAACGAGGATAAACGCAAAATTATAAGGAAAGCGGAGAACAGCTTTATTAGATGCGAGATCAGGAACCAACACGCAAAGAAGGAGCGCATGAATCAGGAATTACTACGCATCCATCTGGAGCTGATGGGAATCATTCCAGTCAGTTCCCTTCTGGAAACGTTAGATGCAATAAAGGAAGAGATCAAAGGAGACATGGAAAACAAGTATAAAAAACTCAACAAAAAACTGGACGACCTTGACACAAAACAAAACAACAACAAAAAAGGCCCACAGCAGGGAAAAACATCTTTCCATCAAAGATTTGTTAACTTAACAAGTCTTCCAATCAACGCCAAGGAAACACAGCTACTACAAAAAGGTTTGAAATACAACATCGAAAGCTACGATAGGAAAAAAGATGTGGAGAACACCATTGTGGACACGGAGGTGGCCATATCACTAATACCAAATGAGGAAAAGGAGCACGCAAGGCATTTATGCAGACGCATAATCGAAAAGGGCATACAAGCTGATGGAAAGAAAATGGTAACAAATGAATATAAAACGGTAAAAGAATTGAGGAAAAAACTAAGAGAGAATAAAATAATAGCAACAAAAGCAGACAAAGGAAATACAACGGTGCTAATGGACGAAGAGGAATACACCACAAAAACAGGCCAACTCATCAAAGAAATGGGCTGCCGAGTGATGAGGAAAGACCCAACGGAGGAATACCAAATGGCAATAAAGCGTGCAATAAAACAGGGAAAAAATATAGTAGACAACAAGATAGCCTACATTCTCACGACAATGAATCCATCGGCCCCGTCACTGATCGCACTACCTAAAATCCACAAAGCAGGAACACCTATGCGACCAATAGTAAACCATAAATCGGCACCAGGATATAGACTATCAAAACATCTAAATAAGCTACTAACCCAGACACTGGACCTGTCCAATAAATACACAATCAAAAACAAGACGGAACTAGTCGAAAAACTGAACAACCTGAACGTACCTAAGGACTCGAAACTGGTATCGTTTGACGTGAAAGACCTATACCCTTCGATACCACTGACAGAAACACTAAAAACTCTAACTAAAATATTGACAGAAAAAACGAACAGAGACATTGCAACAGAGATCGTAAACACACTGAAAGTAACCCTGGACCAGAATTATTTCAAATTTGACAATAAAATATACAGACAAACTCACGGACTGGGAATGGGTAACCCCACATCAGCCATCCTTATGGAAGTATTTATGCAACATTTGGAGGAAAGTTATATGGAAGAACTGGCGAAAATTCTGGGGGTCAATTTTTATGCCAGGTATGTAGACGACACCATCTGCCTCATAACGGAAAATAAAGAAGAAAAAATTTTGGAATACCTCAACGGCCAACACAAAAATATAAAATTCACCATGGATGCAGAGAAAAATGGAAAAATCAACTACTTAGACCTCACAATTAAAATAAACAAAGAGACTAACAAATTTACTTACGAAATATATAGAAAACCCACAGCAACGGATACAGTAATACACAATAAATCTAGCCATCCTCAACAACACAAGAATGCCGCTTTCAGACATTTATTAACACGACTTGAACGGACCCCGTTAGAAAAGGAAGCTTACAACAAGGAACTCAGCACAATATACACAATCGCGGAGAACAACGGATATCAAAAAAGTTTGGTGAAGAAACTACAGAAAAACATAACTTCAAAGAAATCGGAAAACAAAGAAAAGGTAGAGAAGAAATGGGCAGTCTTATCATATACCGGAGCAACATCTTACAAGTTGGCTAAAGTTTTCCAAAAATATAACATTAATGCAGCATTTAAAACGAGGAACAGCATGGAAAAACTTCTACGAAACAACATTAACAAGGAAGACCCCTTTGACAAACAAGGCGTATACAAATTGACTTGCGAATGCCAAAATAGCTATATAGGACAAACAGGACGCCAAATCAAGACGAGATATCGAGAACACGTTAGAGATTACAATAAGAAAATAAGGAAATCATCAACGACAGTGGAATCAAATTTCGCCAACCACATGGCAGAAAACAAATGTACACCCATGAAAATAGGAAAAACAGCTAAAATTCTCCACATACAACACAAGGGAAAACGACTTAACGTATTAGAAAATATGGAGATATACAAACAGAAGACATTCGTAGGTAAAATAATAAATGAACAAATAAACACCGCATCAGATACATTATTTGAACCGCTTAAGCTATTATACCGAAAAGAGGACAGAAAACCTAAAACCGACATAAACAAAACAACACATAAGAGGACAATAACGGACTTTTACCTGCCTATTTAATGAGGATACAAAAATAGATTTACATACCTAAACGCACAGACTCGCACGCACACACGCATGCACGTCGCCCGAACGCACGAATGCACGAACACACGAACACATCACACGAACACGAAGTACGTGACCAAACGTTGGAAGTTAGTTACTATAAGTACTATCGAACTTTCACAAAATAACTCAGAACGAAAAATGACACTGAAGATGGCGCATATTAGCCGAAACCGGTTTGTCTCCAAACCAAACTTGACAAGGGATGACGGAGGATCGTTCCACAATACATCATATTCCTACCCTGTCGGAAAAACAAGCAACCAAAAAGTATTTAATAATGCCAGTCAGGCACATCAAATCCGGACAAATATTCTACTGATAGCATACAAAAGGCGACTACAGAAAATACACAACACCAAAGCCAACATATGGTTTAATAAACAATGTTTAATGAGCAAACTCATTCCAAAATACGCGCAAATAGGACACAAAATGAAAAACGAGGATAAACGCAAAATTATAAGGAAAGCGGAGAACAGCTTTATTAGATGCGAGATCAGGAACCAACACGCAAAGAAGGAGCGCATGAATCAGGAATTACTACGCATCCATCTGGAGCTGATGGGAATCATTCCAGTCAGTTCCCTTCTGGAAACGTTAGATGCAATAAAGGAAGAGATCAAAGGAGACATGGAAAACAAGTATAAAAAACTCAACAAAAAACTGGACGACCTTGACACAAAACAAAACAACAACAAAAAAGGCCCACAGCAGGGAAAAACATCTTTCCATCAAAGATTTGTTAACTTAACAAGTCTTCCAATCAACGCCAAGGAAACACAGCTACTACAAAAAGGTTTGAAATACAACATCGAAAGCTACGATAGGAAAAAAGATGTGGAGAACACCATTGTGGACACGGAGGTGGCCATATCACTAATACCAAATGAGGAAAAGGAGCACGCAAGGCATTTATGCAGACGCATAATCGAAAAGGGCATACAAGCTGATGGAAAGAAAATGGTAACAAATGAATATAAAACGGTAAAAGAATTGAGGAAAAAACTAAGAGAGAATAAAATAATAGCAACAAAAGCAGTCAATTTTTATGCCAGGTATGTAGACGACACCATCTGCCTCATAACGGAAAATAAAGAAGAAAAAATTTTGGAATACCTCAACGGCCAACACAAAAATATAAAATTCACCATGGATGCAGAGAAAAATGGAAAAATCAACTACTTAGACCTCACAATTAAAATAAACAAAGAGACTAACAAATTTACTTACGAAATATATAGAAAACCCACAGCAACGGATACAGTAATACACAATAAATCTAGCCATCCTCAACAACACAAGAATGCCGCTTTCAGACATTTATTAACACGACTTGAACGGACCCCGTTAGAAAAGGAAGCTTACAACAAGGAACTCAGCACAATATACACAATCGCGGAGAACAACGGATATCAAAAAAGTTTGGTGAAGAAACTACAGAAAAACATAACTTCAAAGAAATCGGAAAACAAAGAAAAGGTAGAGAAGAAATGGGCAGTCTTATCATATACCGGAGCAACATCTTACAAGTTGGCTAAAGTTTTCCAAAAATATAACATTAATGCAGCATTTAAAACGAGGAACAGCATGGAAAAACTTCTACGAAACAACATTAACAAGGAAGACCCCTTTGACAAACAAGGCGTATACAAATTGACTTGCGAATGCCAAAATAGCTATATAGGACAAACAGGACGCCAAATCAAGACGAGATATCGAGAACACGTTAGAGATTACAATAAGAAAATAAGGAAATCATCAACGACAGTGGAATCAAATTTCGCCAACCACATGGCAGAAAACAAATGTACACCCATGAAAATAGGAAAAACAGCTAAAATTCTCCACATACAACACAAGGGAAAACGACTTAACGTATTAGAAAATATGGAGATATACAAACAGAAGACATTCGTAGGTAAAATAATAAATGAACAAATAAACACCGCATCAGATACATTATTTGAACCGCTTAAGCTATTATACCGAAAAGAGGACAGAAAACCTAAAACCGACATAAACAAAACAACACATAAGAGGACAATAACGGACTTTTACCTGCCTATTTAATGAGGATACAAAAATAGATTTACATACCTAAACGCACAGACTCGCACGCACACACGCATGCACGTCGCCCGAACGCACGAATGCACGAACACACGAACACATCACACGAACACGAAGTACGTGACCAAACGTTGGAAGTTAGTTACTATAAGTACTATCGAACTTTCACAAAATAACTCAGAACGAAAAATGACACTGAAGATGGCGCATATTAGCCGAAACCGGTTTGTCTCCAAACCAAACTTGACAAGGGATGACGGAGGATCGTTCCACAATACATCATATTCCTACCCTGTCGGAAAAACAAGCAACCAAAAAGTATTTAATAATGCCAGTCAGGCACATCAAATCCGGACAAATATTCTACTGATAGCATACAAAAGGCGACTACAGAAAATACACAACACCAATGCCAGGAACAAGTAAAGAATACCGTCCGGTGAGCTAAAAAAAAAAAACAAAAGTGGGCGTGGTCCGCCTTTTTGGCCTGATTTCAGTGATATACTTCTTTTTTGGCGCAAACGATTTTTGAGGGAGCTAGAGGGGGATGAAGTTTAAAAAACCCTTTTTTTTAAAAGCCGATATCTTCCAAAATATTCACTCAATTTTTAAAATTAAGGCATCGTTGGAAAGCTTACTTAAATACCTTTCATATAATACATTAATATTTCCCCAAATTCCACACAAATTTTGTAAAAAAGCAAAAAACTTTAATTTTGGTAATTTTTTTTTGTTTTTTCTTTTTTTTTTGTTGAAATGACCTTATTAACACTATACAAAGTTATTTACATTAAAAAGAACGTTAAATTACCTTTCATTTGATATATAATTTGTTACGAAAATTTTGTTAAAAACGTGCAAAACAATTCTTGTTAGTTATGTATAATATCAAGAAAGCATCTATAGCGCGGACAACAGTACTTTTATACAGAACCCCGAATAGCGTTGGCGGCCTTCGGCCGCGCTTTAAAAAAATAACCCTCAGCCGGCAGAATTCTACTTCCGCAATAGCATCTATGGGGAAACTTGCCAATAATGTCACACGCCCCCAAAAAAACGACTTCTACCGAGGGGTAGGGGAGGGGAAGGGTGTTCTGAATCCGTAAAATTTCGGCGCCGGACGTACCTCGTTTTCGAGGAATTTATGGTTAAAGTTTAGTAACTCTCCATATAAATACGATAGATAAAGAAAAAACTTTTGCGGAGAACAGATTTTGCGTTGGGGCCTTCGGCCGCGCTTATAAAAAAATTACCTTCAGCCGCCAGAATTCTCTTTCCGGAGTAATATCTATGGCCCGGTCCGCAGTGCTTTTGCGCAGAACACTTTTCTGCGTTGGCGGCCTTCGGCCGCGCTTATAAAAAATAACCCTGGGCTACGCCATCCGTCCGGACGTGTGCCCTAACCGTGGCTACCGCCACGGTGATGTCCTTCTGCGTAGTACACCCTTCGTGTGTCAGAAAAGCCTACTGTACAACTTTTTTCATGGTTCTCTGTATACTTAAAACTACTAAAACATCTTTTCATTTCACGATAGCTAATTATATAGAAGTCTTGCTATAGAGAGTAGTATATGAAATGAAAGATATTTTTATGCTCTTTTAAATGAATATAATTTTTAATATACTTAATAACACAAAAAAAAAAATCACAGTTTGTCCCTAAAAAAAATACCAAAATTTGAGTTTTTTGTTTTTTAACAAAATTTGTAAGGAATTTACGAAAATTTTGATACGTCATATGAAAGGCCTTTAAATAAGCTTTCCAACGATACCTTAATTTTAAAAATTGAGTGAATATTTTGGAAGATATAGGCTTTTTAAAAAAAGTTTTTTTTAACTTCATCCCCCTCTAACTCCCTAAAAAATCGTTTGCGCCAAAAAAGAAGTATATCACTGAACTCGGGACAAAAAGGCGGACCACGCCCACTTTTTGTTTTTTTTTGTAGCTCACCGGACGGTATCCTTTACTTATGCCCCAATGCCAACATATGGTTTAATAAACAATGTTTAATGAGCAAACTCATTCCAAAATACGCGCAAATAGGACACAAAATGAAAAACGAGGATAAAAGCAAAATTATAAGGAAAGCGGAGAACAGCTTCATTAGATGCGAGATCAGGAACCAACACGCAAAGAAGGAGCGCATGAATCAGGAATTACTACGCATCCATCTGGAGCTGATGGGAATCATTCCAGTCAGTTCCCTTCTGGAAACGTTAGATGCAATAAAGGAAGAGATCAAAGGAGCCATGGAAAACAAGTATAAAAAACTCAACAAAAAACTGGACGACCTTGACACAAAACAAAACAACAACAAAAAAGGCCCACAGCAGGAAAAAACATATTTCCATCAAAGATTTGTTAACTTAACAAGTCTTCCAATCAACGCCAAGGAAACACAGCTACTACAAAAAGGTTTGAAATACAACATCGAAAGCTACGATAGGAAAAAAGACGTGGAGAACACCATTGTGGACACGGAGGTGGCCATATCACTAATACCAAATGAGGAACAGGAGCACGCAAGGCATTTATGCAGACGCATAATCGAAAAGGGCATAAAAGCTGATGGAAAGAAAATGGTAACAAATGAATATAAAACGGTAAAAGAATTGAGGAAAAAACTAAGAGAGAATAAAATAATAGCAACAAAAGCAGACAAAGGAAATACAACGGTGCTAATGGACGAAGAGGAATACACCACAAAAACAGGCCAACTCATCAAAGAAATGGGCTGCCGAGTGATGAGGAAAGACCCAACGGAGGAATACCAAATGGCAATAAAGCGTGCAATAAAACAGGGAAAAAATATAGTAGACAACAAGATAGCCTACACTCTCACGACAATGAATCCATCGGCCCCGTCACTGATCGCACTACCTAAAATCCACAAAGCAGGAACACCTATGCGACCAATAGTAAACCATAAATCGGCACCAGGATATAGACTATCAAAACATCTAAATAAGCTACTAACCCAGACACTGGACCTGTCCAATAAATACACAATCAAAAACACGACGGAACTAGTCGAAAAACTGAACAACCTGAACGTACCTAAGGACTCGAAACTGGTATCGTTTGACGTGAAAGACCTATACCCTTCGATACCACTGACAGAAACACTAAAAACTCTAACTAAAATATTGACAGAAAAAACGAACAGAGACATTGCAACAGAGATCGTAAACACACTGAAAGTAACCCTGGACCAGAATTATTTCAAATTTGACAATAAAATATACAGACAAACTCACGGACTGGGAATGGGTAACCCCACATCAGCCATCCTTATGGAAGTATTTATGCAACATTTGGAGGAAAGTTATATGGAAGAACTGGCGAAAATTCTGGGGGTCAATTTTTATGACAGGTATGTAGACGACATCATCTGCCTCATAACGGAAAATAAAGAAGAAAAAATTTTGGAATACCTCAACGGCCAACACAAAAATATAAAATTCACCATGGATGCAGAGAAAAATGGAAAAATCAACTACTTAGACCTCAAAATTAAAATAAACAAAGAGACTAACAAATTTACTTACGAAATATATAGAAAACCCACAGCAACGGATACAGTAATACACAATAAATCTAGCCATCCTCAACAACACAAGAATGCCGCTTTCAGACATTTATTAACACGACTTGAACGGACCCCGTTAGAAAAGGAAGCTTACAACAAGGAACTCAGCACAATATACACAATCGCGGAGAACAACGGATATCAAAAAAGTTTGGTGAAGAAACTACTGAAAAACATAACTTCAAAGAAATCGGAAAACAAAGAAAAGGTAGAGAAGAAATGGGCAGTCTTATCATATACCGGAGCAACATCTTAGCTAAAGTTTTCCAAAAATATAACATTAATGCAGCATTTAAAACGAGGAACAGCATGGAAAAACTTCTACGAAACAACATTAACAAGGAAGACCCCTTTGACAAACAAGGCGTATACAAATTGACTTGCGAATGCCAAAATAGCTATATAGGACAAACAGGACGCCAAATCAAGATGAGATATCGAGAACACGTAAGAGATTACAATAAGAAAATAAGGAAATCATCAACGACAGTGGAATCAAATTTCGCCAACCACATGGCAGAAAACAAATGTACACCCATGAAAATAGGAAAAACAGCTAAAATTCTCCACATACAACACAAGGGAAAACGACTTAACGTATTAGAAAATATGGAGATATACAAACAGAAGACATTCGTAGGTAAAATAATAAATTAAGAAATAAACACCGCATCAGATACATTATTTGAACCGCTTAAGCTATTATACCGAAAATAGGACAGAAAACTTAAAACCGACATAAACAAAACAACACACAAGAGGACAATAACGGACTTTTACCTGCCTATTTAATGAGGATACAAAAATAGATTTACATACCTAAACGCACAGACTCGCACGCACACACGCATGCACGTCGCCCGAACGCACGAATGCACGAACACACGAACACGAAGTACGTGACCAAACGTTGGAAGTTAGTTACTATAAGTACTATCGAACTTACACAAAATAACTCAGAACGAAAAAAGACACTGAAGATGGCGCATATTAGCCGAAACCGGTTTGTCTCCAAACCAAACTTGACAAGGGATGACGGAGGATCGTTCCACAATACATTAAATTAAATCTTAAAACCATTTACTGCACAAGTGGTATAATTAATTTTCGGTCATCGATAAAATAAGAGTTAATGGACAAAAAGTTTCAAAAACATCAATTTAAGTTAAAGAAGCCTTTTTCTGAAGTTTTATTGAAAAAAGTAGTCCAAAAGTTCAATACTGATTTTTATATACAACTTTTAGCAAACCCTTTAATATCTCGACAGAAGAAAAAGTGGAGTTATACCACTTGTGCTTTAAGGGGCTCATATGTATGTACATACATTTGTACATATACAGTTGTCCACAAAATAATGGGAGAGCCGACATCAAAACATCATCAAATTGCTCAATTCTCAACAAAAAACGCTTTTTATTTGCAAAATTTTTTTCATAAAATTATTCACTAATCTTTTATTTATATATTCACAGCCCACTTATTCCAATCAAGTGCCTTAAAAATTTAAGATCTCAGTTGTTTGATTAATTTTTTAACAGACGTTGTAGTTATGTACAAAGTAAAATACTATTGCCATCGGCCCCATCGATAGTATCGATAGTTCAATCGATGGTTTTTCAGCACTACACAATAGAGTTGGGAAATTTAGTTCACTTTGTTGAGCGCTCAATTGGTGTGCGCTCTCTTCAGTAAACTAGTTCAATTTAGTTGAATAGTTCACTTTAGTTCGCCATTAACTATGTAGGTATCTGTTTTTTTTAATTTTCATATTTTGTTATTGGAATTGGTAGAGTGTGATGCAGCCCCGTAGCTAGGGGGGGGGGGGGGCATTGTGGGGCAATGCCCTACCTTAAAATTAGAATGCACTACCTTAAAAAGGCCAACAAGTGAGATGAATTATTATAATTAAATTGTTTGTCATAGTTTAAGATAAAAAATTATTGCGGTTGCAATGTATGATATGGAGAATCCACCCTGCATCACAGATATAATTAAATAAAACCATAGAATTTTTGTAGTTTGGTTAAAGGAATGGTTCATTTCGGCACTTTTCTGACAAAAACTAATCTCACTGTGAGCGAACAACGCCAAAAGCGCGGAATTGATTTCTAATGCTGTGTGCTAATCTAAAACATTTTACTCGATGAAAAAATTAGGTGTCTAAATTTTCTAGGGTTATCGTTTAATCATTTTCGAGAGTTTTTTTCTCACCTTGACTTGCGTGCATACCTACAGGCGACCCACATACCAAATTTAAAGATCATAGCTCTCTTATGGCGTGGTTATTTTACCAATGCTGCTGGTCGCGCACCGTGTAATTGTTGTTGTGCACTCCGACGGTGAGATAATTTTCGGACTCTCACATCTAGCAAATTTGCTGTGTGAAACAGGCAGCCAGCAGCCGAGGTTTCGGGGTAATAATGTGTTATGTTGTGTATGTGCTCAGTAATCATCATGTGTTATGTTGTATATGTGCGCTCCAATCATCAATGTAAGCATAACCACCTCTCACCAATCACGAAATGTTTCCGATTTTGATTGGCAAGCAACATTGGTAGCATAACCATGGCATTAGGTATGGAATAATCGAAGGAAATTAAATTAAAATTTAAAATTTAAAAAATTAAATTTTCTCTTGCTAGAATAAGTTTGCAGAAACAATAAACTTAAATGGTACTTTTGGTCGTATCTATTTACTCGTATCGCCCACCCAGTAATCACTCGCACTTAGACGTGGATCTCCACATCTAAATCTGGACGCTGAACCATCTTGTTGGCTTATTCTCAATGAGTACGAGTATTGCTTATGTACTGTCAGAATAATTATGTATATATAATAAATGTATGTGTATATATAATATGTATATACAAATAGGTATTAAATGTACGTCACTGACCTAGAGAAAAGTGATATATATGCTGATTGATTTTGGAAGCCATGCCTCGATGTCAGATTAATTGTGATATATTATTTACTTCCGCCCTACCTTAAACCAACGCACTATGGTCTGGCGACTAGTATTTTATGGCCAAAATGCAAGCAGTAATCAGATTGATCGGAAACTTGGTACTTGAGGGTTTTCGCGGTTGCTGATTTCAAATTTGATATCAGGCTACTGAAATTTAAAATGGCGGATCCAATATGGCGACCAAATTTTGTAATTTTTATTTTTTTAACTTAATTTTATATAAAAAGGGGTTTTTGCAATTGTGGATTTCGAATCTGATGACACATTTTTTAAATTCAAAATGGCGGAACCAACATGGCGACCAAATTTTGTAATTTTTATATTTTTAACTTAATTTTATATAAAAAGGGGTTTTTGCAAGTGCGGATTTCGAATCTGATGACACATTTTTTAAATTCAAAATGGTGGATCAAATACGGCGGCCAAAGTTTATATATGTGATTTTTTATTTATATTATAAGTTTATATGTGGCCGCTGTGGTGCAGTGGGTAGAATGCTCGCCTGCTATGCCAGAGGTCGCGGGTTCAAACCACAGTCCGAGCAAACACCAAACAATTTTTTATACTCAGCTGTACTAGTACACAGAGTATTATAGTTTTAATCACATAACGGTGGATTGTAACAGAATGAAGTAATCGAGATAGATATAGACTTATATATATCAAAATGATCAGGGTGAAAAGAGAAATCGATTGAGTCATGTCCGTCCGTCCGTCCGTCCGTCTGTAAACACTCTAACTCGCGCAAAAATTGAGATATTTTGATGAAATTTGAAATGCAAGTTGGTATCGACACTGGGACGGTTGGTATTGAAAATGGGCGTAATCGGACCATGACCACGCCCACTTTTCCTATATAGAACAAGTCGGAAATTTGGTATCTCAGTCACTAATATAGCTGGAGTGATGAAATTTTACCCACGTGTTGAGCTCAGACCCCTAAGAAGAAATTTTATGAAATTTTTGAAAATGGGCGGTGCCACGCCCACTTATTAAGGGTCAAACATTGAAAGTTTTATATGTCATAACTCAGAAACCGTTGAAGATATATCGATGAAATTTGGCACGCGTGATTTACTTACTTAGGCAAACGTTTGGACGGAAAATTGTCAAAATCGGTTTGACGGCCACGCCCACTTTTATATATGTGTATTATAAAGTGACCTAATAAAAACATTTTAAGCCTATCTCTGTCAAATATAAAGATATATCACTGAAATTTTGTCGAATGAGTTCCACTATGGACATAGAACAGAAAACACAAACATTTTGGAAAATGTCAAATATAAAGATATATCATTGAAATTTTATGGCAGGAGCTCAACTGCGGACATAAAACTAAAAACACAAAAATTTTGGAAAATGGGCGTTGCACCGCCTCTTTTTAGAAGCAGGAATATACGAGATTTCTTTTTAGACAAAGGAATATACGAGATTTCTGAGCCCATAACTCGACAAATAATTGAGATATTATGACGAAACTTGGTTTATACACTTTTATAACTTGTGTTAATAGACGCAAAAATTTATTCAAATCGGTTTATGACCACGCCTACTTTTTAACAAAGATATTTCTGGAACACCCTTCGGGAATTTGTAACGTGACATCTGTCTGGTTATGCAGCCAGCGCCGACAGCGAAGCAGCCGTAAGCAATGCAGTCGACGCGACTGACTCAGTTCTCACTTGCATAAAAACATTGCTCAGCTCTCACCTGCATACATATGTATACTAATTAATATACATACATAACTATTTAAATACGTAGAGTTGAATACTTGCAAATTGCTCTGCGAAGCAATAAGAATATTTATGAGTACAAACTTCATACTGTATGTGCCTATCAATCTCTTTTATTTTGGTTGGCTACTGTGAGGCCGCCTATTTGGATATACATAATTTATAATTTTTGTAGTAGTTTTTCACTCACCTAATCGAACGCAGGGGCTAATTCGAACCCGCCTGCAATTAATGAACATTGTGAAATAAAGTTGTGAATTTTATGATAAATTCGGTGTCGGTTTTTATTTTGTTCAGGATTATATAATATAATACAATGGCGCTATTATAACTCTGACGAGTTTTATGGCCGAGCTTCTCTCCCAATTCGAGGTGTGCTCCTTTTTTGTTTTTCCTACTAATTGGGTGGACCTACAGTTTTATGCCGGCTCCGAACGGCGAATGCATTTTTTGTGAGAAGCTTTTTCATGGCA
Source organism: Urophora cardui (assembly GCA_960531455.1). Taxonomy (NCBI): domain Eukaryota; kingdom Metazoa; phylum Arthropoda; class Insecta; order Diptera; family Tephritidae; genus Urophora; species Urophora cardui. Next base: position 35,683,923 of record OY482675.1, on the reverse strand, counting down.
GGAATACTCTCGGAGGGTATGCCGCCCACTGCCGAGAGGTGACCGCTGCTCTTAAAAAACCCAATAATTGGATTTTTACTAATTGAAAAATTTTTTTTTTTTTTGGTGTTTGGCTCGGACCATGGTTTGAACCCGAGACCTCTGGCACAGCAGGCGAGCACTCTACCCACTGCACCACAGCGGCCAGGATTAGCCTTTGTTCAGGATTAGCCTCCGAAAAAGCTCGGTGGCTACACATTTTGGTGACCCCGACGTGATTTGTGTATGTTAGTCGGCATTAATCACAACAAAAAAAGAAGGCCTATCTATTTAATAAAGTCGTCGGTATTAATAGCAACAACAATGTGTGCTTAAATACTTAATTAAATTCGGTGCGGTAATATATGTATACATACATACGAGATTATGTACAGACTTACGTACATACATTAATTTGCCTTGCGTACATACATACATATATCGAAAAATATTCATATGTATATAGTATATATGTATATACATATATATGTACATACTAAATTACCGGTGCACCTTTTGAACTTGGAAAAATTTCGTTGCCGGCAAAACTCTACATTCATTCCGCTAGTTAGCAATCATACATATAAACATATGTACTAGAGCACTGCACAAGCAATAATTAGACTTGAATTCCTACGTGTATATTAGAGCACTGCACAACTAACATTTTTTAATTTGCGTACATCAACGATTTTGATCCGTGCGTACAGACGCACATGTCTCCATAATCTTCTATTGCATTTTGGCATATTTATCGTCGCCATACCTAGGCATACCACAATACATTTGATTGGGAAAATTGATTAAAGTTCCGACGTAAGGTAATCTATCGTTTAATATTCAACATGGGAAATACAGATGGTCCTCAATTATCACCTGAGAACATGGTAAATTTCTACAAGCGCAAGGCACAATCAATTTATCGGCAAGCACAAGGAATTAACCGAGCTATTGAAGGTGATCTATTAAGCGCATTTAATGATGAGGAATTAAAGGTGCGCTTGGAAGGACTTGATGAAATGCGTGCAAAATTTGATTATGCTCACGATAGGCTCGAAGAACTGGATTTCGATGAAATGGGAAGTGAGCTACGAACTAATTTCGATGACTTGTTAATTTCGCTACGCTCGCGCATTCGGCATGAGCTCAATAAGCGTCAATTGCAATTACCTTGTTCAACCTTGCGCCACGACCAAACTGCCGAAGGGCAAACAATAATCATGCAAAGTCGCCCACGTCTACCTGAGTTAAAGCTTCCTGTATTCAGCGGTAACTATACGGAGTATACCGACTTTCGTTCAATGTTTTTAACTACAATTGGTAAGGATGCTGATCTCACGGACGTCGAAAAAATGCAGCATTTGCGGTCATCTCTGAAGGGAGCTGCTTTGGACACCATCCGTTCGTTGGAGATCAGTGCATCAAATTATACTGTTGCTTTAGAATTACTAGAGAAACGTTTTAACAATAAGCGTCTTATTTTCCAGGCACACATCACTGAGATTCTGGGTTTCAAGAAGGTGGAAACTTCATCGGCGGTGAAGTTGCGTGAGCTGTCTGACAAGGTCAACGCAAATCTACGTGCACTTCAAACAATTGGAAGCTCTGAACAAATAGCAGCGTGCATAATCATACACAGTCTTTTGCAAAATGTAGATGGCGCAACGCAAGCCAAGTGGGAAGAAACCGCTCCGTTGGATACTATACCTTCATGCGAGCAATTTACGACATTTTTGGAGAAACGTTGCCAGAAATTGGAAAACGTTGAGCATTCTATTGAAGCAAACACACGCATTTCTCAGGTGGGCAAGATAAGTAAAATTGTTAATAACACTAAAAAATCTTTCGTATCTACTAACGTATCGAACGGATGTGCTTTCTGTGATGGCAGAGACCACTCATTATACATCTGTAGTCGATTTATGAACCTTACGCCACAGCTCCGTCTCAAGGAAGTTAAAAAACTCGGGCTATGCCTAAATTGCCTCCGAAAAGGCCATCAATTGAAAGCGTGCAATGCTAGCTTATGTCGTTCATGTGGGGCAAAGCACCATAGTTTGTTACATTTTGAAAATTCTAATAAACAACCAATTTTATCTGCAGATCAAAGCAATCAATCGTCTTCGACTCTTCCCACTCAACCAATACATCGATCTTTGGCCGCAATTTCACCCAATGCTGCTGCGTTGTCAACCCCACAGAATCTCAGTAATGATGTTGTGCTACTGGCCACCGCAGTCGTCAACGTCAAAAACAATGCAGGTACATGGGTACCATGCCGTGCACTGCTCGACTCCGGGTCGCAGTTGCATATCGTCACGTCTCGTTTTGCTCAGCAATTACAATTACGTAGAACCAAATCCTCTATATCGGTATGCGGTCTTGGTGATTCCAAATTCCAATCTGAGGGATTCGCTGTTGACATCATTCTTCACTCTCAAACTTCTGAATATTCGACTTGCATCACGGCTTTAGTGGCACCCAGCATAACGGAAAACCAACCAAATTTTACTTTGTCTATTGAGTCATGGAATATTCCATCCAATATTCGCCTGGCTGACCGGGACTTTCATAAATCTCAGCGTATCGATTTGCTTATCGGTGCCAGTCTTTTCTATGAGCTTTTATGTGTTGGACAAATAAAGCTCGCGCCCGGTTTGCCTCTACTTCAGAAAACCAGATTGGGTTGGGTGGTAACAGGTGGTGACTCTCAAACACGTAAGGAATCGGCGATGACTACTCTGTCCTCCTCTCAAACCGATAGTGAACATTCCATAAAGCTTGATCAACTAGTTCGTCGATTTTGGGAGCTCGAGAGCTGCTGCTCTTCTGTCGCCAAGTACACCAAGGAGGAACTAGATTGTGAAGCGCATTTCAAGGCAAACACTATTCGATTGCCGACTGGGGACTACTCCGTTAGCTTACCTGCAAAACTCAGCCTAGATTTGTTAGGTGAATCGTATCCACAAGCATTTCGTCGCTTCTTGAATCTCGAGCGCAAATTGGAGCGCCAGCCGCAACTGAGGTCTCAATATGCTGCATTCATTCATGAATACTTGGATTTAAAACACATGTCGGTTGTCAGTGAGAACAATCGTCACCTTTGTAAATATTTTTTACCTCATCACTGCGTTTTGAAAGAAGACAGCACTACTACTAAGCTCAGAGTCGTGTTTGACGGGTCTGCAGCTTCATCATCAGGGTATTCCCTCAATGATTTACTTATGACAGGGCCTACTATACAACAGAAGCTATTCAACATATTATTACGGTTTAGAACATTTCCGATCGCTTTGACGGGCGATATTTGTAAAATGTACCGATGCATTCGAGTGTCAGAGCCTGACCCCTATTTGCAGTGCATTTTGTGGCGCGACAAACCGCAGCAACAAGTTCAAATATTTCGACTCGACACGGTTACTTACGGCACTAGGCCAGCTTCATTTTTATCGGTACGATCAATGCACCAATTAGCCTTTGACGAAGAGCCGTCGTTTCCTGTAGGATCTGAAATTTTGCGCAGGGATTTTTATGTCGACGACCTCATTTCAGGTGGCAATTCCGTTCAAGAAGTGAGGGAGATAAGGAATCAGCTCACTACTCTGTTGGGCAAAGGCGGTTTCAAATTACGTAAGTGGTGTTCTAATAATTCTGATATTCTTCAAGATATACCAGCAGACGATACAGAAACCCTTTTGAAATTCGACGATGGAAGTGACATAACGAAAACGCTTGGCCTTACTTGGGATCCTGCCACTGATCGCTTGCTTTTCGACTTTTCACCAAAGTTTAACTCTACCAGGCATTGCAAACGCACTGTTTTGTCAACGATCGCTCGGTTCTACGACCCACTTGGTCTTATTGGTCCTATTATTTCAAGGGCTAAGATATTCCTTCAGCAGTTATGGAAAGAGAAACTCGAATGGGACGAAAGCTTACCAGCATCATTAGATTCAACGTGGAGCAGCCTATGTGCAGACATTGGATGCATATCTCAGCTTAGCTTTCCCCGATTATCAATCCAGTCGAAAGAAGTCCTTGAGATTCATGGATTCAGCGATGCCAGTGTCGATGCTTATGGAGCTTGTGTATACGTGGTATCTGGAAATAAAGAGAGAAAACAGGCTCAACTGCTTTGCTCGAAGTCGCGTGTGGCGCCTCTTAAAACAGTCACCGTACCTAAATTAGAATTGTGTGGTGCGACTTTATTAGCTCATCTTATTCACGAGGTAGGTGAAATGAACCTTTTCACATGTCCTTTTTATTGCTGGTCAGACTCAGCGGTCGCGCTCTCATGGATACGCAATGAGCCATCAAGGTTCCAAGTTTTCGCAGCTAATCGTATAAGTACCATCCAAGAATTGACAGCAAGAATGGAATGGCATTATGTGCCCACCAAACTGAATCCCGCTGACATTCTTTCTAGAGGTGCATCTCCAAGCGAACTCATTGCATCGTCGTTATGGATCCATGGTCCAGAGTTCTTGATTGAAGGTCGAAGCAAATGGCCAACAACTTGCAGTATCATGAAACAGCTTCCGGAACTTCGTAAGAAGGTATTAGTAGCGGTGCCTCAATTCACCGATATAACGCTTGAGTGCAAATATGCCAATTCATTTACAAAACTGCAGCATGTTTTCGCATACATTTACAAATTTCGTCATCGCATCCGACATACGGGATTGACTATTGATCACATTCGAATGGGGACGATTTTACTCTTGCGCACAATTCAATTGACTAGTCTGCGAGACGACTATAATGCATTACAAGCGGCACAACACGTAAAGGCGTCCAGCTGCATTGCATCTCTCTTACCATTTATCGACAACTATGGACTACTTCGAGTAGGTGGTCGTCTAAAAAACTCACTTCTAGATTTTGACGGTCAACATCCAGTTATAATTCCTCGCCATCATCCGGTCACAAATGCGATCATTATGGACTTTCACATACGAAATCTGCACACTGGACCTAGAGCATTACTCGCTAACATCCGCTTGAAGTATTGGCCAATTGGAGGTCGAAAAACTGTCTCCAGTGTTGTAAATAAATGCATAACTTGTTTTCGAGCTAAACCAAAACTAGCTGAGCATATCATGGCGGATCTTCCTGCCGATCGAGTTAATTCTTCATATCCGTTTATGGTCACAGGAATAGACTTTTGCGGCCCATTTTTATACAAAAATGTTGTACGTAATAAACCGGCCATAAAATGTTACATATGTATTTTTATATGCTTCGCTACCAAGGCCATTCACATGGAGCTAGTCATGGACCTTTCTACAAAGGCTTTTCTAAATGCACTTAAGCGTTTCATTCTTACTCGTCGTCGGCCTACGCGGATATGGTCTGACAATGCTACTAATTTCGTCGGTGCGAAGAATGAGCTTGCTGAACTACGGTGCCTCTTCCTTAGCGACGTACATATCAAGGCGGTTCATGAATTCTGTTTGGACAATACTATAGACTGGCAATTTATCCCACCTCGCTCTCCACACTTTGGTGGACTGTGGGAGGCGGCCGTAAAAACAGCGAAGCATCACTTTCTTCGAGCTGTGGCATCTTCGGTGTTAAATTTTGATGAGCTGCACACGCTTGTGTGCCAAATAGCAGCAATCATTAATTCAAGACCTCTTGTTCCAATTTCAGAGAATCCCGATGATCTTGACGTCTTAACTCCGGCGCATTTCATTGGGACGGCTCCCATTTCATTGTTTGATGAGCCTGATGTAACAAACCTCAATTTTAATCGCTTAGATCAGTGGCAACGCATATCGTACTATCAGCAAATATTCTGGTCTCGTTGGCGTGAGGAGTACCTGACTCTTCTCCAGCAGCGTTCCAAGTGGCGTGAACAGAAATCCGGCTTATCTGTAAACGACGTTGTTTTAGTGAAGGATGAGTGCCTGCCGCCGCTGAAATGGCCATTGGCAAGAATTACAAAACTTATAACTGGTTCAGATGGAGTAGCACGGGTTGCTGAGCTTAAGACAGCCACTGGTATAATTCGTAGGGCTATCAGAAAACTGTGCCCACTTCCTAAACAGGATGAAGTTGAAACCCGTAGCCTTTCAACGGGGGGAGAATGTCTGGTTACGCAGCCAGCGCCGACAGCGAAGCAGCCGTAAGCAATGCAGTCGACGCGACTGACTCAGTTCTCACTTGCATAAAAACATTGCTCAGCTCTCACCTGCATACATATGTATACTAATTAATATACATACATAACTATTTAAATACGTAGAGTTGAATACTTGCAAATTGCTCTGCGAAGCAATAAGAATATTTATGAGTACAAACTTCATACTGTATGTGCCTATCAATCTCTTTTATTTTGGTTGGCTACTGTGAGGCCGCCTATTTGGATATACATAATTTATAATTTTTGTAGTAGTTTTTCACTCACCTAATCGAACGCAGGGGCTAATTCGAACCCGCCTGCAATTAATGAACATTGTGAAATAAAGTTGTGAATTTTATGATAAATTCGGTGTCGGTTTTTATTTTGTTCAGGATTAGCCTCCGAAAAAGCTCGGTGGCTACACAACATCTTTGTAACTAGAAGTCATAAAGGAATGAAATGTTGCACAAAGAATAATATTCATATGCTTGGTTGGATGACTGATAAAAATGTTGAATATGGGCGTGGCTACGCCCACTTTATGCAGCACTCGCTTTATATAAAATACACCGTGTTTCCATCAAACGCAAACAAACAATGAACGCATACAGCTGAGTATCTAAAGTTCGATTCCACTCGAACTTAGGCTTCCTTACTTGTTCTAATTAGTAAAAATCCAATCATTGTGGTCTTTAAGAGCAGCGGTCACCTCTCGGCAGTGGGCGGCATACCCACCGAGTGTATTTCTGCCATGAAAAAGCTTCTCACAGAAAATGCATTCGCCGTTCGGAGCCGGCATAAAACTGTAGGTCCACCCAATTAGTAGGAAAAACAAAAGGAGCACACCTCGAATTGGGAGAGAAGCTCGGCCATAAAACTCGTCAGAGTTATAATAGCGCCATTGTATTATTATTATTATCTTTATTGCTTATGTTTGCCTATTAATATTACGACATATATATATAACTGTTTTCGCATTTATAAAGCTTTTATAGAAAGAAGAAAACTGCCACAAAGATTTTATTAATATTAATACCAATATTAACTCTGAAGGCTCCGCCGCCTCTCTTCGTTTAGTGCGATCAGACATTTCTGAAAATTGCAATGGACGACGCCGACGATTTGAAGACTTGTGGGGCGCATTTTCTACTTCCGCCGAATAATTTTCGTCGCTTTAGCTATTTCGTTCGTCGTTTTCGAATATTATATCGCTTTGAAGCCAGCTCTTATTTTGAGTTTTGAAAATTCCAATTGATTTTCTTGACTTCTGCCATTTTACATTAACGTTAACGCAAAATAATCTAATTTTGTTTTCGAAATATTTTTTGTGCTTATCAGAGATATTCGATTCTCCACTTTTGTTAACAACAAAATTAAAAATTAGCTCATTTTTTTCTTGTTTGCTATTCCCATCCAGCCAAATTTCCATTAGATCACAATTCCTAAAACGTAAGTTGCCTGCAAAAAAACGAAATTTCTAAAAACTTTGCACCTCTTTGCAAAATATTATTGCGATGTCGTCTGCACCATATATCATTGTAGTTCGGGGCGATATTTTTTCGTTAAACACTTTTAAACATTTTTAATATAATTTAATATAATTGTAAAAAGTAAAAAATAATTATTTTGAGGTTATGACACTTTTTACATTTTTTTCTTATCACCAAACCTTGTGTCGTATGTTTCACTACTAACAATTAAAATACTTACCATGGTGATTAATATCCATAATATAAATATTTTAAGTACTTTTTAATTTTCACTTTATAAGGATTCAAAAAGGCAACTAAATCACACCAAGAGTATAGGTTTTAAACCGCAATAAAAAAACATTGATCTTTGGTCCTTAATAGAATAATATTTAACTGACATTTGCAAATAAAAAGCATTGTTTACGTATTTTTCCAATGTTTACTAACAGATTTAATCAACAATTGTGGAATTGCAAGTTTTCAATTTTGGCCAGAAAATGTAGTCCACCATAGTGCAACGCTGCCCTACCTTAAATTTAAGTCTAGCTACGGCCCTGGTGTGATGTCAAAATGATTTTTCGCCTTCGTTAAATTTAAATTCGCATGGTACTCGTCTTGCATGCCAAGTTTAATGAAACGTGCATATCAGACAATTTGACATTATTTTGCAAATAAGGGCCTTTTCACATTACTCCGTACGACTTCGGATCGACATTTTTTTCTCGGTATTTTCATCTTACAGAAACGAGTCCGCGATGCAGTGTTTTTCACACTTGTGGGAATGATTTCGGCAGAAAGTTGGAAAACAAATATCGAAAATATAAAATTTTAAAATTCAACAAATCACTCAATAATAACAATAATGTCTTCCAGGGAAGACGAAGGCATTATAGCTTGCAAAATTTATAGCCGAAACGAGATTTTCACTGACTTTATTCTTCTTCTTTCATTACGCAGCAAAAATGTATGCAGTAATTCCTCAAATTTTACTGACCGGTCTTACCGCGTTGCGGTATACCGAAATTAATCCGCTCCGATTTCATGTATGCAACACTAATGTGAAAGTACCAATTGAAATACATGTGGTCGGAAAGCTTTTTGTAAAAAACAAATATGTCGATCCGATACCGCACTGAGTAAGGTGAAAGCGCTCTAAAATGCTGAAATTTGAGACAAATTATGTTTCACTTGAAAAACGCCAGCGAGCGTACGAATACGTTAGGTTGGAGTGGCTGCCATAGAGTCACACTTAGGCCCGATTTCAGATCAATAATTTAATTGTCATTTAAATTTCAATATGGATTGTTATTTAAATGCCAATTATCTTTTTCCGTTTTCAGATCAACCTTAATTAAATAAAAGAAATAAGTGGCATCATTTGATTTTTGTAAATAAGTATCTCTTTAATTTTTATTACATTTCAATTTTCAGGAAAATGGATACACCACGAACAAAAACTTTTCATCTGAGGAAATGAAATTGTTGCTGGATATAATTGAAACAAAAAAATTCAATTATCGAGTGCAAAAAAATAGACAAATCAGCTCCGATCAGCTGTTTTCTAGTCGGAGAGCAAGGTTGCATTTTCCATATTTAAATAGCCGAATTTGGTCATTTAAATACAGTTTAAATGCTGTGTAAATATTTCGTCTGAAAATGTAGATATATTAGAATTTGAACATCAATCGATATTTAAATTTTTGATCCATTGTGATATCACAAGAAGAAACCAGATTACCTCCTTTTTGAACCAATTTTCTTTCGAATTAAACTACAGAATGAGGACTTGGCTTAATTGGCACGTAACCTTCTAGACGATTCTGGCCGAGTTCAATAAAGCGCGCCAGTTATTTCTCTTTCGTGCAGCATGGCGCCACTTGGGAATACCTAGGGAGTCAGCATCACTGTCCACCTGATCTTCCCAACGCAGTGAAGGCCTCCCATTTCTTCTGCACCTTCGTCCATTCTCACGACATGACCTGCCCAGCGCAGCCACTGGATCTTTATTCGCTGAACAATGTCGATGTCTGCGTACAGCTCGTACAGCTCGTCGTTAAATCTCCGTCAATACTCACCCTCGCTAACGCGCAAAGGCCCATAAATCCTCCGAAGAACTTTCCTCTCGAATACTCCAAGCGCCATCTCAACTGCGAGCCCAGGTCCTTTATGTCGACGTCCGCGACTTTGCATAGGCTATCCAGGAAAGGAGTTCCAAGAAAGCGTCGTCTGGCGTTGTTAAGAGCTGGGCAGTGGCAGATAAGGTGTTCGATTGTCTCCTCGTCTCATCCTCTTTCCAGCTTCTGAAGCATCTGCAGTAGGGTGAACCTAGCCTCTCTGCGTGTTTCCCGATGGGGCAGTGTCCTATGAGTACTCCAACAAGGTTCGAGATGTAATTTCTCCTTAGAGTCCTTATTTGATGAGATCTCTTGTGAAACAATTTCTGCCAGGTTTGCCTTGATGTTCGACATACTGGGTTCTGTTGCCATCTATCGCTTGCTAGTTTGTAGACATCGGCGACAGTTTAGTGTTAGTTCTGAATGGAACGAGAGGGGTCCAAGAGACTTATAGCGTTTTCGATTCTGAACCAAAATGCTGCATTATTACAAGGCAACATTATAAACATGCGCCCTGTGCCCTAAGAAAATGTTGCGCTTTTCATGTGATGTATGAAACAAAAATAATGCAACCCCTTGGTTATATTAAGGGCAGAAAATGTTGCCCTGTGGTCGGGCAGAGGGCGACATTTTTGTCAATAGAACAATCAACCCTGAAAAAATGTGTGGAATCTATGTGGAATAGAACAAACAAATTTGACAGCCCGATAAAATTGCAGAATAAGTGCGACATTTTTGCCAGAATCGAAAACGCCATTAATTGCTGCTTGGCTGTCGCTGAAGATGAATAAATCCCTGTGGATAAGTACATGTCCTATACAGTTAACAGCCTCCCTTATAGCTGACACTTCAGCAATCAGTCATTCCACGAATAACACTAGAAAAAATATAAAATCAAAACAAAGTACGAAAATTTGACAGCCTTTAAAACAGAAAGAAGAAGAGCGATTTTCTATCGCTTTGATCATTCTTAGAGGTCCATGATTCGGTTTGAGCTTAACAATGCACTCAACCGCAATTAACTTTTCAAATAAAAAAGGAGAAATCAGCTGATGAGATGAGCCCACTTTAAAGGTAAGCCATGGTATGTAACTTGGGAGCAGCGTTGCCACTTAAAAAATTTTAAATTTACCAAAAAATACAAAATAAGAGTAACCAAAACTAGAAACAAGTAACCAAAATAAATTAAATATATAGGCATATGTCCCATTAACGTTATACTATGTTCACGTCGAAGAGTTAACTAGAGTTAATGGTTTTGAGTTAATGGATAACTGTCAAGTGTTCGCGTTGAGGAATTCATGTAACTCAGAGTTTAATTTGACATATGCTAGGTGGACGCAATACTACATACATAGATTTGCTGCGGATCTTATGTCAAAATCACATGCAGATTGACATAAGCATCTCAAATCATCCGTCTATTGCGACCACCAAGCTGTCCAAATAATGCCAATGTTTCAAAAGTGCTACCAAATTTTTCGGAAAAACAGGGTTGCATTCCATTAACTCAAAATAAACTCTAAATGAAAGTAGAATTAATTGCAGTTAAAGGCGATTTTATCAAAATAATTTGTATGGTTAACTCAGAGTTAAGAGTAGAGTTAAGTGGTTAACTCGAAATGGCAACTTAACTCTAAGTAAGGCACTCTGCACACGGAGCGTACAGCTTTAGACGCGTATTAGATACTACAGACGAAAGCTGTACGCTTTGATGTCGCGCACGTATATTTCAATTGAGGGCTGCACACGAGTCGTCAGCTTCATGCATGCGTCAAAGTATGCTGGCTGCATGTCGCTTGGCCTAAAGCAGTGCTGGTAGATAGGCGTACTACGCTTAGAAAAGAGGAAGAAGAAGATGTTTGTTTACATTTTTCCACTTGGTGGAATTTATGAAAGCAGTAAAATTTGTGTAAAACATCGGAAAAAAATAGTGTATAATTAAAGAAAATGGAAGATCCCGTAAAATTTTTTATATTATATTTAAGGCTTCGAAATTTAAAGCAAATATCGTATTATTAATTTGTTTATTTGTTTTGTGCAGCGAAGTTTCATGTCGCTTCGTTTGTAGATCTTGAGGCGTAGAGAAAACGACGCTACATGAAATGTCTCGTACGCGTCTATGACGATACGCCTCGTGTGCAGAGTGCCTAACTCTTCAACGTGAACATAGTATTAGGGCTACTTATTTGAAAGCAAAACAATATATACGGTTAACAAAAGTAAAATATGTATATCAATTGTTTTACATCTTTAAAGCTGAAGGTACATACTTTTTTATTGCTGCGTTTTTTGTGTTCATGTGTATATGCGTTGACTGCGTTGAATAATTTTGTGTTACACACCTTGCTTTATGACGCACTTAAATTGTAAACAAAAAAACAGCTGTTCAAACATATAAATTAAAATTAATAATTTGCGATTAAATTATCTTCCATGACTTCGATTTGGCTTTTGCAGCTTGGTTTTTTACACTTTTCGTTGAAGTGACAAACGTTCGCAACGCAAAAACGCAAGAAAAAAGTATCAAGTTAGGCTACTTTCGACGGCCACTGCGCTAACGCATTCGTAACGTCGTCATCTGTAACAGCTATCTTTGTGAATGCACATGTTCAATATTTTTTGACAGCCGCGGCGAAAGCAAGTTATGTACCTTCGCTTTAAGCCTTAAACAGATCCAACGTCGAGGGAAATATCTCCCGGCCGTAGCGTTCTATCAACATTTAAAAACACGGCCAAAACTGACTAAAATCGCCCGATGAAAATTCGCCAGAATAGATTTATTTCTAATGTGCTCGCTGGCTCCTGTAAAATAAATTATTTGGACGTAAAAGCTTTTTAGTGCTTAGCACGAAAATTATTTAATTTAACTTTTTATTGTTTGGGGTAAATGGAAAAATTTCAACAACTATTTCCAGCGAAGGTTGAATATAGAAATTTTACGAAAAACCATTTTCGATCATTAGCACCCTTTTCGGAAGTGGATGCTACTCACGGGGATCGAACTCGTGATACATCCCAGCCAACATTTATTATCGTAGAAGTGACGAAGAAGTTACTTCAAGAAGTTTAATTCAATCGCGGAAGATATCGCTTTCTCAACTTTTTCCTATCTTCGTTCGGGAAAAACTGTTCCCCGTCAACGTTACGTCCATAATGAGTCTTAAACGACACTTCTAGAAGTGTCGTTTGGAAAAGACGAAAACGTTTCGTACAAATAAACTAATACGTCGCTTCCCGAAGTAACTTCTTAGTGCCATCTAGGAGACGCAAAAGCGTCAATTAAAATTTGCTCCTACAGTTTTCTCACTATATTTAGAACCTAAATAAAAAACTCCAAATACATATATATATTTATTTTTTACTTTTATTCATATTTAACACTTTAAGATTATTATTATTGTCGACAATATTATGTATTTAAAATAAATTAAATTACGTACTTTAGGGTAAAGAATTTACCAGTAAACATCGACCCGCAAACCGGATACTGCCAGCTCTGTCATTAATAGCATTTATGTCATCGATCTCTTTTTGGATTGTAGTATCAATTTCCTATAAATTGCGCGGACCATAGCACGTACCGGGATCGAACATCAAATAAACGGAATAACGATAGGTATTAGTTTCCAAAACAATTGGGCAAACGTGTTCCCATAATCAACGTCGCGTTTGGTAGCGCTGCGCATATCAAACCAAATTCCATGGGTCAAATCACCACGCATATATGTACATATGTAGGTAGCAATTTTGATTGCCATGATTGAAGCTGGTACCCATAGTATATCTAGGTAATTATTAGTTTTACAAACGAAAATCGGACGCAATTTCCATCACAATATAACGCCAAACAAACGCCCTTGTATTTGCACGCGAGTGCAAAACGAAAACAAAACAAGTAAGGAAGCCTAAGTTCGAGTGAAATCGAACATTAGATACTCAGCTGTATGCTTTCATAGTTTGTTTGCGTTTGATGGAATCACGGTGTATTTTATATAAAGCGAGTGCTGCATAAAGTGGGCGTAGCCACGCCCTTTTTAAAAATTTTTGTCAGTGATCCAACTAAGCATATGAATATTATTCTTTGTGCAAAATTGCATTCCTTTATGACTTCTAGTTACAAAGATGTCACGTTACAAATGCCCAAAGGATGTTCCACAAATATCTTTGTTAAAAAGTAGGCGTCGTCATAAACCGATTTCAATACATTTTTGCGTGTCTATTAACAAAAGCTATAAAAGTGTATAAACCAAGTTTCGTCATAATATCTCAATTATTTGTCGAGTTATGGGCTCCGAAATCTCGTAGATTCCTTTGTATAAAAAGAGGCGGTGCCACGCCCATTTTCCAAACTTTATCTATTTTTTGCTTCCGGTCTATTGTGGAACTCATGCCACAAAATTTGAATGAATTATCTTTATACTTGACAAAGATATCGCTTAAAATGTTTTTATTAGGCCCCTTTATGGTTCCCATATATAAAAGTGGGCGTGGTCGTCAACCGATTTTGGCAATTTTTCGTCCAAACATTTGCCTAAGTAAATGTACCACGCGTACCAAATTTCATCGATATATCTTCAACGGTTTCTGAGTTATTACTCATAAAACTTTCAATGTTTGCCCCTTAATAAGTGGGCGTGGCACCGCCCACTTTCCAAAACTTTTGCACGTTTTGTTTTATGTACGTAGCTAGACTCCTGCCACAAAATTTCAATGATATATCTTCATGTTTGACAGAGATATCGCTTAAAATGTTTTTATTAGGCCACTTTATAGTTCCCATATATAAAAGTGGGCGTGGCCACCAACCGATGTTGACAATTTTTCGTCCAAAGATTTGCTTAAGTAAGTACATCACGCCTACCAAATTTTATAGATATATCTGCAACGGTTTCTGAGTTATGACATATCCAACTTTCGATGTTTGACCCTTAATAAGTGGGCGTGGCACCACCAAATTCAACAAATCACTCAATAATAACAATAATGTCTTCCAGGGAAGACGAAGGCATTATAGCTTGCAAAATTTATAGCCGAAACGAGATTTTCACTGACTTTATTCTTCTTCTTTCATTACGCAGCAAAAATGTATGCAGTAATTCCTCAAATTTTACTGACCGGTCTTACCGCGTTGCGGTATACCGAAATTAATCCGCTCCGATTTCATGTATGCAACACTAATGTGAAAGTACCAATTGAAATACATGTGGTCGGAAAGCTTTTTGTAAAAAACAAATATGTCGATCCGATACCGCACTGAGTAAGGTGAAAGCGCTCTAAAATGCTGAAATTTGAGACAAATTATGTTTCACTTGAAAAACGCCAGCGAGCGTACGAATACGTTAGGTTGGAGTGGCTGCCATAGAGTCACACTTAGGCCCGATTTCAGATCAATAATTTAATTGTCATTTAAATTTCAATATGGATTGTTATTTAAATGCCAATTATCTTTTTCCGTTTTCAGATCAACCTTAATTAAATAAAAGAAATAAGTGGCATCATTTGATTTTTGTAAATAAGTATCTCTTTAATTTTTATTACATTTCAATTTTCAGGAAAATGGATACACCACGAACAAAAACTTTTCATCTGAGGAAATGAAATTGTTGCTGGATATAATTGAAACAAAAAAATTCAATTATCGAGTGCAAAAAAATAGACAAATCAGCTCCGATCAGCTGTTTTCTAGTCGGAGAGCAAGGTTGCATTTTCCATATTTAAATAGCCGAATTTGGGCATTTAAATACAGTTTAAATGCTGTGTAAATATTTCGTCTGAAAATGTAGATATATTAGAATTTGAACATCAATCGATATTTAAATTTTTGATCCATTGTGATATCACAAGAAGAAACCAGATTACCTCCTTTTTGAACCAATTTTCTTTCGAATTAAACTACAGAATGAGGACTTGGCTTAATTGGCACGTAACCTTCTAGACGATTCTGGCCGAGTTCAATAAAGCGCGCCAGTTATTTCTCTTTCGTGCAGCATGGCGCCACTTGGGAATACCTAGGGAGTCAGCATCACTGTCCACCTGATCTTCCCAACGCAGTGAAGGCCTCCCATTTCTTCTGCACCTTCGTCCATTCTCACGACATGACCTGCCCAGCGCAGCCACTGGATCTTTATTCGCTGAACAATGTCGATGTCTGCGTACAGCTCGTACAGCTCGTCGTTAAATCTCCGTCAATACTCACCCTCGCTAACGCGCAAAGGCCCATAAATCCTCCGAAGAACTTTCCTCTCGAATACTCCAAGCGCCATCTCAACTGCGAGCCCAGGTCCTTTATGTCGACGTCCGCGACTTTGCATAGGCTATCCAGGAAAGGAGTTCCAAGAAAGCGTCGTCTGGCGTTGTTAAGAGCTGGGCAGTGGCAGATAAGGTGTTCGATTGTCTCCTCGTCTCATCCTCTTTCCAGCTTCTGAAGCATCTGCAGTAGGGTGAACCTAGCCTCTCTGCGTGTTTCCCGATGGGGCAGTGTCCTATGAGTACTCCAACAAGGTTCGAGATGTAATTTCTCCTTAGAGTCCTTATTTGATGAGATCTCTTGTGAAACAATTTCTGCCAGGTTTGCCTTGATGTTCGACATACTGGGTTCTGTTGCCATCTATCGCTTGCTAGTTTGTAGACATCGGCGACAGTTTAGTGTTAGTTCTGAATGGAACGAGAGGGGTCCAAGAGACTTATAGCGTTTTCGATTCTGAACCAAAATGCTGCATTATTACAAGGCAACATTATAAACATGCGCCCTGTGCCCTAAGAAAATGTTGCGCTTTTCATGTGATGTATGAAACAAAAATAATGCAACCCCTTGGTTATATTAAGGGCAGAAAATGTTGCCCTGTGGTCGGGCAGAGGGCGACATTTTTGTCAATAGAACAATCAACCCTGAAAAAATGTGTGGAATCTATGTGGAATAGAACAAACAAATTTGACAGCCCGATAAAATTGCAGAATAAGTGCGACATTTTTGCCAGAATCGAAAACGCCATTAATTGCTGCTTGGCTGTCGCTGAAGATGAATAAATCCCTGTGGATAAGTACATGTCCTATACAGTTAACAGCCTCCCTTATAGCTGACACTTCAGCAATCAGTCATTCCACGAATAACACTAGAAAAAATATAAAATCAAAACAAAGTACGAAAATTTGACAGCCTTTAAAACAGAAAGAAGAAGAGCGATTTTCTATCGCTTTGATCATTCTTAGAGGTCCATGATTCGGTTTGAGCTTAACAATGCACTCAACCGCAATTAACTTTTCAAATAAAAAAGGAGAAATCAGCTGATGAGATGAGCCCACTTTAAAGGTAAGCCATGGTATGTAACTTGGGAGCAGCGTTGCCACTTAAAAAATTTTAAATTTACCAAAAAATACAAAATAAGAGTAACCAAAACTAGAAACAAGTAACCAAAATAAATTAAATATATAGGCATATGTCCCATTAACGTTATACTATGTTCACGTCGAAGAGTTAACTAGAGTTAATGGTTTTGAGTTAATGGATAACTGTCAAGTGTTCGCGTTGAGGAATTCATGTAACTCAGAGTTTAATTTGACATATGCTAGGTGGACGCAATACTACATACATAGATTTGCTGCGGATCTTATGTCAAAATCACATGCAGATTGACATAAGCATCTCAAATCATCCGTCTATTGCGACCACCAAGCTGTCCAAATAATGCCAATGTTTCAAAAGTGCTACCAAATTTTTCGGAAAAACAGGGTTGCATTCCATTAACTCAAAATAAACTCTAAATGAAAGTAGAATTAATTGCAGTTAAAGGCGATTTTATCAAAATAATTTGTATGGTTAACTCAGAGTTAAGAGTAGAGTTAAGTGGTTAACTCGAAATGGCAACTTAACTCTAAGTAAGGCACTCTGCACACGGAGCGTACAGCTTTAGACGCGTATTAGATACTACAGACGAAAGCTGTACGCTTTGATGTCGCGCACGTATATTTCAATTGAGGGCTGCACACGAGTCGTCAGCTTCATGCATGCGTCAAAGTATGCTGGCTGCATGTCGCTTGGCCTAAAGCAGTGCTGGTAGATAGGCGTACTACGCTTAGAAAAGAGGAAGAAGAAGATGTTTGTTTACATTTTTCCACTTGGTGGAATTTATGAAAGCAGTAAAATTTGTGTAAAACATCGGAAAAAAATAGTGTATAATTAAAGAAAATGGAAGATCCCGTAAAATTTTTTATATTATATTTAAGGCTTCGAAATTTAAAGCAAATATCGTATTATTAATTTGTTTATTTGTTTTGTGCAGCGAAGTTTCATGTCGCTTCGTTTGTAGATCTTGAGGCGTAGAGAAAACGACGCTACATGAAATGTCTCGTACGCGTCTATGACGATACGCCTCGTGTGCAGAGTGCCTAACTCTTCAACGTGAACATAGTATTAGGGCTACTTATTTGAAAGCAAAACAATATATACGGTTAACAAAAGTAAAATATGTATATCAATTGTTTTACATCTTTAAAGCTGAAGGTACATACTTTTTTATACTCAGCTGTACTAGTACACAGAGTATTATAGTTTTAATCACATAACGGTGGATTGTAACAGAATGAAATAATCGAGATAGATATAGACTTATATATATCAAAATGATCAGGGTGAAAAGAGAAATCGATTGAGCCATGTCCGTCCGTCCGTCCGTCCGTCCGTCCGTCCGTCCGTCCGTCCGTCTGTCCGTCCGTCCGTCCGTCCGTCTGTAAACACTCTAACTCGCGCAAAAATTGAGATATTTTGATGAAATTTGGAACGCAAGTCGGTATCGAGACTGGGACGGTTGGTATTGAAAATGGGCGAAATCGGACCATGACCACGCCCACTTTTCCTATATAGAAAAAATCGGAAATTTGGTATCTCAGCCACTAATATAGCTAGAGTTTTAAAATTTTACCCACGTATTGAGCTCGGGCCCTTATGAAGAAATTTGATGAAGTTTTGGAAAATGGGCGGTGCCACGCCCACTTATTAAGGGTCAAACATTGAAAGTTTTATATGTCATAACTCAGAAACCGTTGAAGATATATCGATGAAATTTGGTACGCGTAATTTGCTTACATAGACAAATGTTTTGACGAAAAATTATCAAAATCGGTTTACGGCCACGCCCACTTTTATATATGTGTATTATAAAGTGACCTAATAAAACCATTTTAAGCGATATCTCTGTCAAATATAAAGATCTATCATTGAAATTTTGTCGCATGAGTCCAACTATGGACATAAAACAAAAAACACAAAAATTTTGGAATATGGGCGGTGCCACGCCCACTTATTAAGGGGCAGACATTGAAAGTTTTATGAGTCATAACTCAGAAACCGTTGAAGATATATCGATGAAATTCGGTACGCGTAATATAATTACTTAGTCAAATGTTTTGGCGAAAAATTATCAAAATCGGTTGACGGCCACGCCCACTTTTATATATAGGAAATATAAGGGGGCCTAATAAAAACATTTTAAGCGATATCTCTGTCAAATATAAAGATCAATCACTGAGATTTTGTGGCAGGAGTCCAACTATGGACATAAAACAAAAACTACAAAAATTTTGGAAAATGGGCGGTGCCACGCCCACTTATTAAGGAGCGAATATTGAAAGTTTAATAAGCCATAACTCAGAAACCGTTAAAGATATATCGATGAAATCTGGTACGCGTGATATATTTACTTAGCCAAATGTGTGGACGAAAAATTACCAAAATCGGTTGACGACCGCGCCCACTTTTATATATGTGTATTATAAAGTGACCTAATAAAACCATTTTAAGCGATATCTATGTGAAATATAAAGATAATTCATTGAAATTTTGTGACATGAGTTTTACAATAGACCGGAAACAAAAAATAAAAAAGTTTGGAAAATGGGCGTGGCACCGCCTCTTTTTAGACAAAGGGATATATGAGATTTCTTAGCCTTTAACTCGACAAATAATTGAGATATTATGACGAAACTTGGTTTATACACTTTTATAACATGTGTTAATAGACACGCAAAAATGTATTGAAATCGGTTTATGACCACGCCTACTTTTTAACAAAGATATTTCTGGAACACCCTTTTGGAATTTGTAACGTGAAGTCTTTGTAACTAAAAGTCATAGAGGGATGAAATTTTGCACTAACAATAATATTTGTATGCTTATTTGGATGATTGATATAAATTTTGAAAATGGGCGTGGCTGCGCCCTGTTTATGCAGCACTCGTTTCATATAAAATACACCCTATATCGAACAAACGCAAACAAACAATGAAAGCATACAGCTGAGTATCTAATGTTCGATTGCACTCGAACTTAGGCTTCCTTACTTGTTATTGCTGCGTTTTTTGTGTTCATGTGTATATGCGTTGACTGCGTTGAATAATTTTGTGTTACACACCTTGCTTTATGACGCACTTAAATTGTAAACAAAAAAACAGCTGTTCAAACATATAAATTAAAATTAATAATTTGCGATTAAATTATCTTCCATGACTTCGATTTGGCTTTTGCAGCTTGGTTTTTTACACTTTTCGTTGAAGTGACAAACGTTCGCAACGCAAAAACGCAAGAAAAAAGTATCAAGTTAGGCTACTTTCGACGGCCACTGCGCTAACGCATTCGTAACGTCGTCATCTGTAACAGCTATCTTTGTGAATGCACATGTTCAATATTTTTTGACAGCCGCGGCGAAAGCAAGTTATGTACCTTCGCTTTAAGCCTTAAACAGATCCAACGTCGAGGGAAATATCTCCCGGCCGTAGCGTTCTATCAACATTTAAAAACACGGCCAAAACTGACTAAAATCGCCCGATGAAAATTCGCCAGAATAGATTTATTTCTAATGTGCTCGCTGGCTCCTGTAAAATAAATTATTTGGACGTAAAAGCTTTTTAGTGCTTAGCACGAAAATTATTTAATTTAACTTTTTATTGTTTGGGGTAAATGGAAAAATTTCAACAACTATTTCCAGCGAAGGTTGAATATAGAAATTTTACGAAAAACCATTTTCGATCATTAGCACCCTTTTCGGAAGTGGATGCTACTCACGGGGATCGAACTCGTGATACATCCCAGCCAACATTTATTATCGTAGAAGTGACGAAGAAGTTACTTCAAGAAGTTTAATTCAATCGCGGAAGATATCGCTTTCTCAACTTTTTCCTATCTTCGTTCGGGAAAAACTGTTCCCCGTCAACGTTACGTCCATAATGAGTCTTAAACGACACTTCTAGAAGTGTCGTTTGGAAAAGACGAAAACGTTTCGTACAAATAAACTAATACGTCGCTTCCCGAAGTAACTTCTTAGTGCCATCTAGGAGACGCAAAAGCGTCAATTAAAATTTGCTCCTACAGTTTTCTCACTATATTTAGAACCTAAATAAAAAACTCCAAATACATATATATATTTATTTTTTACTTTTATTCATATTTAACACTTTAAGATTATTATTATTGTCGACAATATTATGTATTTAAAATAAATTAAATTACGTACTTTAGGGTAAAGAATTTACCAGTAAACATCGACCCGCAAACCGGATACTGCCAGCTCTGTCATTAATAGCATTTATGTCATCGATCTCTTTTTGGATTGTAGTATCAATTTCCTATAAATTGCGCGGACCATAGCACGTACCGGGATCGAACATCAAATAAACGGAATAACGATAGGTATTAGTTTCCAAAACAATTGGGCAAACGTGTTCCCATAATCAACGTCGCGTTTGGTAGCGCTGCGCATATCAAACCAAATTCCATGGGTCAAATCACCACGCATATATGTACATATGTAGGTAGCAATTTTGATTGCCATGATTGAAGCTGGTACCCATAGTATATCTAGGTAATTATTAGTTTTACAAACGAAAATCGGACGCAATTTCCATCACAATATAACGCCAAACAAACGCCCTTGTATTTGCACGCGAGTGCAAAACGAAAACAAAACAAGTAAGGAAGCCTAAGTTCGAGTGAAATCGAACATTAGATACTCAGCTGTATGCTTTCATAGTTTGTTTGCGTTTGATGGAATCACGGTGTATTTTATATAAAGCGAGTGCTGCATAAAGTGGGCGTAGCCACGCCCTTTTTAAAAATTTTTGTCAGTGATCCAACTAAGCATATGAATATTATTCTTTGTGCAAAATTGCATTCCTTTATGACTTCTAGTTACAAAGATGTCACGTTACAAATGCCCAAAGGATGTTCCACAAATATCTTTGTTAAAAAGTAGGCGTCGTCATAAACCGATTTCAATACATTTTTGCGTGTCTATTAACAAAAGCTATAAAAGTGTATAAACCAAGTTTCGTCATAATATCTCAATTATTTGTCGAGTTATGGGCTCCGAAATCTCGTAGATTCCTTTGTATAAAAAGAGGCGGTGCCACGCCCATTTTCCAAACTTTATCTATTTTTTGCTTCCGGTCTATTGTGGAACTCATGCCACAAAATTTGAATGAATTATCTTTATACTTGACAAAGATATCGCTTAAAATGTTTTTATTAGGTCCCTTTATGGTTCCCATATATAAAAGTGGGCGTGGTCGTCAACCGATTTTGGCAATTTTTCGTCCAAACATTTGCCTAAGTAAATGTACCACGCGTACCAAATTTCATCGATATATCTTCAACGGTTTCTGAGTTATTACTCATAAAACTTTCAATGTTTGCCCCTTAATAAGTGGGCGTGGCACCGCCCACTTTCCAAAACTTTTGCACGTTTTGTTTTATGTACGTAGCTAGACTCCTGCCACAAAATTTCAATGATATATCTTCATGTTTGACAGAGATATCGCTTAAAATGTTTTTATTAGGCCACTTTATAGTTCCCATATATAAAAGTGGGCGTGGCCACCAACCGATGTTGACAATTTTTCGTCCAAAGATTTGCTTAAGTAAGTACATCACGCCTACCAAATTTTATAGATATATCTGCAACGGTTTCTGAGTTATGACATATCCAACTTTCGATGTTTGACCCTTAATAAGTGGGCGTGGCACCGCCCATTTTCCTAACTTTCACCATATTTCTCCATTAGGGCCCGAGCTCATTATGTGTGACGACATTTCCGATTTTTTCTATATATGAAAAGTGGGCGTCGCCATGATCCGATTTCGCCCATTTTCAATACCAACCGTGCCAGTCCTGATACCAACTTACATTCCAAATTTCATCAAAATATTTCAATTTTTACGCAAGTTAGAGTGCGTACAGACAGACAGACGGACAGACGGGCGGACAGACGGATGGACATAGCTCAATCGATTTCTTTTTTCACCCTGATCATTTTGATATATATAAGTCAATATCTATCTCGATTATTTTATGGTGTTACAATCAACCGTTATGTGATTAAAGCTATAATACTCTGTGTACTAGTACAGCTGAGTATAAAAAACGACACTTTTTTTTATCAATGCAAATTGGTTTCGCTTTAAATATATTTTATTTCTTTGAAAAAATTTGCTGTATTTTTTTGGCAGTTATCTATTCAACACACAAAGTATCTTCTCCATACACACCAAGAAGTAATATACGAGATAGGACGGAATTTTGTTTTTGTAAAATAGAAAATATCTTTCGAATAACGCCCAGAAGTGTCACAGACGTTACTTATTTTAGATAGACGAGAAAACGCTCTTCCAAATGCTAGCAGGGATTTCATTTTCAGTGGCAATGTACGAACGCTTTTACACGCTCGACCACTGAGACTCTGTGAAAGCTGTTGAATTTTCCCCACTTTTGCCTTATTCATTTTCGTGAAACAGCTATACACTCAACATTCGCTGGAAATAGTGGTTGAATTTTTTCTATTTACCCCCAACAATAAATTATTTGGAATTTGATTAAAAAAATACAACAAAACAATTTTGATAACAAATATTTTATAGTTTGGAAAAATTAAAAGCGTATTCCTAAAAATTTAATGTAACTATGGTGTGCTCAATAGATGGACCTTGAAGGTAACCAAAATCGGCCGAAAGTAACCAAGTAACCCAACGAAAAAATGTTAACCAATTTTGGTAAAAAAGTAATCAAAGGGCCTTTTCACATTACTCGGTACGACATCGGATCGACATTTTTTGCTCGGTATTTTCAGCTTACCGAAACGATTCCGCGTTGCTGTGTTTTTCACACTTGTGTGAATACTTTCGGTGTGTAATCGGCGGAAAATAGGAAAACAAACATCGACATTTGCAAAACAAAATTTTTTAATTCAACAAATCACTCAATAATAACAATGTCTTCTAGCGATGACGAAAACGTTATAGCTTGCTACATTTATAGCCGCTTGCGAAAAAGAAAAAGAATGTACTGGCGACATCCGTATATAGAAAAAAACATTAATTGCCGTTTACTTGTCGCCGCTAGAGAGCTTTCCCAAGACGATGGAAAATTTCTATCTACTAGCTGGACCCGTGCGCATCTTGCGCAAAAAATAATAAAACATACATGGCGCCAGTCGATATAGTTTGAGCTGTCACGCTCATTTTAAAAAACTTATATGTATTTGGTTTTATGTCTACAGTGGAACTTATGGAACTTTCAATGAATTACTGATATGTTTGAAAAACATATCGCATAAAATGTTTTTATTATACTTACATACATATCTGTGGACATTTGAAAGAACAACCTAAGTCGATCTAGGTGCATTTTTAGCTTTTTTAATAATAAATATACATTTTAAAATACGCTTCTTTCTGTCTAATCGGTGTTACGATATCATTTCGGGTTCAGGAGATATGATGAATCGAAAATCATCTTAAGTCTATATTTTTCACAAATGCTTTTACCAAAGCAACTTAACTTAAGATAAGATAGAAGTGATAAGAAAAATTGCAAGAATTCCTCTTGAAAAAAGAACCTAATTTAATTTAGGTGGCATATTTTTTTCAATATGCTTTTGAAAAACCAACCTAATTATCAACTTAAGTCGATTTTTGATCATATTTCAGTTTACCAAATGAACTTAATTCCAATTAGGAGGCTAAAATTCTATAAAATTTTGATGAAGATCAATTTGAAAAAAGAACCTAAATTGAGATAAGTTGGTGTTTTTTCAAAAAACAATTTGGAAAAAGCACTTATTTTATTTGAGATCCATTTAAATAAAAACCGTTACGCCAAGAAATAAAAATTCAATTTAAAATGAACCACAGAAGATTGTTTTATCATGAGACGCTCTTACTTCTATGAAAATATATGATGGAAAGGCTCTGTGCACTTGCAAATCTGTTTTTTGCTCTCCTGTAAAATTGCGAATTTAGACTTAGGTTGCTTTTCCAAATGTCCACAGATATGTATATATATAAGTAGTTATGTGTATTAAATTTGTTTATATAGTTTACATATATTTTTATGTACATACATATATGTGGTCCCTGCCGACTTGGGTAATTTTTTTCCACACGTTTGCCTTGGCAAGCAAATCAGTGGTCCAAGCTTAATCGATTCATCTGCTACAGTTTCTGAGTTTTTACTTATAAATATTTGGAAATTTGCCCCTCTTGGCCCATTTTTCAAAATTTCAGCATGTTTCCTCACAACGGCATTTCATCACTCGGGCTTTATTAGTGACTGAATTATCATGTGTTACATGTTTTTCGAAATTCATCCATATGCCTTATTTTCAACCCCAACTTTCTCTGTTCCCATTAGAATCTGTGTACCCAATTTCATTTAAATATTTCTATTTTTGTATACGACTGTTAAAATGGAGCGACATCTGCATTTGAGATTTGAATTGATAGAATAAAATAATTCTGAAGGCATAGTTTTAGGCGCAAATCTTTTAGTTTAAATTTAAACATTTTATTTTTGCAAAATACTATTTAAAAAAAGTACCACGCCCAATAAAACGCCCTTTTGCATGCATAGCTAATTAACACCTTTAAAACGATGCCTTACTTATTAATTTTGGTAAATTATATGAGCAGAAAAAGGGATATTCCAATATACTTAAATAAAGCAAAGAATCTGGGCGCACATTACTAAGCAACCTTCACAACCTTGCTCCAGAATATCCACTATAACATCACAAGTGATTTATTTTTCACATCGCTAATCCATGCGCATAACCATGCCCACTTTTCCTATATAGAACAAGTCGGAAATTTGGTATCTCAGTCACTAATATAGCTGGAGTGATGAAATTTTACCCACGTGTTGAGCTCAGACCCCTAAGAAAAAATTTTATGAAATTTTTGAAAATGGTCGGTGCCACGCCGACTTATTAAGGGTCAAACATTGAAAGTTTTATATGTCATAACTCAGAAACCGTTGAAGATATATCGATGAAATTTGGCACGCGTGATTTACTTACTTAGGCAAACGTTTGGACGGAAAATTGTTAAAATCGGTTTGACGGCCACGCCCACTTTTATATATGTGTATTATAAAGTGACCTAATAAAAACATTTTAAGCCATATCTCTGTCAAATATAAAGATATATAACTGAAATTTTGTCGAATGAGTTCCACTATGGACATAGAACAGAAAACACAAAAATTTTGGAAAATGCCTAATAAAAACATTTTAAGCTATATCTCTGTCAAATATAAAGATATATCATTGAAATTTTATGGCAGGAGTTGAACTGCGGACATAAAACTAAAAATACAAAAATTTTGGAAAATGGGCGTTGCACCGCCTCTTTTTAGAAGCAGGAATATACGAGATTTCTTTTTAGACAAAGGAATATACGAGATTTCTGAGCCCATAACTCGACAAATAATTGAGATATTATGACGAAACTTGGTTTATACACTTTTATAACTTGTGTTAATAGACACGCAAAAATTTATTCAAATCGGTTTATGACCACGCCTACTTTTTAACAAAGATATTTCTGGAACACCCTTCGGGAATTTCTAACGTGACATCTTTGTAACTAGAAGTCATAAAGGAATGAAATGTTACACAAAGAATAATATTCATATGCTTGGTTGGATGACTGATAAAAATGTTGAAAATGGGCGTGGCTACGCCCACTTTATGCAGTACTCGCTTTATATAAAATACACCGTGTTTCCATCAAACGCAAACAAACAATGAACGCATACAGCTGAGTATCTAAAGTTCGATTCCACTCGAACTTAGGCTTCCTTACTTGTTTATTTTTTGTGTTTTAATCAAGGCTGCTCAACGAAATGAACAAAATAATTTTATTTCAAAAAATATCAATAAAAAAGGTCCAAAAATATTTTGTTTTGTTGCTTATCAAAAACAAATTTTTCCGTTTCAAAAAATATCAATAAACTTGTATCAATATAAATTTTGTTTCGTTGATACCAAACAAATAAACAAAAATTGTATTTGTTTTTATTCACGTACGTACATAAATGTAAGAAATGGAAATGGTTAATGTTTATTGTGATTATTAGAATCACTATTTAATTAGGTCCCAACAAACACTGAGGTTAGTTATCGATTTGAGAATGACTCGAGAACTAGCCTCATTCTCAAACCTCTAACGTCAGAGGACGACTCGAAAATCTATCGAGAATCATAGCGTTCTCAAACAAAAGGGTACCTAATTCTCAAATCGAGAAAATTATAATTTTCAAATCGAATTCTAATGTAGTTCTCTAATGAGATTCTAATCAGAATTTGCAAATACTTCCAAAAACAAAGCTTTGTCTCCTTTTACATGATTTTTTCATTGTTTAGATTTTATTAACGCAATATGTGCCTAAATTGTATATGATTATATATATTGACATGTATATGTTTAACACATTTATAAGAACTGAAATTTAAACAAAATTCAGTCATATTATTTAAATTAAAGGTACTTCTTGTACTTTTTAATGGAAAACATTGTACTACGGCAATATTAACTTTACCATTTTTTAGTATCTAATTTCAATATATGTATGTATATTCAATATATCACAGAAATATATTGAGAATTGATAAAAGGCTTGAGATTTGGCTCCTTCTCTATAGAGAATATATAATCAATCGCTAATCGAATTCTAGTGTAGTTTTCGATTTGAGAATATATAGAGAATTACACTAGTTGTCTAAGGTAATCTCGACAAAATTTCTAACGTTAGAGACTGTGTTTGCTGGGGTATTATTTAATTTAATTCAATATAAAGTAAGTTTGGTACAATTTAATGCATTGTAAATTAAGATAATAGAATTTGAAAGTATATTTTACAACTTAGGATAACCACGCTGATTTTAACCGACAACTTGGAACTAGTTTTTACGACTTGACTGGATCAACCGACGGCTTTTCTACGACTCTGCTTCTATGACTCTGCTTCTACGACTGACTCAACTGAATTTTACGACTGATATTGAAAACGACTGGATCAACTGCACTGGTACAACGGGATAAACTGAGAGGTTAAAGAGCGACTGGAAAACGTATGTCAATGTAAGCGGTTGTTGTTGGTGATTGTTGTTGGCCAGTGACCACTGTTTACATTCGGCCATCCTGTTCATCGTCATCTGACCCAGATGACGCCCATTCATCTGTATTGTCAACAAAGCGCCATAATTTCATGTTGTCAGCTGATGTTGATGTTTCCAATGGACCTTCGCATACTCCATCTTTTTTCACGTCATATCGGTCATTATTTTTAACCTTTGTAACAACGTAGGGTCCAAGGAATTCGCTCGCTAACTTTTTACCAGCAACAAATCGGGTACGTTTGATTGCTACAATGTCATTAACTTTATAAGCGGGTGCGCTCTTTCGTTGCTTATCGTAGTTTTTCTTATACTGCTCCTGTGCCTTAAAAATTTGCTGCTTCACGTCACGACGTAGAATTTGGCGTTCCTCGTCAAATGCGTCGATTAGTTCGTTTCGTAGTAAATCAAGTACGTTGTTATTAATATCCGCCTTCATCTTAACTCCAAACATGATCTCAAATGGTGAACGTTTCGTAGCGGTGTGCACATGAGAGTTAATTGCTTTCTGTACAAGCCAAACATATTTGTACCATTTTGCTGGCTCGTCAGTTTATAATTTTGACAACACTTGGAACACGGATCGCTTGATGCGCTCAACCTGGCCGTTTCCACGCGCTACACCACTGGTAATAGTTATATGTGATATTTCGTTTTCCTTACAATAATCGCTGAATTTATTGGAAGTAAATGCTGCTCCTTTATCGCTGATGATTCGAGTCGGGTTGCCAAAAATGCTTGACCATTCAGTCAGCCTACGTATTACCTCATCAGCATTCGTTGTTTTTGTTGGAAAGAGCCACGTAAATTTACAAAATGCATCTACTAGGACTAATAAATATTTGTACTGCTTTACTGTGGTATCCATTGGCCCTAGGTGATCAACGTGAAGCGTTTCGAGTGGTTGATCGCCTTTGTCGATGCAGTTCAATAACCCTTCTTTTTTGACAAGCTTCTGATTATGTATTATGCATTTAATACAGTTTTCTATACAACGTCTTACCTTACTTTGCAAGTGTGGTATAAAAAAGTTTTGTTGTATGGCATGCATAGTTTTCTGCTCAGCGAAATGACCAACATTATGCGCATCACGAATTATATCTGCTTGTAATATCTTAGGTACCACCAATAAATCGTTTCCATCTACTGCTTTGAATAAAAGGTCACCTCTCATTTTATAGTTCTCGCACGATTGTTTTTTGAGTATTTCGCGAACTGCTGTAAGGTGTGCGTCTTCTTGCTGGGCTTTTTTAATACGCGACGTTATGTCTGATGTTATAACAAATATTTCAGCTATTGGGTTGCGACTGAGGCTGTCCACATACCGCATACGTGAAGCTACACGATGCTCGGTTTTGAAATGAAAGTCTTGAAAATCCATGATCCACTGCGCAACTACTCTGGGGACGTCTGTTTTTGTGCATGTGCTTTTAAAAGCAGCACAATCAGTGACTAGCGTAAAAGATACACCGAGGAGGTAGTGACGAAATTTTTTCATCGCCAGATGCGCAGCTTTCACCTCTAATATGTAACTGTGCAACTTTGATTCTTGAAGAGTAGCTTTTTTGCTCCAAAAGTACACGGGATGCAATTCACCTTGGCAAACCTGCACCAAAGCCAGCTTTCGACGCATCAGTATGTAGTTCTGTCTTTGCATGTCTGTCATATATTTTAAGCACTGGCTCTTCGGCTAATTTATTTTTATGTTCGTTTATTGCTAATAACTCCGTTTGGCCGATTTTAAATGGCCTGTCTTTTTTTAACAATTCTTTAAGAGGACGTGCTATCAACGAGTAACCTACGATAAACTTTCGGAAAAATCCGGTCAAACCTAAAAACGATTGAACGTCTTTAATATTCTTGGGCACCGGAAATCGATGCACTGCTCGTGTTTTTTCACTACCAGGTCGTACTGAACCAGATTCAATTACGTGCCCGAGAAAGTTAATTTTTGTTTGCATAAACGCACATTTTTGCCACTTTATTTTTGGGCCATATTCAGAAGATTTAGTAATCACTTTTTTTAGTTTGCTTATACACTCATCTGCCGTGGTACCAAACACTATTATATCGTCCATATACAGTTCCATTACGCCTTCATTCACAAGATTTTGAAAAATATAGTTTATGTATCGTATAAACACGGCAGGCGAATTACAAAAACCGAAAGGGGCATAATTAAATTCGAATATGCCTTCTTTAGTTACAAATGCGGTATATTTTTTCGCACTCTCTTTAATGGGAACATGGAAAAACCCATTTTCCAGATCCATTACGCAAAAATATTTCGCACTTTGTAATTTTTCCAACACTTCGTAGATTAAAGGGAGTGGAAAGCAGTCTTTAAGCACCATTGTGTTTAATTTTCTAAAGTCTATGCATACGCGATAAGATCCGTCTTTCTTTTTTACCACTACTACTCTGCTAGCAAACTCTGATGTGGAATGCCTAACAATTCCCTGTTCAAGCCACTGTTCAACTTGCATTCGTACAGCGTTTTGCTCCTCTAGTGGTAGCCTATTTGGCGAGTGCCGAAAAGGCCTGACATTATCGGTAATAATATCCATTTCAATAGGACACTTATTAGTTGCATTTACCGGTTTGTAAAGTTGTGTAATTTCGTTAATTACGCCTTTAAAAGACGGTGCCACAACTAGGTCTACTTCACTTTCATTGATATTGTACACCTTTAGTTCATTTTCGATCATGTTTTGATCTGGATCACTGAATTTACAACCGTTTTTATCAAACACTACTTTAAATCTGTTCATAAAGTCGAACCCCAATAAAACTTCAAGTTTTATGCTTTTATCAGATACAACTAAAAACGTTTGCTCACAACTGAGTTCGTCCACAACGACATTACAACAACAAGAGCCTTCGACTTTGCTCGAAATATTACCAAGTCCGTATAGTATTTTATCGCAGTCTTTTAATAAAATGTTTGACAAATATTTATTATAAAAGCTTTTTCTAATGATTGACACATCAGACCCAGTGTCGATAAAGCTTTTCACTTCAATGCCATTTATCAAAATAGACTTAAAACGATTGTAAACAGATATTACGTTTACTGCGCTTGAGCTTTGAGCTTTGAGCGGACAAAGTTTCGCGATGTGACCACTTTTGTTGCAGTTAAAGCACTTTGTTTGCTCTTTACACGCTGGTCTCTTATGCTCTGTCGAGCCACAGTTAAAGCAATGCTCTTTTTTCGCCGCATTGTTTTTTACGGGCGTGACCGTCGTTTGTTCGGTTTTAAACGCGTGATCAAATACGTGATTTCCGGCTTAACACGCAGCCCATCAACAGCGTAGCGAATCACCGACGCGTCATCTACCGCTCCGAGTGATGCTAATTTTTTAACACGTAAAACATACTCATGAAAGCTTTCATCGCTATTTTTTCGTACTTCTCTTAATTTTTTGTGTAATTCGGCACTGGTATATTCCTTATGGAATTCGTTTATGAGTTTTTCGCGCAAGCTTTTGTAATCACTCACGCATACCGACTCTAAAAATAGTTGGTCCGTTTTTATCATTTTCCCGCGCGCTTGAACATATTTTTGTTTCTCATCGAGTCCATATGCGTCCGCGTTATATCATGTTCAGACATAAAAATTAATTAAGTCAATTGGGGTTGATTGAACATCTTTAGATTTGGTGTTCAGACATATTTAATTTACTTGGCCCATTTAACAGGTCGGTTCAAGATACATACACACATACACGCCGTGAGCTGAATATCAAACTCTCGTGACCTAAAGGTCAAAATTGCAAGGAGGACGAAATAATTTGACATTCATCTCACAATTTTTACCAATCGTAAACACGAATGCATGTATAAAATAAGCAGAAATAAAAACAAATTTGATAGGTGATGAAGAAGAACAAGAATGCAGCTGATCTGACGAACCAACCTGTTTAGTGGACACTGACGCTAATCACATTTCTCTTTTCATGACATTTCATTTTACTTATGAAACAAACCTTTTAACAGGGTTGCATGCAGAATTGTTCTTCATTAACAACTCATTAATTTCTAATGAAGCATTAACTTGGTCAATTTTTGTATGGTAAATTGAGAATCATTGGGCTTGAAAATTGAATGAAGGCTCTTAATGTTCAATTAAGGTTGTGTCTGAACATAACATTACTTTCAAAATTATGGACCCATTTTATTACTGGTAGGGTTGGGCGATATATATCGATATATCAATATATCGATATTTTTAAAATAGTACATCCGATAATATCGACGATATCTTGAACTACCGGACATCGATAATCGATAATTTTTTGCCATTTCGTGCCAAATTCGATATTTTTCATACATTTCTGATTCGCTTTGAATTTAACAGCAAAACATTTTTTAAGAAGTGGTATAACCATGAAGTTCCGGGGGCTTGAATTTACATTACTTTCTTCTTCAAGCAATTCTTAATGATTTTTATGTTTATACTTCAAGATTCTTAGAATATCTGTAGACCCATCCAACTTTAACAACAAATATCTAGTAAACTATAGGTCTCCGGCAAGTTTGAATTTCAGTTTTGAGATCTGTGAGAGCACCTTTAACCCCGTGAAGAAGTGGTTTTTGGCGGGGCGTGTTTCCTTAAAGCCCCCGACACATAGCATACGTCAATCTGTCTACGTCGACGTATGTGACTGACAGCTCAGTAAACTATGGGCATTTAAACGTAAATCGTCACAAGTACGACGGATCCGTCGCCGCAACGTACCAAAGTTGCCCAACAGTCAACTTTTGGTATAATGTAAAGCCGGCCTGTCGATATATTGATATATCGATGTTTTTACACGGCATAAATCGATGTTTTTTAAATATCGATATAATATATATCGATATATTTTTCCAATTTGCCCATCCCTAATTACTGGTATATTTTTTCCATCATACGCTGGAATAATTTTTGCAAAGCTCTCTGCCGAAATTTTCACTTTTTTGTTGTTATCGTCTTCCCGTAGCATCTTTAATGTGAGCAACTTAACTACATCTTTTATACTATCGTCTTTCTCCTCTAACCCGTTCGGCATGTCCAATGTTCCAATATCTTCTCCCGCGCCGCGATTTTCTTCGTTATTAATTTCAACCGTTTCCGCATTATGTGTTTCGTTGGGTGGTATGACTCTATCTCCGCTCACATGTACCGGTTGGCTCACAGCGCCATTCGCCGGCGGTATTTCTTCTGCATCTTTTTCCTCACCTTTATCCGCAGCGGAACGAGTGAAGTAGGAATGTGTAGTTGGTTTCATTTTATTCGTGTTTGCTTTTTGTTTTTTACTGAGTTTAACGACGATTGCGCGACAAATAACGGAGCTGGCTATTTACGACTCCGACTACGCGACAATTAACTCGTAGTTTTTTGCAAATCGTAATCACGCTATAATTTTCTAGAATGTTCGATATTTTAGCACTTGTATTTTTCGCAATTTTTTATGTTTTAATGATTGATATCGCGATTAGACTTTTTAGTGCGGTAGGTCACAGATATTTTGCAAATTAGCCACTTAGGCTTTGGTCGAGCCCCCACACGGTGGGCAGGAAGCGACGATAGGTTGCATGAAAATGTCGCCAAAAAAGGAAAGTGGGGTTGTGTTATGTGATGTTTATAGATGAAACATCCGTTGAAATTAAAATCCGAGCTGCTCCTTTTTCAAGGATATCCACATTTTTTGTTTTTTTTTGAAAGGATCAAATATTGACGAAATCGAAAATTCGCCAAAGTCCAAATTTTTCCGATTTCAGTACATTATCTGGTAGCTAAAGGATACAAGAAAAGGTATTAAAAAGAAAACAGGACACCTGTAGTGGAAAAATCCCATGTGAACAGGACCTAAATATAACCACTGAAATATAAAATAACACAAAAAGGACCCACTTTAATTTGCGTATAACTCTTAAAATGTTAACTCTACGTGAAAACTGCTTATGATATGTTTCATTCGGAATAAATAAAGCAATATTTATTTAATATACAATTTTGATGTACCTGCAGTGCTTAATGTACTTTGGTGCATCTAAAGTAAAAATTTCAAAAAAAAAAAAAGTACGTTTTTTTATGGTGGTACTTTAAGTTCAAATAGTTTGCTAGTTTATGTAAATATTTTAATCTAATGATACAATTCTCATTCCTACATATCTATAGGTTAATAATCAAAAAAAGTTAGAGCTGAGATACGCGCTAGCTGTGCACGGTGGGCGGGAAGCAACAATAGGTTTCATGAAAATATCGAAAAAACGATGGCCCAACGAATATGTGCCTAGCTGTGCGCTGGTACTAATTTTCGTTTAAAAAAAATGTTGGAGATGTTATTCACGCTTGCTGTGTGTTTATGAAGTAGATTAGAGTATCATTTTACGTAAGTTTTTAGCCGGCCATCGTTTTGTCGATATTCTCATGCAACCTATTGTTACTTACCGCCCATCGTGCACAGCTAGCGAGTATTTCAGCTCAAATTCTTTTTAATATTAACGTATAACCACTGAAATATATAATGTAAGAATGAGAATTGGATTATTAGATTAAAATATTTACATAAACTAGCAAAATATTTGAACTTAAAATAGCACCATAAAAAAAACGTACTTTTTTTTGAAATTTTCACTTTAGATGCACCAAAGTACATTAAGCACTGCAGGTACATCAAAATTGTATATTAAATAAATATTGCTTTATTTATTCCGAATGAAACATATCATAAGCAGTTTTCACGTAGAGTTAACATTTTAGGAGTTATACGCAAATTAAAGTGGGTCCTTTTTGTGTTATTTTATATTTCAGTGGTTATATTTTAAGTCCTGTTCACATTGGATTTATCCACTACAGGTGTCCTGTTTTCTTTTTAATACCTTTTCTTGTATCCTTTAGCTACCAGATAATGTACTGAAATCGGAAAACTTTGGAATTTGGCGAATTTTCGATTTCGTCAATATTTGTTCCTTTCAAAAAAAAAACAAAAAATGTGGATATCCTTGAAAAAGGAGCAGCTCGGATTTTAATTTCAACGGATGTTTCATCTATAAACATCA
Source organism: Urophora cardui (assembly GCA_960531455.1). NCBI lineage: Eukaryota > Metazoa > Arthropoda > Insecta > Diptera > Tephritidae > Urophora > Urophora cardui. Next base: position 35,648,707 of record OY482675.1, on the reverse strand, counting down.
CATAACACAACCCCACTTTCCTTTTTTGGCGACATTTTCATGCAACCTATCGTCGCTTCCTGCCCACCGTGCCCAAATGTAAGAAATGGAAATGGTTAATGTTTATTGTGATTATTAGAATCACTATTTAATTAGGTATTATTTAATTTAATTCAATATAAAGTAGATTTGGTACAATTTAATTCATTGGAAATTAAGATAATAGAATGTGAAAGTATATTTGATAACTTAGGATAACCACGCTGATTTTAACCGACAACTTGGAACTAGTTTTTACGACTTGACTGGATCAACCGACGGCTTTTCTACGACTCTGCTTCTATGACTCTGCTTCTACGACTGACTCAACTGAATTTTACGACTGATATTGAAAACGACTGGATCAACTGCACTGGTACAACGGGATCAACTGAGAGGTTAAAGAGCGACTGGAAAACATATGTCAATTTAAGCGGTTGTTGTTGGTGATTGTTGTTGGCCGGTGACCACTGTTTACATACATGATGAATTTCATATCAAAGGCTGAAAAAAAACGAACATTTTGAACCCGACCCCCTCAGAATTTGATGAAATTTTGCATAGAGGTACATCTTACCTACTCAAACACAACCTCATTTTTAGAAATTGCATTTTCGAAATATTGTGGGCATGGCAAGATATCGAAATATTAGAAAATACCCGAAAATAATCGAAAAATGACGATAATAGGTAATTTTAAAGTGTGATTGCTAGGGAATGGCTTTACCGATTTCAAAGATCTTTACACCGTTAGAAAGGTATTGAAATTAGCTTTAAAAAAAAATTTTTTACACTGAAAAAAAAAATTTTTTCCAAAATAAAATTTGAAACTGAAAAAACACTTCAAAGATCAAGCGATTTTAAAATTTTGTTTAGAAAGGTCTATTTAATATATATAACATATCTGAAAACTAAAATGGCCTTTTTCTTTATTTTTTTTTTTAATTTATTTAAGTAAATGCATCTCTTGGCTTTCGTAGAAGCAGAGTCATAGAAGCAGAGTCGTAGAAAAGCCGTCGGTTGATCCAGTCAAGTCGTAAAACCTAGTTCCAAGTTGTCGGTTAAAATCAGCGTGGTTATCCTAAGTTGTCAAATATACTTTCACATTCTATTATCTTAATTTACAATGAATTAAATTGTACCAAACTTACTTTATATTGAATTAAATTAAATAATACCTAATTAAATAGTGATTCTAATAATCACAATAAACATTAACCATTTCCATTTCTTACATTTGGGCACGGTGGGCAGGAAGCGACGATAGGTTGCATGAAAATGTCGCCAAAAAAGGAAGGTGGGGTTGTGTTATGTGATGTTTATTGATGAAACATCCGTTGAAATTAAAATCCGAGCTGCTCCTTTTTCAGGGATATCCACATTTTTTTTTTTTTTTGAAAGGATCAAATATTGACGAAATCGAAAATTCGCCAAATTCCAAATTTTTCCGATTTCAGTACATTATCTGGTAGCTAAAGGATACAAGAAAAGGTATCCACCTGTAGTGGATAAATCCAATGTGAACAGGACCTAAAGTATAACCACTGAAATATAAAATAACACAAAAAGGACCCACTTTAATTTGCGTATAACTCCTAAAATGTTAACTCTACGTGAAAACTGCTTATGATATGTTTCATTCGGAATAAATAAAGCAATATTTATTTAATATACAATTTTGATGTACCTGCAGTGCTTAATGTACTTTGGTGCATCTAAAGTGAAAATTTCAAAAAAAAGTACGTTTTTTTTATGGTGCTAATTTAAGTTCAAATATTTTGCTAGTTTATGTAAATATTTTAATCTAATAATCCAATTCTCATTCTTACATATTTATACGTTAATATTAAAAATAATTTGACCTGAAATACTCGCTAGCTGTGCACGATGGGCGGTAAGTAAAAATAGGTTGCATGAGAATATCGACAAAACGATGGCCCAACGAATATGTGCCTAGCTTTACGCGTGATATCAAAATATGAGAAAGCCAAGAGATGCATTTACTTAAATAAATTAAAAAAAAAAATAAAGAAAAAGTCGATTTTAGTTTTCAGATATGTTATATATATTAAATAGACCTTTCTAAACAAAATTTGTATTTTTCAAAATCGCTTGATCTTTGAGGTGTTTTTTCAGTTTCAAATTTTATTTTGGAAAACATTTTTTTTTCAGTGTACTAAAACAAAAAAAATTTTTACAGTATATTTCTTTGAAAGCTCATTTGAATACCTTTCTAATGGTGTAAAGATCTTTGAAATCGGTAAAGCCGTTCCCTAGTAATCACACTTTAAAAGTACCTATTATCGTGATTTTTCGATTATTTTCGAATATTTTTATATATTTCGATACCTTGCCACGCCCACAATTTTTCGAGAATGCAATTTTTGAAAATGAGGTTGTGTTTGGGTAGGTAAGGTGTACCTCTGTGCAAAATTTCATCAATTTCATCGGGTTCAACGCATATTGGGTTTGATATGAAATTCATCTCATATGTATGTAAAATTTTCTTCTTCAAAGAAAACGAAATTATTGAAGTTAATTTTTTCGTTTGAAGTTGAAACAATTATTTTTTGAAATAATTGTTTTGATAATTATCAAAACAAAACAAATTTAAAAATTTTTTTGATAACAGTTGAAACGAAATGTATTTTGTTATGTTTTTTACGTTTATAAAATGGAATATTTCAACAGAAAGAAATTTTTTTTTATTGTTAATGTTGACGCCAGTAGGCTAAACCCAATTCAATTCTGAACCGCCCTAATGTTCTCTATGGTTGAACACACTCCTTTTAGTGACTTGCGGCAACCACAGCCAACTTAACGTTGTAGCCTTAACTACAAGAAATTTACTTTCACTTTCTTGTCTTTTTCATTATTATTATTATACTCAGCTGTACTAGTACACAGAGTATTATAGTTTTAATCACATAACGGTGGATTGTAACAGAATGAAATAATCGAGATAGATATAGACTTATATATATCAAAATGATCAGGGTGAAAAGAGAAATCGATTGAGCCATGTCCGTCCGTCCGTCCGTCCGTCCGTCCGTCCGTCCGTCCGTCCGTCTGTCCGTCCGTCCGTCCGTCCGTCCGTCTGTAAACACTCTAACTCGCGCAAAAATTGAGATATTTTGATGAAATTTGGAACGCAAGTTGGTATCGAGACTGGGACGGTTGGTATTGAAAATGGGCGAAATCGGACCATGACCACGCCCACTTTTCCTATATAGAAAAAATCGGAAATTTGGTATCTCAGCCACTAATATAGCTAGAGTTTTAAAATTTTACCCACGTATTGAGCTCGGGCCCTTATGAAGAAATTTGATGAAGTTTTGGAAAATGGGCGGTGCCACGCCCACTTATTAAGGGTCAAACATTGAAAGTTTTATATGTCATAACTCAGAAACCGTTGAAGATATATCGATGAAATTTGGTACGCGTAATTTGCTTACATAGACAAATGTTTTGACGAAAAATTATCAAAATCGGTTTACGGCCACGCCCACTTTTATATATGTGTATTATAAAGTGACCTAATAAAACCATTTTAAGCGATATCTCTGTCAAATATAAAGATCTATCATTGAAATTTTGTCGCATGAGTCCAACTATGGACATAAAACAAAAAACACAAAAATTTTGGAATATGGGCGGTGCCACGCCCACTTATTAAGGGGCAGACATTGAAAGTTTTATGAGTCATAACTCAGAAACCGTTGAAGATATATCGATGAAATTCGGTACGCGTAATATAATTACTTAGTCAAATGTTTTGGCGAAAAATTATCAAAATCGGTTGACGGCCACGCCCACTTTTATATATAGGAAATATAAGGGGGCCTAATAAAAACATTTTAAGCGATATCTCTGTCAAATATAAAGATCAATCACTGAGATTTTGTGGCAGGAGTCCAACTATGGACATAAAACAAAAACTACAAAAATTTTGGAAAATGGGCGGTGCCACGCCCACTTATTAAGGAGCGAATATTGAAAGTTTAATAAGCCATAACTCAGAAACCGTTAAAGATATATCGATGAAATCTGGTACGCGTGATATATTTACTTAGCCAAATGTGTGGACGAAAAATTACCAAAATCGGTTGACGACCGCGCCCACTTTTATATATGTGTATTATAAAGTGACCTAATAAAACCATTTTAAGCGATATCTATGTGAAATATAAAGATAATTCATTGAAATTTTGTGACATGAGTTTTACAATAGACCGGAAACAAAAAATAAAAAAGTTTGGAAAATGGGCGTGGCACCGCCTCTTTTTAGACAAAGGGATATATGAGATTTCTTAGCCTTTAACTCGACAAATAATTGAGATATTATGACGAAACTTGGTTTATACACTTTTATAACATGTGTTAATAGACACGCAAAAATGTATTGAAATCGGTTTATGACCACGCCTACTTTTTAACAAAGATATTTCTGGAACACCCTTTTGGAATTTGTAACGTGAAGTCTTTGTAACTAAAAGTCATAGAGGGATGAAATTTTGCACTAACAATAATATTTGTATGCTTATTTGGATGATTGATATAAATTTTGAAAATGGGCGTGGCTGCGCCCTGTTTATGCAGCACTCGTTTCATATAAAATACACCCTATATCGAACAAACGCAAACAAACAATGAAAGCATACAGCTGAGTATCTAATGTTCGATTGCACTCGAACTTAGGCTTCCTTACTTGTTATTATTCCTTTTCTTACAGCCAACGATACCACACTACCATCAGCATCCGTAAGTTTGTTCACTACGTGAATGTTAATATATACATATATATTTATACCTCATAAACATCAATAAACCAACTGAATTATATTTTGAAAATAACTAATTCTGCTTGTGTTTTTTATTTATTATTCCTGGCCATACTGCGGAATAAACATGGTCCTTCCGCGCCTCTGAGGAAACGGTGAGGAATCCGAGGAATCACTAGGGCACAGCACGTACTGTTATGGTTTGCTATCGATATCAATGCTGATATCGATCATAAACGGGTTAAATTCGGTTGCTCAATTCTGTCGGGGTGGCAGTACCACTATTTCAATAGCTTCCTTCTTAGTAGTTCCCAATAACTTCCAATTAATAATGGCCGACGTGCTGACATGGTGAAGAAGAATGGTGACGCGTGGCCAAACATGAAAGGTAGTCGCATGCATGGTTCAATTATAGAAGGTTTTTGCAGTACTATATACGGACATACATACATACACCCTCCATGTAAATTGGTTGTGTATTCTGTGATGCTTCTGTCAAAATCATAGCCGCCATCGTAGAAATCATACTGCGTCAAGATCAAAATTGTCATAAGTTTTGACACAAGCACCACAATATGGGAAAAAATAGGGAAAAGTCTGCAATCAGCTGGTTAGTAGGTTAACCTTCTATAAATTAGCCTTGGTCGCATGTGAAGGAGAATGAGGTTGTATTATAGGGGTGATCTCGATAGAACAGCTTACAATTCATTTTTTTTTTTCTTAGCGTCAGTAACTTTGCTGTTCGAGTAATTTCATTTACCAACTATGGTGTTCTAACAATAATAACGATTCTTATTTTCTCATCCAGTTACTAGACATTCCAAATGCGAAATTTTTCTGCGCTCAAATCCTGTAATTAATTCCCTTTTCCACCACCAAATGTTTAAACAAATTTTAAGTGAGTGGGTTTATCCGAAATTTACATTGATTTTTTTTTCTTCTTTATTCTTCGAGATGATTATATGGTATTGCTTCATTTTTTTTTTGATCCCGAGCTTTATAGATCGCGCATAAATTTTTCTTCAAATCTGGCAAGCTATCGAGCCGACCTCTATGAGTAGGCATCATGAGAAATTTCCCCTCCGAATCTTTACAATCGTTCCAATGGCGGAGATGCACAAGTATTGGTGATGGACAAACTGGTTCTCCCAGGGTTGCCATGAACACTTCGAATGTGAAAATACGTAACACGTGGTTATTCGGATACTTGGTACTTTCAAATGCATATTTTACAAAATATTCTCATGCGCTCCATACAATTTTAAATTTTACATAGTTCACAGAAAATTAATTAATTATTTACCGCATGTTTATACTATTGTTTCATTAATCAGATTTTCCTGTCTCTTACCATTTTTATAATTTGAGCGTAAGACAACAATGTCTATTAATATTCCTAACGTACACTAATAGAATTTTACAGTAGCAAATTTACTAGGGCACGAATATAAGCGATTAATTTGAGATAGTTTCATGGAAAAAATGCTTGAGGCATTTTATTCCGAAAGTTTTGGTGTTTTTATTTGTGTAACATGGCAATCGCATTCCATCTCGCTTGTGTCATTGCTAGCGTCATACCATGATATAGACATTCGGGTAACCGTAAAGTCACGCCACTATTATGCACACGTCACTACACCACTGCAGGGAGATGAAAAGTAAACGGGACTCTTCCAGATGAAGACAGAAGAAAGATTTTTTCATCAACAGCAGCAGCAAAAATTGGATAGAATTTTATTATTCGTGGAATTACAAATTTTTGAGTGGTGAATCACAATTAAGAAAAGATTGTTTAAAAAAAAAAAAAAAAAAATCCAAGAAATATATACATAAAAAAAAAAAAACAGTTTTAAAACCAGAAATTGGCTTTTTTTTCGGTTTATTTGCCTGCATATTTCAAACCAAAAAAGTGCAATCCGCAAAACAAGAAAACAAGCAGCAACAATCAAGTTTTAAACAAGCAAGCGAATTTGGTTTTTAATTTCCAACTTTTTCGTTTGGTTTTCTTTTGTTTTGGAATTTGCTGCAAACAAAATCAATCAACAATTTAAAACATTTAAGCAACAGCTAACACTTGCCCATTTTGTAATCGCTCAGAAGGAGTTTATCTATTGGAAAAAGCAGTGAGAACAACAACAAAAAATAAAAGCACAAAGTCGCATTGTAAATTGACTGGGTACGAGGCGTGCATTGGATTTGGAACAAACATTTGCGGTCGGACGTAACGTGTTTAATTTGATTTTGGTGTGAATTGTTTTGCGCATCCCAAGCAGGGGAGTTAACTTGTTTTATATGACTTTGAAAGAATAAGTGAAACACCAGTATTTAAAGGAGCACCGCCAAGTCCACCTCAACGGAGCAAGTTGGTTAGTTCGTGCATGAATTTACATAGGCGATATTTAAGTCATAGGACCTCAAAATTTTCCAGTAATAGACATCGGAAGCTGCAACCTTTTAGAGAAACGTGAGCCAATCGCACACGTTTTCCGCAATTTTTCCAAATATTTATATTAAAAGAGAAAAAAAAAAACAACGAAAACAAAATAGCTACAAAACAACCAGCAAATCGGCAAATGAGCATTGTCTTATTTTAATTACTTAAATCGTAGCAAAGCCAAACATAAAAACAACAACAACAGCCAAGTAATTATTTGCGAAGCGCACATTGACTTTGCCACTAAAAGCAACCACAACAACAACAACATAAACGGTAATTCGTACAGCTACAGTAATAGCAATAACAATCAAAACAACAACAACAACGTTGAAACGATTGTCAACAACAACAATCGCTATAACGAGCAGCACAATCAGTAACAACAGCAGCGAACAACCGGTGGCAGCTTTAGCAGCAGATCGGTGGCACCAACACTAAAGGTGCACCGCAACGGGTGGTGAGTCAGGCAACGGGTGCATTAGAAAATATGTATATATATTAACGTAGTTAATTAAATTAGAAACAAAAAGGGAAATGGTATACGTTATTTTGGTATAGAGCATATGAAAATATGCATACATATGTACACACAAATATTGATACGTATGTGTTCATATCAGAGTTGGGCAGAAGGAAAACCAAAAAGTGTTCAAATAACCAATGATGGATGAATAATTCCTTTGATCTTTATAATAGATAATTTCGTTTATTCGAACAAGAGAGCTATTCGAATAACTGATATTTTCGTTTACATACGGTTGTTCATCATTTATACGTATGTACGTGTACATATATATATGTATATATGATTTTGACTATCGCTCAGTTGTGTCCTCGGTTTGCCCTGAGCTTTAATTTACCTTGTGAAACAAGAAATAAAGTCCGGAATGATTGTCCGTAGAGAGTTTATCTGAATGAAACCTTTAAAAAGGGATACTTTTTTTAAATAACCACCTAAATAAAAGAATTTATTCGAATAATGCCCAAGTCTGGTTCGTATGGATTTGTGTGTATGTATAGTGCAGACAACGAAATTTAAATAGAGGTTAATTATAGTAATTCAATTGGGAAACAGCGGTAGAAAAGAATACTAGTTTTGGCAAACGAAAATTTTTTTTTATATGCAGTGTCTTGTACATGTAGGTATATAAAAGTGGTTTAATACACTCTGAGTGATGTGAAAAAAGCAACAGTCATATGTATGTACATAGGTAGACATATACATATACATACGTGCATGCTTAAGTACATAGCAGAAAAATTTTTTTTTTCCTTTCTGAATGTAATGTTGAGCTAAGGCACCACTCGGTTCGAATGTAGGTGAAAACATGAGTATATGACGCTGCCCGAGTGCGCTTAATTCGCATCAATTTTGATTTACGTGTGTACATACAAATGGCCATCTACTACGTATACATATGTACTACCAAAAGAACCATGAAATTCCGCTGTAAGGAATAATAGTATACATGCATAATTGGTGTATAAAACAAGGATACAAGAATATTATTTTGATGACATTTGTATTAGTTAGATGTAATAAAGGGGGGGACTGTGTAGGAGAATATAACAAGCCAGCGTAAATTAAAGAACCCATAAAACAAACAATAAAGATAATATACATATATAGGCCGCCAATGATATTATATAAAAGCAATGACCAAAAGTTCCCGTCACGAACTCCCTATTCCATTTTAGCTTACTTTATACTACATACATACTTGTAAGATCTTCAAAAGAAAAGAATTTTTTTTCCGTTCATTAGAGTTAACCTAATTAGTCTAAATTAAAATACAACTTCAATGTATCTACTCTTCGAGCCACGTTTCACAGAGTGGGCTTAGAACGTAAGCTAATTAAAATAAAGTAATTGTAAGGTTTTTTTTTGTACTTACATATATACAAACATATATGCAATCTATGTTTGATTCGACTCTACGTAACGGCATATACTTATATTTGTAAGCGCGGCTATTCCGTTTTATTTAGTAGTTAGTTCATATCAGGCTTAGTAGATCAATAAGCACTATATTAAACTATATATGGCACTAAAAGGAACTATACATAGGACATAGGGGCTTTCTTTTTTATATATACCCAAAATGAATTATAAATAAATTGTAAAATGAAAATGGGAGTGCTGGCCTACTTTATTTAAAAAGGCATTAGGGATTTCAGGAATGGGGTCATCGAATTTAAGGTGCACCGATGGCCATGGATGAGGGTGGGACGAAAAGCACCAGCGCTGCAACAACACCAGCGGCGCACCTCAGGTAAGGGGTTACTGGTATTCGCGTGCGACAGTAACTATGGATTAGGGTGGGACAAAAACGCACCGGCGCTGCAACAACATCAGCAACGCCACCCCCTTGTGAGTTCGGCCTTTAACTTTTTTTTTGATTGTTCATATATTTTAAATTTCAGCTTCTTTTATGTATTTTCAGATGCCTGGTAATAACCGGTCCTTCCGGTTGATTCAAATTAAATTCAAATTTAACGATTTTTTTTTGCGATATAAGTATTCAAATTTAAATTCACTTTGACAGTTTTTTTTTGACAGTTTTTATTCAAATTTAGTGCATATCGATTTCAACGTACATTCAAATTTAAATTTTGGTGCAACGATTATTTTCTCGTCCGTCCGCGGTTATTTAAATTTAACGTGCGCTCATCTATTTTTAAATTTTTCCGTCGATTGTCAGTATTTCCGTCCGATTTAAATTTCGGTTTAGATGTTTTGCTAACGTCCGTCTGACTTTAACGTACATATGTACGTTCGAAATTCATATTCAAATTTTAACGACATTTTCCCTCGGTTTGCATTTATTTAAATTTAACTGATGCCTAGCCTCTTGGATTTGGATTTTTCGGGTTATTTTGAATTTTCGAATTTTTCAACGGTCCGTCCGTGGCATCCGGCTAAACCGGATGTTGTTTTAGTGTGATTTTACTCGTTTTGGTTTGAAAAGGCATGATATGAATTTTTTCTGTTTATGGCGCAGGACAGCAATGTAGGCAAGAACCCCGCCCAGCCGACAATGACTAGCCACAGTGCAACCCTAGATCATGCCGACCGCCATGCATTGCTGCTCCACTCGATTGTAGATCGTAATCGAGGTCGAAAGCTGTACCATAACAGATGGCGCCCAACGTGGTGCCCTGGGGTGCTGGCTTCGGTGGTTTTTTGGTCGTTCAGTGAAGTTTCATTATTCCGCAAGTCCCAGATTGGCGGCCTCAGTAGCCGCCACTGCGTTGCGGCGGAATGACGAGATTGATCGGGATGATTGGAGAGTCATTGGTGTCAGTAGCTCAGGGCTCCACGAGACTTAACGTCATTTTGTCTGTTTTTTTTTGCATTTCACCCGGAGAGGCAGTGTTTAACGCACTTAATTTTTTTGTAGTTTAAATATTAAATTTGTTTTCACTGTCGTCCGAGGGGCATGTCCGCTAGATTCAGTATTTATTTTTATTTCTTTTGCCGAATATGTCTTTTGTGCAGTTTTGTGTATAGGATTTTTTTTTCTTTTGGGGCCTAGCTCATCTCGCGTCTGGGGTGGTAATTCGAACACCGCCTTCATTGCGATGAGTTGAGCTGGATCCTAAGCTAGCAATCCTTCTTCGCAAGTCTGGGGTAGCGGCTTCAAACCGTGCCTTTCATTGCGGCGGAGCCAAGGATGTTGGTCATAAGGAAAATTCATCCTTTTTATTTTTTTTTGTTTTCGTGATTTCTTTTTTGCAATTTAGGCTTCAGCCATCACGCGTCTGAGTTGGTTGCACCTAGCGCCACTTTCATTGCGATGGGTGGTCTGAGACCTGAGTAAGTACTTTTCATCTCCGCAAGTCTGGGGAAAGCAGCCTCTAGCTGTTCCTTTCATTGCGGCGGAGATTAGGAGGGTATTTTGCAAATTTCTTTTGTTCTGTCTTTTTCTTTTGTTATGCGATGCAGGCCTCAGTTCATCTCATGCCTGAGTTGGGTGCCTTGGAACATTTAGCACCACTTCATGGCGATGAGCTGAGCTGAGACCGAAGGATGTATTGTCTATCTCCGCAAGTCTGGGGATAGCGGATTTAAACCGTTCCTTTCATTGCGGCGGAGATAGGTTAGTATTTCGCAAAATTTAAATTTTTTTTTGTTATTGCTAACTATCTTTAGTTAGCCAGCCTGTCTCAGGGATTTAGCTTCCGAGCAACCCTGCATTGCGGTTGGTGCGCTGGAGACCAGTTGGCACACACCGTCTTAATTTTTTTTGTGTTTTTATTTTTCAAGGGGGTTTATATTTTTTTTATTCTGTAACCTGTGCCTTTTATGATGGGAGGTCAGCATTCCCATTGAATAACGAACATATATATATTTTGCATTGTATATCTTTTTACATTTACATATTCACGTATATGAACACGTTTATTTATACAAATATTTTTTTTGATAAGCGAAGCGAAGTCATTTTGAATCGACATTGTTAGTTAAAATTTAAGATAATTTTTTTTTGAATCGCAAATAATTATTACAATTATTGCTTGATTTTTTTCACCAAACGCATTATAATTTCTTGGATATGACATAAATTTTACCGGCATGGAGATTTAAAAAGCAAATATTCGTTATAAATGATTGCGAAAGCTTGATCAAACAAAAAAACCACAGTTTGTTAATTTCTTTTCGATGCGATCTAATTTTGAATCGAGATAGAGATTTAAATTTCGGTAATTGTACAAATACTTGCTTTTGAGCTTTGACACCAAACGTGACTTATTCAAGCAGTTAATTGCTTTAGATTTCATACAACCGTTCAAGCGTGCCTTGTTTCCTTTTGAAGCGCTCAGACGTGCGATTTTTTTTTGAAAATGTCGCAGAATAGTCAGCAGTCGGCTGAACGCAGGCAAACGAGGAGTTCGACTAGAGGTAGTGGTTCTAAAAACAGAGGTAGTGGGGTATATTATAGAGGAGGAGGAAGTAGAGGTGCAACTCCGAAACCCCCAGCGAGCCGACCTTTAGTAATGCATTCCCCAATAGTCGGCCGGACAACAGTCGATCCATTCAGGGATGTTCCAAATAATGACCCTTCGGGAAAATATGATAGACCGACTAGTGCAAATATCCTCGATCTAGACAGTCTTATTAGGAATATGCCGGATCCGCCTGAGCAAGGCGCGACAAATACAGTAGACGAGGCTAGCGCTTTACCACAGGTTCGGTTACAACCAAACGTTTACAATGATAGGGCCTCCAACCAAGAGACCCATCCCGAAGTGTCCCCCTTGAATTCGTGGGTACACGTTCTACACCAATTATTCCAAACGTCACAAGAAGAGCTGCGCCATGAAATGAGAGCTATTAGGGAAAACGTGAATGCCTTGAACGCTGCAGTCGCAGCCTCTCGAACAGCGGCAGATTTTGTTAGGAGTGACGCTAGACATGATACTAGGGATGATGCTAGACAGCAGCCGAACCAAGCGCAGAATTTTGTTAACAACTCAATTATTCCCACGCCCAGTAATACGGTTGTGAAACCACAAGATTGGAAGATATCTTATGACGGTACTGGTAGTGTTTCAGATTTTTTGTTTAAATTGGACACTTTGCGTGAGCGCACACAATGTTCAGAGGATCAGATTATGGCCAGTTTTCACCTTTTCTTGTCAGGCCGTGCCGAAGAATGGTATTGGTTATTTACCAAACAAAACCCTAATGCAAACTATCCATTTTTGAGTTACTCCCTAAAGCGGGAATTCGGCACCCTGAAGACGGACCATGAGCTGATGATGGAAATATCGGTGCGCAAACAAAAACCAAATGAGACTTACGACGTTTTCCACACGGACATTCTGGCATTAAACGCGAGACTTAGAGAGCCCATGTCTGAGGCCTTGCTAATTGATATCATCAAACGCAACGTTAATGGTAATTTGAAATTAATGCTCTTTAACGCAAGTGTAAGGAACCTGCATGACCTACGCGATGTAGCTCGACGGGGCGAGCAGGTGCTGAAAGAGAGCAGGAGCTTAGTATCAAATTATCATAGGCCGAGCGTAAACGAAGCGCGTGCCCTAGCTCCGGATTGTAGGATTGAAAGTGAGGATTATATAGTAGATCCACAGATAGAAGCACTGAATTATCGTCGCATGGGTAAGCCAGACTACTCAGGGATTAAGTGTTGGAATTGTCAGACAATGGGTCACTCCTATATATACTGTGAGGAGCCAATTAAATCTCAGTTTTGTTTCAAATGCGGTCAGAGAGGAGTGTTGACTCCGAAGTGTCCCAACGACCACCGTGGTCAGGGAAACCGTTATCCGAGCGAGAGGAAAGAGGGGGAAACTCGTTCGGGACTATAGCCCCTACTTCAGTCAATACCCAGGCAATCGTCGCGAGTACTGAGCCTAGTCCACTTTCGGCCAGATCCGCGAGTAGTCAACCAACACCAATAGTAACTTTCCCTGATAGTACGGATAACTCAAATAGTTCAGATTCAGATGGCCCAACTTCGTCACAAACAAATTCTCGGCCAGTTCGTATTTTGAAAGCTTCAGTTAGAAATGCTAGTTGCCAGACCATTTTCCGGCCCAGTTTAGAAGAAAGAGAACAAAACTATCAATTGGTTAGGTCAAATATTTTCACGAATGATTCCCAACCATATCCACCCGAAAAAATTTTGCAGTGTAGGAAGAGATATAGCAAACGTGTCCAGGTGCGTAAGCTTTTGGAAAGCACCACACTCGTCCTTAAAGACGATGAAAGACCAATGATTAGGGTGAGGATAGGAAATGGATCACTTGTGGGGTTATTGGATTCAGGAGCCAATGTCTCTATTCTGGGTAAAGACTGTTTGAAATTTTTAGAAGAGAACAATCTCAACTATAAGGAAATGAATGAGTGTATATATACGGCAGGCGGCGACAAACGGAAGATAATAGGGTGTAGTTCATTGCCTGTCACTTTTAAAAATACAACAAAATCTATATCCTTTTACCTTGTTCCTTCGCTTCTCCAGGAAGCCTATTTCGGGGTAGATTTTTGGAAAGCATTTGCTTTAGCTCCCGAAATATTTCCAAGTGTATCTTGTCTAGAAGCAAAGGAAGATATAGAAGAAGGTCCCAATTTTCATGATTTAACTCCATCCCAGAAGTACGATTTGCAAAAAGTTATTGAAATGTTTCCGTCGTTTGAAAAGTTAGGCCTTGGGCAAACACAGCTGGTTGAGCACCATATTGACACGGGTGACGCAGTCCCAATTAAAAGCAAACATTTTCCTCTTTCGCCACCAAGGCAGGCTGAAGCCTACAGCGAAATTGATAGATTATTGAAAATGGGAGTCATCGAGGAGTCGAATTCGCCATGGTGTAGCCCAGTTGTCTTAGTACGGAAACCTGGTAAGGTTAGACTCTGCATTGATTCTAGGAAGGTAAACGCCGTTACGAAAAAGGACTCATATCCGCTGCCGCATATCAACGGGTTATTGAGTCGTTTAAAGGATACGCACTTTATTAGTGGTATCGACTTAAAAGACGCGTTCTTCCAAATTAAACTAACTGAGTCGTCAAAAGAGAAGACAGCGTTTGCGGTGCCAGGTAAACCCTTGTACCATTACAAAGTTATGCCCTTTGGGCTGTGTAACGCGCCGCAAACAATGAGTCGACTCATGGACAAAGCAATTCCCTCGTATATGCGAGAACACGTTTTTGTTTATTTGGACGACCTGTTGGTATGTAGTGCGGATTTTGACGACCACATCAAACTTTTAGCAGATGTAGCGAGGTGTTTGAAAAGTGCAGGCCTTACAATTAATGTGAGAAAAAGTAAATTTTGCCAGAGAGAGATTCGATACTTAGGGTATGTTATAGGCAGTGGGTGTTTGAAAGTGAATCCAGAGAAAATCGAGGCAATGCAGAATTTCCCCATTCCCAAATCTCCTCGACAGGTTCGCAGATTTGTGGGTATGGCAAATTGGTACAGGGCATTTATTACCAATTTCGCTGATTTAGCAGGCCCTTTAACAGATTGTTTACGTAAGTCACCTGGTCCTTTCAAACTAACTCCAGAAGCAGTAGAGGCCTTCGAAAAACTTAAAGTAGCTCTGAGTTCCGCCCCAGTCTTAGCTCAACCTGATTTTTCCCGAGAATTTGTCATTCAATGTGATGCTTCCAAAATAGGAGTAGGAGGCGTGTTATTCCAGGTCGATGATAATGGTGCAGAGCATCCAATAGCTTTCGTTTCAAAAAAATTAAATAATGCTCAACGCAACTATACAGTCACCGAGCTGGAATGCCTCGCCGCAATTGTTAGTGTCAAACGTTTCAGACCCTACGTTGAAGGGCTGCCATTTCGTATCATCACGGACCACTCAAGCCTTAAATGGTTGATGACGCAAAAAGACCTTAGTGGTAGGTTAGCTAGATGGTCACTGTTACTACAGAGATATGATTTCGAAATGCAGCATCGTAAGGGGGCTCTGAACGTAGTACCGGACGCTCTGTCGCGTTTTGACGTTGACGAGTTGACTTCATCTCCCGCGCCTTACGAAATAGACTTAGACTCATCCGAATTTAGAGCCAATGAGTATCTGGATCTTATCAGAACAATTACAGTAAACGGTGAGGCTCTCCCGGATTTGCGTGTCAGAGGCGGGCTGATTTTTAAAAGGGTTAAGTTTCGAAAAGGTGTGGAGGGTGAAGAAGACTCGTTATGGCGGTTGTGGTTACCCCAAAGACTCAGGGAGGAAGCAATACGAATGGCACATGACGCAGTTAGGAGTTATCACGGAGGTTGGCAAAAGACATTGGAACGGGTTAGGTCGAAATACTTCTGGCCACAACAAGCTAGGGACGTTAAAGATTATGTGAAGGATTGTGACACTTGCAAGGCTGTAAAAGCAACGAATCAGCAGTCAAGACCACCTATAGGAAGCGCTTTTGTTACAGAGAGACCTTTTCAGCGCTTATATTGCGACTTCTTAGGACCTTATCCGAGATCCAAACGTAGGAACCAGTTTCTTTTTATTATTTTAGACCATTTTTCCAAGTATGTGTGGCTGAAGCCAATGCAGAGAGCGACAACTATCAATGTAATGAACTACTTCGGTACAGAGATTTTTCCAGCTATAGGGGTCCCAGAATATATCCACAGCGATAATGGGAAACAATTCATCTCAAAAGAAATGAAAGCGTTCTTTGAGAAGTACGGTGTGACGCATGTTAGAACAGGAGTGTATTCCCCACAAGCTAATGCGTCCGAACGCGTGAATAGAGAGATAGTTTCCAAGATAAGAATTTTCCTAAAAGATAAGCAGGATCATACGGACTGGGACAAACATATACCCGAAATTCTATCAGTTTTAAGAAGTGATTTTCATACGTCGATTCAGTGCTCTCCGTACTTTGCATTATATGGTCAGAATATGGCCCAACACGCATCCGCGTATAAGTTATTAGAGAAATTGGATAGCCTCAAAGAAGATCGCGTACCGATAGTAAGTAAAGCTGACAAGTTATCAGGAATCCACGAGCAAATCCGTAGAAACTTAGCACAGGCAAATGAGAAAGTCAAGCAGGTTTACAATAAGCGCTCTAGGCTTGTGAATTATAGGGAAGGTCAGGAAGTATTCAGAAGAAATTTTGCCTTGAGCAACTTCAAACAGGGCATAAACGCGAAATTCCTGCCAAAATATATTAAGTGTCGAGTGCGTGGAAAAGTGGGCAATGCACTGTATGACTTAGAAGACTTAACAGGGAGATTAATAGGACGATTCCATGCTTCTGATATTCGTCCTCAATAAGGCTCCGCTGGGCGTCTTGGCGGTCGGGGACAATTCGCCCAGTATTCTCCCCGAGCAGTTATAATAATAGGTGGATCACAAGCGCTCCCATCGGGAACCGTGGACCATCTAGCAGTCCATATTCCAATTGGTCTGCTTATACGGAGTTTTGACGAGTTCTCCCAAATTAAAATGTCTAGTTTTATGGAGTTTTGGCGAGTTCTCCAATATCAAATGCCTAACCTTACGGAGTTTTGACGAGTTCTCCAATACAAAAATGTCTATTCAAACGGAGTATTGATGATTTTCCTGTTAAAGTTTTTTTTTGTCCAGCTTCGAGAGGTTAGGGACCATAGACCAGCTGATAGGGTGATTGTATTCGGAGTTTAGACGCGTTCTCCTGTAAAAAAATGTCTAAGGCCGCGAAGCCTTAAAATAGGAAACAAAATAATTTAATTTTTTTTGTAAAGCCCATTCCGGGGGGCGAGAAACCAGCGGACCAAGGGTCTTTTTCAAGACCGCCTGTCCTGGGTTCAACGTGCGGGGTTGGATCAGCCGGGGGGGACAGGTTCTTAAGACCGACCAAGTTCGGCACCTAGGAGAAGGGCTCCTAGGGGGGAGTAGGCTTCTCTGGCCTAAGCCAATAGAGAATTACCGCAACACCGGACTTACGCATCTTGGTTTCTTTTTACCAAGTGAATTTTTTTTATCATACCTGACTTTCAATTATTCTCGGATTTTCATACACTACTAGATTGCACGTTCATATAGCATACGTTTTTTTTTGGTATCACCTGATGGAGCCTCTGTTGCCCGGTTAGCTGTGGTAGAATTTGAGACTCTTATCTAGGGGTGAGTCGTGCCCCACGTAGTTAACAGTTGAGTATTCTCGCGACAACCTTACAGGCAAACCATTTTTTCCTGTTCGCTCCCTCGTCAGGTCTTCGAAGCGAAGCAGGCCTGTTATGGTTTGCTATCGATATCAATGCTGATATCGATCATAAACGGGTTAAATTCGGTTGCTCAATTCTGTCGGGGTGGCAGTACCACTATTTCAATAGCTTCCTTCTTAGTAGTTCCCAATAACTTCCAATTAATAATGGCCGACGTGCTGACATGGTGAAGAAGAATGGTGACGCGTGGCCAAACATGAAAGGTAGTCGCATGCATGGTTCAATTATAGAAGGTTTTTGCAGTACTATATACGGACATACATACATACACCCTCCATGTAAATTGGTTGTGTATTCTGTGATGCTTCTGTCAAAATCATAGCCGCCATCGTAGAAATCATACTGCGTCAAGATCAAAATTGTCATAAGTTTTGACACAAGCACCACAATATGGGAAAAAATAGGGAAAAGTCTGCAATCAGCTGGTTAGTAGGTTAACCTTCTATAAATTAGCCTTGGTCGCATGTGAAGGAGAATGAGGTTGTATTATAGGGGTGATCTCGATAGAACAGCTTACAATTCATTTTTTTTTTCTTAGCGTCAGTAACTTTGCTGTTCGAGTAATTTCATTTACCAACTATGGTGTTCTAACAATAATAACGATTCTTATTTTCTCATCCAGTTACTAGACATTCCAAATGCGAAATTTTTCTGCGCTCAAATCCTGTAATTAATTCCCTTTTCCACCACCAAATGTTTAAACAAATTTTAAGTGAGTGGGTTTATCCGAAATTTACATTGATTTTTTTTTCTTCTTTATTCTTCGAGATGATTATATGGTATTGCTTCATTTTTTTTTTGATCCCGAGCTTTATAGATCGCGCATAAATTTTTCTTCAAATCTGGCAAGCTATCGAGCCGACCTCTATGAGTAGGCATCATGAGAAATTTCCCCTCCGAATCTTTACAATCGTTCCAATGGCGGAGATGCACAAGTATTGGTGATGGACAAACTGGTTCTCCCAGGGTTGCCATGAACACTTCGAATGTGAAAATACGTAACACGTGGTTATTCGGATACTTGGTACTTTCAAATGCATATTTTATAAAATATTCTCATGCGCTCCATACAATTTTAAATTTTACATAGTTCACAGAAAATTAATTAATTATTTACCGCATGTTTATACTATTGTTTCATTAATCAGATTTTCCTGTCTCTTACCATTTTTATAATTTGAGCGTAAGACAACAATGTCTATTAATATTCCTAACGTACACTAATAGAATTTTACAGTAGCAAATTTACTAGGGCACGAATATAAGCGATTAATTTGAGATAGTTTCATGGAAAAAATGCTTGAGGCATTTTATTCCGAAAGTTTTGGTATTTTTATTTGTGTAACATGGCAATCGCATTCCATCTCGCTTGTGTCATTGCTAGCGTCATACCATGATATAGACATTCGGGTAACCGTAAAGTCACGCCACTATTATGCACACGTCACTACACCACTGCAGGGAGATGAAAAGTAAACGGGACTCTTCCAGATGAAGACAGAAGAAAGATTTTTTCATCAACAGCAGCAGCAAAAATTGGATAGAATTTTATTATTCGTGGAATTACAAATTTTTGAGTGGTGAATCACAATTAAGAAAAGATTGTTTAAAAAAAAAAAAAAAAAATCCAAGAAATATATACATAAAAAAAAAAAAACAGTTTTAAAACCAGAAATTGGCTTTTTTTTCGGTTTATTTGCCTGCATATTTCAAACCAAAAAAGTGCAATCCGCAAAACAAGAAAACAAGCAGCAACAATCAAGTTTTAAACAAGCAAGCGAATTTGGTTTTTAATTTCCAACTTTTTCGTTTGGTTTTCTTTTGTTTTGGAATTTGCTGCAAACAAAATCAATCAACAATTTAAAACATTTAAGCAACAGCTAACACTTGCCCATTTTGTAATCGCTCAGAAGGAGTTTATCTATTGGAAAAAGCAGTGAGAACAACAACAAAAAATAAAAGCACAAAGTCGCATTGTAAATTGACTGGGTACGAGGCGTGCATTGGATTTGGAACAAACATTTGCGGTCGGACGTAACGTGTTTAATTTGATTTTGGTGTGAATTGTTTTGCGCATCCCAAGCAGGGGAGTTAACTTGTTTTATATGACTTTGAAAGAATAAGTGAAACACCAGTATTTAAAGGAGCACCGCCAAGTCCACCTCAACGGAGCAAGTTGGTTAGTTCGTGCATGAATTTACATAGGCGATATTTAAGTCATAGGACCTCAAAATTTTCCAGTAATAGACATCGGAAGCTGCAACCTTTTAGAGAAACGTGAGCCAATCGCACACGTTTTCCGCAATTTTTCCAAATATTTATATTAAAAGAGAAAAAAAAAAACAACGAAAACAAAATAGCTACAAAACAACCAGCAAATCGGCAAATGAGCATTGTCTTATTTTAATTACTTAAATCGTAGCAAAGCCAAACATAAAAACAACAACAACAGCCAAGTAATTATTTGCGAAGCGCACATTGACTTTGCCACTAAAAGCAACCACAACAACAACAACATAAACGGTAATTCGTACAGCTACAGTAATAGCAATAACAATCAAAACAACAACAACAACGTTGAAACGATTGTCAACAACAACAATCGCTATAACGAGCAGCACAATCAGTAACAACAGCAGCGAACAACCGGTGGCAGCTTTAGCAGCAGATCGGTGGCACCAACACTAAAGGTGCACCGCAACGGGTGGTGAGTCAGGCAACGGGTGCATTAGAAAATATGTATATATATTAACGTAGTTAATTAAATTAGAAACAAAAAGGGAAATGGTATACGTTATTTTGGTATAGAGCATATGAAAATATGCATACATATGTACACACAAATATTGATACGTATGTGTTCATATCAGAGTTGGGCAGAAGGAAAACCAAAAAGTGTTCAAATAACCAATGATGGATGAATAATTCCTTTGATCTTTATAATAGATAATTTCGTTTATTCGAACAAGAGAGCTATTCGAATAACTGATATTTTCGTTTACATACGGTTGTTCATCATTTATACGTATGTACGTGTACATATATATATGTATATATGATTTTGACTATCGCTCAGTTGTGTCCTCGGTTTGCCCTGAGCTTTAATTTACCTTGTGAAACAAGAAATAAAGTCCGGAATGATTGTCCGTAGAGAGTTTATCTGAATGAAACCTTTAAAAAGGGATACTTTTTTTAAATAACCACCTAAATAAAAGAATTTATTCGAATAATGCCCAAGTCTGGTTCGTATGGATTTGTGTGTATGTATAGTGCAGACAACGAAATTTAAATAGAGGTTAATTATAGTAATTCAATTGGGAAACAGCGGTAGAAAAGAATACTAGTTTTGGCAAACGAAAATTTTTTTTTATATGCAGTGTCTTGTACATGTAGGTATATAAAAGTGGTTTAATACACTCTGAGTGATGTGAAAAAAGCAACAGTCATATGTATGTACATAGGTAGACATATACATATACATACGTGCATGCTTAAGTACATAGCAGAAAAATTTTTTTTTTCCTTTCTGAATGTAATGTTGAGCTAAGGCACCACTCGGTTCGAATGTAGGTGAAAACATGAGTATATGACGCTGCCCGAGTGCGCTTAATTCGCATCAATTTTGATTTACGTGTGTACATACAAATGGCCATCTACTACGTATACATATGTACTACCAAAAGAACCATGAAATTCCGCTGTAAGGAATAATAGTATACATGCATAATTGGTGTATAAAACAAGGATACAAGAATATTATTTTGATGACATTTGTATTAGTTAGATGTAATAAAGGGGGGGACTGTGTAGGAGAATATAACAAGCCAGCGTAAATTAAAGAACCCATAAAACAAACAATAAAGATAATATACATATATAGGCCGCCAATGATATTATATAAAAGCAATGACCAAAAGTTCCCGTCACGAACTCCCTATTCCATTTTAGCTTACTTTATACTACATACATACTTGTAAGATCTTCAAAAGAAAAGAATTTTTTTTCCGTTCATTAGAGTTAACCTAATTAGTCTAAATTAAAATACAACTTCAATGTATCTACTCTTCGAGCCACGTTTCACAGAGTGGGCTTAGAACGTAAGCTAATTAAAATAAAGTAATTGTAAGGTTTTTTTTTGTACTTACATATATACAAACATATATGCAATCTATGTTTGATTCGACTCTACGTAACGGCATATACTTATATTTGTAAGCGCGGCTATTCCGTTTTATTTAGTAGTTAGTTCATATCAGGCTTAGTAGATCAATAAGCACTATATTAAACTATATATGGCACTAAAAGGAACTATACATAGGACATAGGGGCTTTCTTTTTTATATATACCCAAAATGAATTATAAATAAATTGTAAAATGAAAATGGGAGTGCTGGCCTACTTTATTTAAAAAGGCATTAGGGATTTCAGGAATGGGGTCATCGAATTTAAGGTGCACCGATGGCCATGGATGAGGGTGGGACGAAAAGCACCAGCGCTGCAACAACACCAGCGGCGCACCTCAGGTAAGGGGTTACTGGTATTCGCGTGCGACAGTAACTATGGATTAGGGTGGGACAAAAACGCACCGGCGCTGCAACAACATCAGCAACGCCACCCCCTTGTGAGTTCGGCCTTTAACTTTTTTTTTGATTGTTCATATATTTTAAATTTCAGCTTCTTTTATGTATTTTCAGATGCCTGGTAATAACCGGTCCTTCCGGTTGATTCAAATTAAATTCAAATTTAACGATTTTTTTTTGCGATATAAGTATTCAAATTTAAATTCACTTTGACAGTTTTTTTTTGACAGTTTTTATTCAAATTTAGTGCATATCGATTTCAACGTACATTCAAATTTAAATTTTGGTGCAACGATTATTTTCTCGTCCGTCCGCGGTTATTTAAATTTAACGTGCGCTCATCTATTTTTAAATTTTTCCGTCGATTGTCAGTATTTCCGTCCGATTTAAATTTCGGTTTAGATGTTTTGCTAACGTCCGTCTGACTTTAACGTACATATGTACGTTCGAAATTCATATTCAAATTTTAACGACATTTTCCCTCGGTTTGCATTTATTTAAATTTAACTGATGCCTAGCCTCTTGGATTTGGATTTTTCGGGTTATTTTGAATTTTCGAATTTTTCAACGGTCCGTCCGTGGCATCCGGCTAAACCGGATGTTGTTTTAGTGTGATTTTACTCGTTTTGGTTTGAAAAGGCATGATATGAATTTTTTCTGTTTATGGCGCAGGACAGCAATGTAGGCAAGAACCCCGCCCAGCCGACAATGACTAGCCACAGTGCAACCCTAGATCATGCCGACCGCCATGCATTGCTGCTCCACTCGATTGTAGATCGTAATCGAGGTCGAAAGCTGTACCATAACAGTACATACATATATACAGTCCACAACACAATATTGCCACAAATATATACATCCAACAAAATACAATACATAAATCAAATACAATATCAGACAGCAGAAATCCACAAAAACTACAAAATCGAACATAAAATTCAAATTAATACAAAAAACATCGGTAAGTGGCTACTTTCTACACTCCTTTTTTGGTGTACATACAATAATTCGCAATAATTAACACGGGCGCGAGTGAGTCAAAAATTTATTAATTTCACTGCTCTACAGCCAAAAAATACTCTAAACGCGACCATCCTATCTATATGTAAAATCGGTCGCTGATTCCGAAAATCGGGTTCATTTTTAATTCTATGGGAAGGTTTTTGAGATATCGGCAATTTACCGTTATTTGGCCAATGGCTCCACTTAATCCTGTATATCTCTTTAACGCAGTGAGATGTCTTCCTTGTGGTAGCACCAAATGAAAGGAAATTTAATTTACTTTTCATGCCTCCTATAACATTTTACTGTAACTCTTATAGTTTCTGAAATATTGACGATTCAATTTGAATTTTTTCGATTTTTTACGATTTTTTTAAGAAAAAATTGACTTTGTCAGGCAATATCTTTAAAACCAATGTTTTCACCTTCGGTTTTACTCCTTTACGTGAAGCTTCCTTCCATTAGCAAAAAAATAAGCTATCAACGTAGCGATCAAGTAAATACAGCCAAGTCGCGCAATGCTACTACACGGGTATATTTTACATATAGATAGGATAGTCATGTCCAAAGTACAGACAAAAAATTTCATTTTGTGATCCAGTGTTTTCATTTGTGCTAACATACGCCCATATTATTCGTTTGTTTCATACAACAACAACAAAATTTGAAGTTTGACTACCAGTCAGTCATATACATACATATGTACATATGTACATAATACATATCTTTCCTAAAACAACTTTTTAAACGGTTTTATTTAGCTCACCCCGTTTGTTTTATTCTTGGGTCAAATTTAGTAATTCAAATTTCACCCTCTTCCTGTCAACCGATTAATCTGAAATTTTGTACGCATGTATAACCCCGATGACAATGCAATATTATGAAAAAAAAAAATTCCGATAGGTGGCGCGTGGGTCGCTCTATTTACAAAAATCGCATTTATGGTCCGATTTGGCTGAAATTCGGAACATGTATTACTACCTTGAAAAGAAATATTTTCTTTAAAAAAAATTCCGCTAGGTGGCGCGTGGGTCGCTATATTTACAAAAATCGCATTTATGGTCCGATTTGGCTGAAATTCGGAACATGTATTACTACCTTTAAAAGAAATATTTTCTTAAAAAAAAAATTCCGCTAGTTGGCGCGTGTGTCGCTATATTTACAAAAATCGCATTTATGGTCCGATTTGGCTGAAATTCGGAACATGTATTACTACCTTGAAAGGAAATATTTTCCTAAAAAAACTTCCGATAGGTGGCGCGTGGGTCGCTATATTTACAAAAATCGCATTTATGGTCCGATTTGGCTGAAATTCGGAACATGTATTACTACCTTGAAAAGAAATATTTTCTTAAAAAAAAATTCCGCTAGGTGGAGCTGAGATCGGGGTAATTAAAAGTGAAAATCCTATTTGCAGGGACTACGTATAGAGGCGTTGGACTGCAATAAACTAACGGGCAAGAAACCTTGCAATAATGAAGCACTAAATGAATTAAACAGAATGCGAAATAAAAACTAAAAACTAGAAAATAAAAATAGGTAAAAAAAACTTTTTAAGTTAAACGGTTTTATGTTATACATACATTGCAATGTTTAAGATAAATGTACTAAAAACCAAAAAATAATAAAATAGATACAGTCGTGGGAATTATAAACATTTGCATAGACTAGACTAAAATAAAACCGTGGGGCACGTCAATTGTCTACAATCGTTGATTAAAATGTTTGTTTTGTAATGTTACACTATAATTAGGCAGTTGTTCAACCGACAACGATGGACGTGTGATAAGTAGGGCTAGAATGTGGAAAAAAGCTAGCAAGCTCGATTATAAGCGAGTTTTAGGGTTTCATAGTGGTGAGCGAGTAGTACTTTTATCATATGTTTTGTCGATTAAAGACAAACTACGAGCAGTGAAACGATTCCTCGTGTGAATGTCCAACGATAAACTAGTTGAAACATCTCTTTTATTAACATGGAGTGTATAACTATTGGAATTTCCATGAGCAAGAAAATAGTAAGTAATTTCCTCACCGTCTGCGGGCCAACTGCCTAACGACGAATTAAACGATTCTTCTATCGCACATTAAGTCGTTAATTTGTAAACAATTGACGTGCCCCCCGGTTTTATTTTAGTCTAGTCTATGCAAATGTTTATAATTCCCACGACTGTATCTATTTTATTATTTTTTGGTTTTTAGTACATTTATCTTAAACATTGCAATGTATGTATAACATAAAACCGTTTAACTTAAAAAGTCTTTTTACCTATTTTTATTTTAAACTCACTCGCCCACATTTGCGTTATATGTACATTAGGCATATAACTTTTTACAATTTTTGCAAATACGAAAAACGGCATACCATAGTCGAATAGAGCATAAAAAAGTATGAACCCCATTCTTTTTTTTTTTTTGCGAAATCGCAAAAAAGTTTCCGCGCAAAACGAAATTACTTTTTATCAGAACTGCTGAAAAAAACAAAAAAAAAAATTTTTGTACAGTGTACACGTTTTTCTTCATAATAATAGATATTTACTTTAAGGTCTATTAAAAGAAATGTGGAAATCACCACATACTTTGGACTTAAAACTTATTTCATATAACAATTGACAAACATGTAAAAATAAAAATATTAAAAAAAATTTTAAAAAAATCTGACTTTTTTTACATAATGATGACATAAGTGTGATAAATTTGCCGAGCACAACAACAAAATACACGTCTTGTCAAATTTTGAACTTCGGCAAATTTCTCATACCCCAACCCGTGATATTTGATATCATGAGAAAAATATCACGGGAAATGCAACCATGTTATTACATTCACAATAGTCTTCTATGAGAAGTGAGTTTAAATTTACGTTTCTAGTTCTTTTCCTTAAGTATTTTATTTTATTCAGATAAAAAATTAATTAATTCGAAATTGAAACAAGCAAAGCAAAGCGACAACAGTCGTATAAAGAGTGGAAAGAATATGGCTAACATGCTAGTTCAAAATGAAGTCAGTTCGAATTTTATTTTCTTAAAGGTGCGCTCTCTCTGTGTGAGAAATTTCTCAAGATATCATGATATCTCGGCAAAAAGATTAGACAGAGAGAACAACCTTATTAAATCTACAATTAGATTTCTATCTGGGTCCGACAATAATACAAATCTCAATATCCCTTTGCTTTACGAGCATTCAAAACCGCATACATTAAATCCTTCTGGGTTTCTATCTGTATTTATTGAAAAAGGGAAATAATTACAACCATTAAAATAATGGGGTACTATAATAGGTTGACAGAGTCCAGTACGGAATTTTATGAAGAGTACTTAAGTACTCCAGTTGAGGAACATACAAAATATAGTCTTGTGATCCAAAAAGAGGAATTAAAATCACAATGGTCAACAACCAAGCAGGCACATGAATCTCTCTTAACTTCGCGAAAAACCTCTAAGGAAGATTTATTAACCCTTAAAACTTTAAACAAAGGTTGTTTCGCAACTTATGTGAAATGTATGTCTGCAATTGCTGCTGAAGCAGAAAAATTAACAACACCTGCTTCAGACATGAAATCCAATGATGACAGTCTTGAACACAATATTCGTTTGTCACCATGCGACATGGATGTGTTCAAGGGAGATTATGTGTCATGGCCGTCTTTTCGGGACATGTTTACGGCCATATACATTAGGGTGGGGCGATTTACTAACCTATATCGCGCGATCGAAATTAGGATTGCTCTCACTTTTCTGAGTAGAGAACACTTCCAAGACATTTGTCTAAAATTAATTTTGATGTTCCGGAATTTGGTTTTTATGAACCAAGACGAATTTTGAAAATAAAAATTTGGCAAAAATCGACAAAAAAATATCCAGGCCAATATGCACATCGATTTGAAGCAGAAATTTATGCTGAATCCAGATATGAAATCGAAACTAAAATCGGATGATCCGTTTTCGAGATATAGCGTGATTTCCGGTTATGGAGGCTGAATGCCCAAAATCGCATATTTTCGCGAATATCTCTTGTTGTGTACAATACATCTTAATTTTTTTTGCAAACTTTTTACAGATAAGTCAATACAATATATGAACAGTATTTTAAAATATTAATTTATCTTCTGGTATAGGAAAACTAGAATGCACTCTTTTTTCCTTGGCCCAAAAGCGCGGTATGGGTTCTCTATGTTATAGTCATCCGATACCGATGATTTTCTCTGACAGCGCTTTGTGTACAATAAATGCTCTAAATACAAAATTTCAGAATTTTAGCTGCAAAAATTCAAGAGTTATTCCCTAAAACGTAGACGGTTGAAACCGAATGCGGGACCTCAATTAAAAATTTACATCGCGAAATCAATAATTGCATCCCAGCGCTTCAATGTCATCAAATTGACATTTCCAATTGGGATGCAATTATTACATACTTATGCTCCACCAAGCTTCCCGATTACACTCTGTCTCTGTGGGAACAAACTGTCGAAAACAAGACAGAGATTTAGAAATGGGAACACTCAGAAAAAAAATCATCAACACGATTCATGTAAAATTAACACGATTGATCTTTACACATAGAACAGCAACAATTTTTTCAAAATACACGATGTTTGAAACATGATTTTGGCTTTGTAACTGTCATCTGAAAATCTGGTAAATTCAACCAAATTTTATTGTTGATACAACATGAAGAAATTTTAAAATATACAAGATGATTCAAATATAAAATTTTATTCCTAAATGTCGTTTGGAATTTGGTTTATTTAACAAGATGATAGTGTCAATATAAACTAAAAAAATTTTAGAAAAATGACGTCCCAATTTTAGTGTTAATACAACATGAAAAAAAATGTTAAAACAACAAGAACCACAATTAACAATAAAAGTTGGTTGATATAACACGAAACAATGTTCAAACATAAACGTCATTTGGAATTTTGGTTTATTCAACACGATGATAGTGTCAATATAATCTAAAAAGGTGTTAAAAAGAACGTCAAAACTATTTTGAAACATACACAATTTTTTCAACATTTGAAGTTCTGCTGTTCGTGCAAAACACAAACTAAAATCCTTTTTTTTAACAAAAAGAAAATTTTGTGCCGTGGCAATGATGGGAGTTTAGCATCATTGGCAGTGCGTGATAATGGTTTTTCCATTTATGTTTTTAGTTCGCAGGTAAGTTAAAAGTGGGTTGCATTTTTGTTTCTAAAAGTTTTTAATATTCAATATTTTCTTTTTCCTCTTCATAGTTTGCAATTTTTACCACGAAGAGATGTTTAGCGAATGGAGTCTTTCACGCAGCATGCGGTGCATATACCGTTGCATTAGCGGGTAAACATTACTCGGTGCCAGTGATAGTAAGTACTATCGCCCATGTATAAACTATTCGTATGAGACGCTTTCAATTTGGTCAGTTGTGCGGGTGATGTACTCGAATATGCTTTGTTGATCTAACGATTATATATTTGATGTTTTATATGTTTTTTTTTTTTAGAAAAAAATATATTGTAAAATCAACAAGACTTTCTAGTTAATTTAACAATAAATTTAAGGTAAAATCAAAAAGATGTTATTGTTAATTCAACAGGACCATTTCATGTTAATTTAACCAGCTTTTATTGTAACATTAACTAGTTAAAATTGTAAAATCAACAGGAAGACTCAATACTTTTTAGTGTTAATTCTACAGTTGTCATCCTGTTATACTAACGCTTAACAGTAGTGTTAAATTTACACGACTACATGATAGCATACATTAAGCATCGTGTTGAAAAAAATTAACCACAAAATTTGTTGATTTTTGGTTGATTTCACACTATTTTTTTTTCTGGGTGAAGATATGGACAAATTTCTAACACATAGATTTAAGACTTTAGAAACCGTCTCAAATCTGAAACAAAATCCTTCTTCCGAGGCCCCCAAGCCGCGTATCGTCTCGAGTACGAATAATACGCCAAGTTCTAGAAATTCATGTAAAATATGCAACAACAACGAGCACAAATTACGAAACTGCGAACTTTTCCGTAAACTGTTCACTGCAGACAAAACTATATACATTAAGAACAACAACTGTTGCTTGAATTGCCTCTCGGCTGGACACATAGCATGGTGGAATTATATATGGTGGTGGTAAATGGGCAACAACAAAATTTACTGTTATGTACTGATCTGTCAAATGCAAAAACACGTGTTTTTCTTTGTTTTGTTTACTTATTGAAATTCGTGCAATTTATGAATCGGCTCGAAAAGTTTCTTGAAAATGGCTGACAAGCGTTCACCGCTTGAAACAATGAAAAATAATTATATAATTATCAACACAGAAATCATACAAAGTGTATAATAATATAATAATAGACTCAGAAAAACTAGTTGCATACGCGATATCACTACTTTTTCCTGGAAATATGTATAGAAGACATAAAGCAAAACAATAATGGCTGAAAATTTGGCACATTTGTACATCAGCTGATTAATAAGTAAGAAGCATAACTTCATTTGCTTCCACCATATATAATTCCACCATGGACACATACACATCTATTCCGGTTTACGATCCACTTTCATCGGAGGTGAATCGGATCAAATGGCATTCTGCAATTCGACTGACGTCCGATGAACGTCAGATTTTTTCGAAGTTCGGAAATCGGCATTCTGGTTCACGATGGATCGGATTTTTGACAGTTTATCGGAGCGATTCTTACCGTCAGCTTTTGTGTGTCGGAGGCAATAGAAATTTTGATTATTTTTGGAAATATTACCAATTTAATGTAATTAAACTATGATTTTTTAATTTATGCAACATTATTATACAAAACGGGCTTGGTTTAGCTATGCTACTGGCCTTTTCTTTGCAAAATAAGTGAACAAAAGGAATCTGCTTTAGTACAATAGACTGAATAGAGGAAAATAAGTACAAGGAGTTTCAATTTATTGAAATTTTATTTAATAATAAAATTTATTATCCTTTTTAGCAATATTTATATATTATTGTTTAATAAAAGCTTCTGAAAATAATTTTAATTGTATATTATTACTACGATCATGTAAGATGAGTGGGTAGCGCAACTCGGGCATAATTTCTGTGCCAAGATGTACTCCTTTAAGGTCCCCACAAACAGAAGCGATACGATACAGCCCACACAGGAAACTCGTATCGCGTCATGCACGATTTTGCTGTTTTGTGGGGACCTTTAAGTATTTTTGTCTCACTGTGTCTTTTTAAAGATTTAAAATATCGGCATGCGACATGATTTACAAACATTTGCACGAGAAACTAACAAATCGAAGAAACGTGCTCACTTTCTATATCCGTTCATGCTCAACGCGTCCTGGCGAGTCACAAAATTGCTGCTACACGATATGTACATATTCATGATTTGATTGATCGCAACCTGGATCCCAAATTTGCTTTTATATTTTGCGATCCATAAAAACTTGTTGATATGCGAACCTCAGCCGACAGAATTCTCCTTTTGGAAAACTTTAATATTATAATTAAATAATAGTTGAAAGCGTTAAAGGTAGATGAATTATCATCCAAAGAATATTTCCTGAAAGTTTCACTGAAAAATTTCTAGTAGTTTGTAAATAAATAAAATTGGTTCATTCTAAAGCATCATTCTAAGCAGTATTTGACATTTCCGCCTACTGGCATTACCGTCCCAATATATACAAATATATCAATATTCTCTCATGAAACTTGGTGACAGTATTCTATAAATGCCGTTTTCATATATGTTGACACTTTTTTTTATAATAGAAAGCAATATTTTAAACAATTGAATTAAAATTAATGTCTAAATTCCTTTGTTCTTCCATTTATTTTTCCACTAAAAAAGCTGCTGCAGCAATAAAATCCATTTTTAACCATTTAATATATTCTTTCTGAAAATTTAATCTAAAATTTACTGAAAATATAAATTTGCTGTCAAAAATACAAATGTGCTGTCAAAAAATACATATTATTTCGCATAAACGCTATCTAACACTGATTCGAACATAGTTTAACACTTAACAACACTTATGTTCGAAACGTCGTAAGGTTAGGTTAGGTTAGAGTGGCTGCCCTAGGGGCACACTTAGGCCAGTGCAGAGGCCCATTGTGATACCACAAGAAGAAAACCAGGTTACTCCTCCCTTTTGAACCAGTTTGATAACCTGATGAAATTCATCAGGTCCTTTATTTCGACATCCGCGATTTTAGATAGGCTATCCAGGAAAGGTGCCCCAAGAAAGCGTTGTCTGGCGTTGTTAAGAGCCGGGCAGTGGCAAATGAGGTGTTCGACTGTCTCCACTTCCTCATCATCTTTGCAGCTTCTGCAGCATCTACGGTAGGGTGCACCTAGCCTCTCTGCGTGTTTCCCGATAAGGCAGTGTCCTGTAAGCACTCCCACAAGGTTCGAGATTTCCTCTCTCCTTAGAGAACATGTTTGACGAGATCGCTTGTGATCCCATTTCGGCCAGGTTAGTTTTGATATTCGACATACTGGGTTTTGTTGCCATCTATCACTTGCCAGTTTATAGATGTGCTGTTTAAGCATTAGCTTGCAAGTGGCAAAAGGCATACCTATGCGTTCTTTGTCAGGAAGAACCTGCTCGGTAGTGCCTTGCCTCGCAAGTTCATCTGCCCTACAATTTCCATCGATATCCCTATGTCCCGGGACCCACACGAGGTGTAGACGGGTCTGTTTGGCCATCTCCTGTAGAGATCGGCGACAGTCTAGTGTTAGTTTAGAATTGAAGGAGTGGGAGCCAAGAGACTTAATTGCTGCTTGGCTGTCACTGAAGATGAATAAATCCCTGTGAATAGGTTCATGTCCTATGAGGTTAACAGCTTCCATTATAGCTGATATCTCAGCCTGGTAAACGCTGCAGTGGTCCGGTAGCCTAAAAGCTAGCTGTAGATTCAAGTCCTTTGAAAAGACTCCACCTCCAACTTTGTTGTTCAGCTTAGAGCCATCGGTGTAGATGGAAACGCCACCTGGGATTGGGTAACACCGATTTGGCTCTCCCCAATCATCCCTATTTGGAATCCTTGTTTCGAAGTTGCTATCTGCAACCATTGTGGTACAGCGGTCCGTACTACCAGGTAGAAAACTTAATTTGCTTAGAATGCTAGAGTGTCCTGTGGCTTTGGTGTGCCAACCGGATGACTCTCTTAGACGTAGGGCTGAAGTAGTCGCCACTTGAAAACCTGCTAAATCTAATGGCAGGATATCTAGAATGGCCTGCAGAGCTTCGCTGGGCGTCGTTCTGAGTGCACCACTTATGCTGATCATGCTAGATCTGTGGACCCGGCTCAGAACCTTAAGGTTAGACGCCTTACTCAGCGCAGGCCACCATACTACGACTCCATACAGCAGAATTGGTCGAATGATCGCAGTATAAATCCATCTGCAAATGCCGGGACTGAGTCCCCACTTTTTGCCAATGGCTCTTTTGCATGTATATAAAGCAATATATGCTTTGTTTTGGCGCTGAATAATGTTATCCTTCCAATTCAGCTTTTTGTCCAGAACTACCCCTAGGAAGTTGGCCCTGTCGGCTAGGCTCAAGCGAACTCCGTTTAGTTCTGGTAGATTTAACGGTGGTATTTTATACCGTCTAGTGAAGAGGACCAGTTCCACTTTATTTGAATTGACACTGAGCCCACTGCGGGAGGACCACGCTGAGACCTCTCGCAGTGCTACCTGCATCAGATCACACAAGGTCTGTGGAAACTTCCCTCTGTATGCTATAGCAAGGTCATCCGCATATGCCACGACCTTTCCGCCACCCCACACTGAGTTTCTTAGAAGTGAATTGACAGTGAGGTTCCATAACAGCGGGGAGAGGACACCGCCCTGGGGTGTACCTCTGGTGACATAGCGTATATTTTCGACCTCACCCATTGATGAGAGTACAATTCTTCCCCTCAAAAGTTGATCTATCAACCCAATCAGAGAGACGTCAACCCCTAAATGGTTTAGGGCATTGCTGATAGCCTCTGGGATGACATTGTTAAAAGCTCCTTCTATGTCCAGAAAGGCCACAAGACAGAACTCCTTATCGGTTAAGGATGATTCAATGGTAGAAACCAGGCTGTGAAGTGCCGTTTCAGTAGATTTCCCTTTGAGATATGCATGTTGACAGCTAGAGATGAGTTCGCTATCTATTGATATAGAGAGAAAGTTACTTATTATTCTCTCCAAAGTCTTGAGCAAGAAGGAAGAAAGACTTATTGGCCTATAATCCTTTGGCTCATAATGCGAGGCTTTCCCAGCCTTAGGAATGAATATAACCGAGACGCGTCTCCACGTGCTCGGAATATAATTAAACGCAAGACAAGCAAGAAAGATGCGATGAAGCCAGCTTGTTGATGTCTTGAGGGTATACAAGAGTTGTGCAGGAATGATCCCATCTGGTCCAGCAGCTTTGTAAGGTTTAAAGCTTCTAATTGCCCACCTAACCCGTTCCTCCGTAACAGGTATATTAACCGCGATGTTCGTTGATGATATCGCCGGCACGTTTCGCGAGCTACCAGGAAAGTGTGTATCCAACAGTAGCTCCAGGGTTTCCTTTTCCGAGTCGGTCCAGGATCCGTCAGGCCTCCGAAGATAGTCCAAGGACGTATGTGTTTTAGAGAGCACACATCTTAGTCTTGCCGTCTCATCGACGCTTTCGACTACAGTACAGAAGTTCCTCCAGGAGGTTCTCTTCGCTAGTCTTAGGGCTTTTTTATAAGTCCTTAAGTATTCCTTATATTGCAGCCATTGGGACTCGCTATCGAGTCGTTTGGCTTTATTAAATTGCTTTCTGCAAGATTTACGAAGTGAGTCCAGATCGCTGGACCACCAATGAGGTTTCCGCTTACCCCGAGGTTTTGGCTCCGGGCAAGCTAAGTTAAACGCATTTGTAAGTGCTGAAGTAAAAGTGCCCACCAGCTCCTCAAACTCTCCAGTCGATGAGGGGTTGTGAGTTGGAAGTTCTGGTAGGCCTCTGAGAAA
Organism: Urophora cardui; assembly: GCA_960531455.1. Taxonomy (NCBI): domain Eukaryota; kingdom Metazoa; phylum Arthropoda; class Insecta; order Diptera; family Tephritidae; genus Urophora; species Urophora cardui. The sequence continues at coordinate 35,614,215 of OY482675.1, read as the reverse complement.
TAGCTCGTTGTGAAGACCCCAGTTGGTGTTACGTGGGTTTCTCCTCAAAACGGGGTTTTGAATAGAGAAATTTAAGATCGTTTCTATATACCGGTGATCAGAGAAGGAGTGTTCATCAAGTACACGCCAGCTTTTGACCACCGCAGAGGTACTTTCGCTACATAAAGTGAGGTCCAGGACCTCTCTACGATTTCTAGTAATAAACGTTGGTTCATTACCTATGTTACAAACTACCAAGTTAGTTGTTAAAAGGTAATCAAAAAGTGACTCACCCCGATTGTTGATGTCGGAACTCCCCCATTGTATATGATGGGAATTGGAATCTGCCCCGACTAACAAGTGGCCCGAGCTGTATTTTGCCACCAGGTCTTTCACTCTCTCATGCGGTGGAGGTTCCATAGCGTCGAAGGGCATATATACCGAAGCCAGAATTAACGGCGTGCCCCTGATGTTCAAACTGGCCGCAGTTATGTCGCCATCGCTAAAGTTAGGTAAGAGAAACATTGTTAGCTCGAACTTAACCAAAATACAGGTTCTAATATTACCTTGTTTTCCAGCCCAAATGAGCTTGTATCCAATGATCCCCAAACCGCAAATCCTCGAGTTATTTACCCAAGGTTCTTGGATGAGGACCACATCGACATCGCCTTTAGAAAGGCGACATGTTAAAGCAGCCGAAGCCGCCTTAGATTTGTGAAGGTTTATCTGCAGTACCCTCATGTGAAACCGCAGGGACCTCCACCTCGACTACCGTGATGTCGGCAGCTTCCCCTTCGCTGTCCAGCATGCCATCCTCCATTGACAAACTGAGCAGGGCCTCTGCACAGTTCGACATGGCAGATACCATGCTGTCCGCATCGGAGAGTTCCGCCTCCGATTCGGGCGCCTCGATGTCCGTGTCCACCGAGGTTTCCGGAGCGGTGGCGCGCTGGGCGTCGCCACGGTACACATGAATCACGACATCGCCGATGCCGTAATTCACCCGTCCCTGGCTCCTCTTAAGTGGCTCGAGAGCCTCCTTATTGAGAGCCAGGACCACCTCAATTCTCGGGCCTACAGCCTCCTCGACCCGAATGACACTCCAGTCCTGCGTCGGGAGAGATGGGTTCATAACTTGCAGCATCCTGAGAATTCTCTCAGGAGCTGCCGGGGTTACGGGAACCCACACTCTGGCCCGAGGCCGGACTGGAATGTCACTCCAGTCGACGATCTCAATACGCGCACCGGGGTAGACCTCGCCGATCCTCGCGACTGCAGCCTTGTAAAGGCTCACAGTCCTTGCGTCATCGCAAGCGAGTACCTTGATCTGACCCTGGTACCAACCCGCATCTCCTCCTCGTGGAGGTGGTCCTGGAGCCTCCAGCACGACGTCCAGAAGAGCGTCTGTGATGGCTGCTTGGACCCACAACCACTTATCCCTCGGGATGGCCCCACGGTCATTTCCGCGATCCAGGACCCCTACCAGGATCCTGTCTCTGGCAACCTCGGCGAAGCTAGGCCTGACCACCTCGGCGCGCCTCTGAGCCCTTTTCGGAGCAGGTTTTAAGTCATCCTCCGACCGTTGGCGTTTGTAGGTAGTGCCTCCATCCACATTGCTTCCCACAGTGCTCTGTCCACTAAGTAGCAGGGCTTTCGCCCTAACCACCGCGTCCTTTGCACTTTGGGGCAACGTGTCTAGTGACACCCCCTCATACTTTTTCAGGACCTTATTGGCCTTTCTTTTTTCCCCATAACTGGGGTTCTTGTCCTGGGGGAGACGGCTCGTAGTTTCCCTCGCTGCCGCTCCCCCGGTTGTGTTTTCGTTTTTGGCTACCTTCCCCCTAGGGTCAGCTAAGCCAGGTCGTGAGACCAATCCCGCTGCCGTAGGAGGAAGAGTAGCATTACCAACGCCTGTTGAGTTTCCAGGATCAGCAGGAGCTGGACGGTTCGCCGTTTCCAGCGTTTCCGATCCAGCTACCTTGCCAGTGCCGGGACCCAACAGGTGCTGGTCATTCGTGCAAATAGCCAACCTCCCCCTAGGGTCAGCTAAGCCAGGTCGTGGGACCAATGCCGCTGCCGTAGGGGGAAGTATAGCATTACCAACCCCTGCTGGGTTTCCTGCATCAGAAGGAGTTGGGCGGTTCGCCGTTTCCAGCGCTACCGATCCAGCTACTGTGCTGGTGCAGGGACCCACCAGGTGCTGGTCATCCCTCCTTCCGGCTACCTTCTCCTTTGGCTTCGTGTGACCAGGTTGTGAGACCATTGTCACAGCTGTGGGGAGAAAGGTCGCCGATTTCGAACTAGGCGGGCGTCCAGCATCAGTAGGGGCTGGGTGGTTCGCCGTTTCCAGCGCTACCAGTCCAGCAGCCCTACTGGTGCTGGGACCCACCAAGTCGATCATCGATGTTGTAGTTGCAGGGTGAGAGGCAAGCCCCCCGCCCTGCTCTTTAGCGCTTTGTGGGCGCGAAATCGCCGTTGGCGCTTGCGCCGGCGCAGTCCTCCTCCGAGAGGAAGAGGACGAAGTACTTTTATTTTTGTTTTTATTGTTATTGGTTAAAGTTTGTTTTAAAAAATTGTTCATGCTAAAAAGGGCCCCAACTCGAAGCCGCTATCCTTCCCCGTTTCGTGCAGTCACTAAGGATCCCAGGTTATGTATGAAATCAGGGACAGCCTGGGGAGGTTGGAACCCCCACCGTCATGTGGGGGGGCCCAGAGCCATCCATGCAAAGACAGGAGTAATCTCAACTGCACCTGCACCGCCAACTTAACGGCGACGGCTGGGAACGTACTCCGAGACTTGCCAAGTTTTAACGGGGCGGAAGACGGTTGCGACATTAGCCTGACAGCCATTTTTGTGGGGTGTCACCCCCCATACTCAGGTGTCAGATTGCCATGCCCGCCAGCCCGAAGCAAACTAATCCGAATAGAAGAGCCAGAGAGAGTCCATGGACAAAGCAAGGTCAAAATGGAGGTATGGTCCTCACCTACTTTATCTGTTCCCCGTCCTAGATGGTTGGGGTTAACAGTGCCACCAAACGTGAAGGAAAAGTAGGAGATTGAGAGTGAGAGGTGAGAGGCTTCATTTCTGAGGATCGGCCATCGAGTTAACACATCACTAACCTTTTTGGCACCCCAAACGTCGTAAACCAGAATACCAATTTTCGTTTTGTCGTAGCAGTCGACGTCGCCGCGATCGGAGTTCCGAGGGATTGTAGAATAGCTGTGATAGTGTCACAGTGCACAAGCGCATACAACTGCCGCTCATGTCACTTAAGGCACAATACTTTGCTCCACCTGCAAGCAGTTCATTCTAAGGAAACAGTGCAAATATCTTCAGAAGATATACCCTCAACGAACAATAGGGTTTCATTCTTCAATATCATTAGGCATCCACAATCAGATCCTAATTCAAGTAAGAGAGAAAATTCCACTCACCATAGGAAGAAACAAAATGCCAAACCTAATGCGAAAATTGGTGCTGGTTTCTCACAGCAATCAAGAGTTATAAAAAATAACCCCACAACTCACGTATCGACAAAATCTATTAGTTCACTATACAACAATGAGCCGCAATTCCACAAAAAGGTTCGAACTAAAACGAGTGAAATGTCGTATATGCATACAAAATAATAATCAAAAAAAGCTATTTCTCTATGCCAACAAATGTCGACAAAACGAATCGCACATATGTACGTACATATATACATACATACTTAATATGTACATAAACAATAGGAGAGCGCGAATATTTGTCTACATACATATATGTACCTTATTAGATAAGAGCAATAAAAATTTATTTACACAATCAAAAACATTTTAATACTTAGGGCCGTTTTCACCATGTCCGGTTAAGCACTTAACCAGAGATTTTTGCCCGGTTAAGCAATTTATTTGACAGCTCGCCATACAATTTACGTCAAACTAACCAGCGATTAAATTAACCGGAGATGGTGAAACCGGCCCTTAGCATGGCAATATCAAAGTATTAGTGCAATTTAACTAAACACTACCACTTCTCCGGCATGGTTCCGCCCTCAGCGTACCAATAAGTTTGTGTTTTCAATTTGGCCGTTCCTCGGTCGCCTTCTTATTATTGGACAGAATTGGTAGTTTATTACCTCATTATAACGCGGGCTTATTTGAAAAGTATTTCAAATTCAAATCCACTACACGTTCACCGCTGTGCCGGATTCAGTGCTAACAATGTTTTTGTTGATTCAATTCTTGTTGAAACTTATGGTTTATTCATATGCGTAGACCACTCTTATGCATTGGCGGCCTACGGCCAGAATGTATAGAACACTTTCTAAAAGTGTCATTGAAAAATTCTTCGGCATTTGTAAAAAAACACTGCAGGTGCATTATAAGGAATCCGACCCAATATTTTACACTACATAGGTACATGTGTATATACATATGTGCTAAATAGCATATGTTCTGCTTGCAAATGTTTACAACGTCTTGTTTGGCGGAAATTTTGTGAGTTTCAGCTTTAGAGAGAATTGGGCACAGTTCCCTCTTTGTTTATGTTGCTTGAAGATTTTTTTTTTGTACCGAACGTCGCTTATGTAACAAATTATTTGGCTTGAAGTCACGATGCAGTTTTCAAACGCTGCTTCTCTTCACCAACACTCTCCGCCCGTTTCTTCGACAGCAACGCAAAGAAGTCTGTCTCTAGCAATGCAAGTTCTTTGCACTCATTTGGAAATGGCCAGGGTTCCATTTCATGCAGTACATCTAAATTGTACATATATATAGTACTCCTATATTCGTAATACCTACGAATTCCATCAGCCAACATTACAGTACAGACATATAAAAAAAGAAAGAGAAAACCGAGCAATCAAATTTGAAAAATGACATATGATTTCAAAATAAACCGCAGTGACGGCACATAAAAAAAAATTATAGGGAATTACATATTTATTATTTGATTCTCGTATTAAAAAATTAAAAAATGTCGAAGCGGTGCTATATTTGTGATAATAAAAGGGATAAAATAAATAAAATAGCTTCACATACGTATTTCGTTTTGAGTGCATTATTGGTTATAAATATATATATATATACATATGTAAATAGATTTCCAAAAGACGAAACCATTTGCAAACAATGGATGCATGCGTGCGGTCTGATGCCTGACGACGTTGTTAGAAACATTCGAATCTGCAGCAACCATTTCCAAAAAAGCGATTACACTGGGAGTGGCCTGTACGTATCAATGCCTGAAAGATACTGCAGTAGTCCGGGACTAAAAAGGATTTTTTAATCCCAAGCTCCGGACGAGGCACTGCAGCTCCCACCCGTCCACCTTTTATCCGCCTGTAAATATGTGGAACATATAGCGATTGGTTCGTAGTCCTTTCTTCCATCCGTCTTGTTATATTATTACCTGTGGTCCCCTGTTGAGGTCGGTTTGGAGAGTAACGTAGTCTGAACTTTGGTCCTCATATATTGCTGTGTCCAAAAGTTCGTTGTCTAAATTGTCCTGTTATTCAGTTTAGAAATTCGCAGTACTCACCGTGTTGGCGGCATTCGAACGTACATACTTTACAAACATTACCCTCAAACGGCAGAATTCGACTTTTTGATATAATGCCCATGGATCGGACCACAGGATTTTAACATGAAACGCTTTCCGCCGCGATTCATAAAAATATGAGTGCAAAGAAAATGGATTTTTCTAGAACATTTCCACTAATTTTCATAAAAAAAATTCACAAAAGTTTGCATCTTAAAATAAATGTGGCAAATTTCTTATATTAATTATAAACAAATTCAAAAACTAAAATCAAAGGGGTATAAGTCCCCTAGAACACAATGATGCCTTTCAATTTTTTTTTTCAAACGCCTCTGAACTCAATTGAATGTATTTGTCACACATATTCACAGATGACATTAAATGTAATTGAGGCGCATGCGCAGAACTGCCAGTTGCACAAAATTTTTGGATGAATTCATACACATTGCACAGATAGAATACTATCAATATAGAAGTACTATATATATGAAATTGTACAATGTACGTGAATGTGCCCATATGGTAGGGTTGCCAGACGTACTGATTTGATCAATACAATACTGATTTTTCGTGCCCCGTACTGATGGTTTTAAAAACCTTAAGAAATACTGATTTTTTGGATTTTGTACTGATTTGTACTGATTTTTAGCCCACACTAAAAATAATTCATTTTTATCACCCTGCGACAATACTCGACCAGCAACGTGTAATTGTTGTTGTGCACTCCGACGAGTGAGAGAGTTTTCGGACTCTCACATCGATCAAATTTGCTGCTCTAATCACAGATTTAAGCGTAACCACCTCTCACCTATGATGAAAATTTGTCCGAGTTTCATCGGTGTTTTGCTAGTAGGCATAACCATGAAATGATTAGGAAGGAGAAAGCAACGCGAACGTTAAATGTCATAGAAACATGATTGATAGTTAACGATACGGAAAACAAAAACCAAATGCCAGTAATAATGACGATTTTCTCCGCATATATTGTTTTTGTTTTTTTTTTTTTTTGAAGGCATTGTACTGATTTTTTCGGGAAAGGTATCTGGCAACCCTACCATATGGCTACGGCTGGTACATCGCGTTGCAAATTTTTAGATAAATAGATGGTCGACAATGCGTACCACATAGAGATGCTTATTTATACCAACAGGATTCAATCCTTCCAATGCAAGGAATAATTGTATTCCTTCTTCGGCCGACGAGTCGATTTGTTAAAAGACTTCCAAAGTCCATAGTCCAATAATTTATATCTGCCTTGTCAAAGTCATATGATGCTATTACACCAGATGGTAATCACAGACGGTATTGACGTGACAAAAAAAAATCTTATGAGTAAATTTCACGGTCGTGAAACTTCGACAAAAAAATGTACAAATTCCTATATTTTAATTAATTAGTTGAGGTCCATGCATGATTAATTTACCATTTACCTATAATTTAAACAAGTTTTACCACATTTCGCGAGTTTCACGAAAAACTGAACTTATGCCACTATCACGAACACCGTCGGTGGTACCGAAATGACGTTTTCGGCAAATCGGCATCATGACAACCGACGGCGCGCCGAAACTTTCGAAGATCGGTAAATCGGCATTATGAACACCGTATGAACGAACATTTTGACAGTTTTCGTGCCGAAATTTTCCGAAAGTAATTGGTTGCGGCGATATTAACAAAATATCAAAAATTACAATAAAAGTTTAAGTAAATTATGTAAATGCATGTATGAAGTTGTAATAAGTGTTAGTGAGTGTGAATATATGTAAATACATTAATCAACCGGTCGCGAGAAGCCACAAACATGGCGTGGGTCCATGCATTTTCCACCGCTATTGAATTGCTGTTATATGCAAAGAAAAACTTCATATAGTTGGCAACACTTAACTTCGGACCGACGGGTAGCTGATACGAATTTCGAGGAGTTCGGTAATGTGGCTTTCGGCGTTGCGGTAGTTCGTTCGGTGTTCGTGATACTGGCATTAATATTATTCACTGTTTTTGCGCATATTACGCAAAAAATTTACAAATAAAACATAAATAAACATAAATTTATACCTCAACGAATTTACCACAACCGTTTTGTAATATTAATACATATGCAACCCAACCAACCAAATATTCAGGTCCCCTGTCATTTGTTATATTTATATACATACATACATATTCGAGCCTTCTGCATCGGATATTGCGGGTAGACAGGAGCCTCGGCGCTTCTGTTCACGCCTACACTACGAGAGGAAATTATATCGGGAACCTAGGATATTTCGGGTAGACAGGAGCCTTGGCGCTTTTGTCCACTTAAACCACGAGAGGCAACTAGATCAAGAACTTCAGCGCTACCGACCTCATAAGCCTCAACACAAATTTGCGAGTGAAGCTGAGCTTAGCTTCCGCCAGCTCCGTTATTATGATCAGGGGCCCGGTTAACGTTTCCGACCCAAAAAAAGGACTACGTCCAACACAGAACATCCTTCCTGCCACTCCACTCTAATCCCATTTGCACCTACGGTCGTGGTTATGGAGTAGGCACGAAGGAAAATGCAAACAGCAACGGCGGACCTAGAACTCCATCTGGCCTACCAGTACACATCATGCCGGGAGCTGTCATGGAGTAAATTGTCCCCGCAATTTAATTCATTTGAGTGCAGAAAGTAACCACGTATGTATTTACGTATGTAATTATAGAATTGTTTATATTTATAAATCATTTTAATATTTGTATATACATATACCTAAACCTGTGCACATCATCCCTTACGATAGTTGATGGAAGAACGTGGTGTATTCAGCTGTTGTTGCCGCAAGGGGGCCGGTATGTTTACGCCAGTAGGCTAAACCCAATTCAATTCTGAACCGCCCTAATGTTCTCTATGATTGAACACACTCCTTTTAGTGACTTGCGGCAACCATAGCCAACTTAATGTTGTAGCCTTAACTACAAGAAAGTGACTTTCACTTTCTTGTCTTTTTCATTATTATTATTCGTTTTTTTACAGCCAACGATACCACACTACCATCAGCGTCCGTAAGTTTGTTCACTACGGGAATACTAATATATACATATATATTTATACCTCATAAACATCAATAAACCAACTGAATTATATTTTGAAAATAACTAATTCTGCTTGTGTTTTTTATTTATTATTTCCGGCCATACTGCGGAATAAACAGTTAAAAATAACGTTATTCTGCAGCCTTGGTTTTAATTAACAGCTTAATTACATGTAATTATCAAATAAGTCGTTTTATCAGAATATTTTTTTGTGTTTGAATTAATAGCTTAATTACATGGACAGTTATTGTATTTTGTTGATTTTGTTGTTATGTTCCTATAATTATCAATAAATCATTATCAATAAATCATCAGTATCTTTTTATGGAATTCAGTATGGAAGTAATGATTTAACGACAACAATCGTCCAACGGCCGCATTGATATCGTCAAAAGTAGCAATGAACGCTGACAAAATAGAAAGATTATTTAATAACGAAATTCCAAACTCAAGAAGCCAAAAACTAACCGTATAAATTGGTCTCTCGATTGACTAAACTCATAGCCGACAATTGTTCCAACTGTGACTGTGAAAATCGTTAAAGAGTTGTGCATTTGGTCCACCGCCAGGTGCTGTGGCTGGACGATTGGCGGTATCGTTACGTCTCATTGCGTTCGTTGATAAATTAGTTGTGACGGTACTGATTTATGTATTACCCGGTGGCGATGACGATATACCCAGTGAACCGACGAACTTGCTCCATGTCCTGTTGTATTTCCATTATGGCATTTAGCGCCTCCGGATTGCAATTGCGGTTTGTTAGGCAATAGTGGACTGGTACTTAATAAACATGATGCCATTTCCTTGTGACATAGCATCCATCATGGCACGTGTGTAGGGTGTATTTAAGAGATTTTGCATCAGCGATGGATTTTCGATCATTTGTTGCAACATATTCTGCATCCCTGGTGTATATAGTAGACCGCATGGTGGCAATTCAGGATTGTTGGAATTGGCACTTGCGGTACCGCTGGCTTACCACTACTGTCCCATGGATTTAGTAAAGTATGACGATTCTCGGTGCCCAATTGTGGATTGTTGCCACCTGGAGGAAAGTGAAAAATAAGATAAAATCAGTGCATCAATTCATGTTATGCAAATGTTATCCAAATACCCACCACCTGAGATATCCATTGCGCGTAAGCGAATCGCTTTGCTGCATTTAGCATCGGCTCCTACGCTGCTATGCATTATAACCGCCCGGAACCGATTCCAAATTGGACACATGTAGCAACTGGTTTTAATATACATGTGTACTTATAAAAAAATATAATACAAAATTAGTAAAAACTTCAAGGTACTAGTTTCATGTTAATCACTAAAAAACATTGTACATATATATGTACAGTGTTGTGCGTATCAAATGCAACAAAATTTGCTAAATCGAAATTTGCTGAAAACTTTCATAATATTATGTTATGTTCAGACACAACCTTAATTGAACATTAAGAGCCTTAATTCAATTTTCAAGCCTAATGATTCTCAATTTACCATACAAAAATTGGCTAAGTTAATGCTTCATTAGAAATTAATGAGTTCTTAATGAAGATCAATTCTACATGCAACCCTGTTAAAAAGTTTGTTTCATAAGCAAAATGAAATGTCATGATCAGAGAAATGTCATTAGCGTCAGGGTCCACTAAACAGGTTGGTTCGTCAGATCAGCTGAATTCTTGTTCTTCTTCATCACCTAACAAATTTGTTTTTATTTCTGCTTATTCTATACATGCATTCGTGTTTACGATTGGTAAAAGTTGTGAGATGAATGTCAAATTATTTCGTCCTCCTTGCAGTTTTGACATTTAGGTCACGAGAGTTTGATATTCAGCTCACGGCGTGTATGTGTGTATGTATCTTGAGCCGACCTGTTAAATGGGCCAAGTAAATTAAATATGTCTGAACACCAAATCTAGAGATGTTCAATCAAGCCCAATTGACTTAATTAATTTCTATGTCTGAACATGATATTACTCTTCACCAACTGCTGTCTTTAGTCCGGGTTCAGCTGAGCATATTGTTACAAATTCTTCATGTGACGCCTCTAATTTACATATATATTACAAATGCTGATCTTGAGTTAGGTGAGGTATTTGTAGTAAAGGTGATTTCTATTCCCGTAAACCAGCGTTGCGCAGCCTCTTGACCGCGGTCAGACCAGCTGTTTGCGATTCACACGTATACACACCGATTGTCACTACGACAGACAAATAAAAAGCGTAAAACGAGCACTTACGATGGGACCAGGCGATCGTCGCTTAGCAAAAATAATTAATTTGCCTTCGACTGTCGTGAAAGCAAGTGGTCGCAGCTTGAAATTCTTTTCTTTTATTTGCAGATGCCAGGCAACAAACAAAACTATGAAGAGTTTGCATATAACATACGTATGTATTTGTATACGTACGTTGTTTCATAATTTCTCAAAGCGTGCGCAGCATGACCCTGCTCGCTTAACAACTGCAGGCAGACTGATTATTGTTTGTCAATTTCCACTTTTGCCTACAGTAGGCGCACCAACACAAACTAATTTTCGGAGATTGTTTGAATGTGTTTGTGTGCCCATCCCTGCCGTAAACCTTTTAAGTATAATCATTGGCGTTAATTTCATAAAATTCTCGATGGTCTCTCTGCTGGGTAGGCACATGCCGACATTACATTCAGAAAAAAAATTATCAACACGATTCATGTAAAATTAACACGATCGATCTTTACACATAGAACGGCAACAATTTTTTCAAATTACACGATGTTTGAAACATGATTTTGGCTTTGTAACTGTCATCTGAAAATTTGGTAAATTCAACCAAATTTTATTGTTGATACAACATGAAGAAATTTTAAAATATACAAGATGATTCAAATATAAAATTTTATTCCTAAATGCCATTTGGAAATTGGTTTATTTAACATGATGATAGTGTCAGTATAAACTAAAAAAAATGTTAGAAAAATGACGTCCCAATTTTAGTGTTAATACAACATGAAAACAAATGTTAAAACAACAAGAACCACAATTAACGATAAAAGTTGGTTGATATAACACGAAACAATGTTCAAACATATATGTCATTTGGAATTTTGGTTTATTCAACACGATAATAGTGTCAATATAATCTAAAAAAGTGTTAAAAAGAACGTCAAAACTATTTTGAAACATACACAATTTTTTCAACGTTTAGCATCATTGGCAGTGCGTGATAATGGTTTTTCCATTTATATTTTTAGTTCGCAGGTAAGTTAAAAGTGGATTACATTTTTGTTTCTAATAGTTTTTAATGTTCAATATTTTCTTTTTCCTCTTCATAGTTTGCAATTTTTACCACGAAGAGATGTTTAGCGAATGGAGTCTTTCTCACAGCATGCGGTGCATATACCGTTGCATTAGCGGCCAAACATTACTCGGTGCCAGTGATAGTAAGTACTATCGCCCATGTATAAACTATTCGTATGAGAAGGACGCTTTCAATTTGATCGGTTGTGCGGGTGATGTACTGGAATGTGCTTTATTGATCTGATGATGATTATATATTTTATGTTTTATGTGTTTTTTTATTTAAAAAAATAAATTGTAAAATCAACAAGACTTTCTAGTTAATTTAACAATAAATTTAAGGTGAAATCTAAAAGATGTTATTGTTAATTCAACAGGCTCATTTCGTGTTAATTTAACCAGCTTAAATTGTAACATTAACTAGTTAAAACTGTAAAATCACAACAACAATCAACAGGAAGACTCAATACTTTTTAGTGTTAATTCTACAGTTGTCATCCTGTTAAACTAACACTTGACAGTAGTGTTAAATTTACACGATTACATGATGGCATACCTTAAGCATCGTGTTGAAAAAAATTAACCACAAAATTTTATTTTTGGTTGATTTCCCATTTTTTTTTCTGGGTGATACCAATTGATGTACACATGAAACCAGTTCTTGTATAAGGTGTGGACATTTTTTCACAATAAATTGGCGATCATTGTCGAAGGTATATGTTCTATGTGGAATGCATGAGATCGGCCATTCGGTATTGGCACGCGCCCTAATACATGCGATAAAGTGGATTTTGTTTGCATTCTTCATTCAGATTTACTATTGACGGTTTAGCTATTGAGGAGAGATTGCAAAATAATTTAATTAATTTCAAACTACCTATAATAGAATCCCTATGTGGTATGTACATATGTACTTACCGCCGGCACCTCCTCGTTATCTGATTGCCCCTTAAACCACCTGGGTATTGTGCTTTTTATCAAACTCCAAGCTTGCCGCTAACATCTATGCTTGAGCAACATTATTATGTTTTATGTACATACATATGTATGTTTTAGATACATATGTTGATTTGGTATTTGATTACGTGGTGTTGGTTGTTCCTTTTCTGCTAATTCCAACATTTTAGCGAATGCACCTGAAAGTGTGAAAGAAACCATAATTTGAACAAAACATAAAATGAAAATAAATATTTTGCATACTTAATTAATGCTTGACATGTTTTTCTAAATGATTTTCCTTCCGAAAGTTGTGGCAATGGTGTATATGTATGTATGTATGTATGCATGTATGTATGTGTATAGGCATTGATATTGTATGTGTTGATATAGATGGTGGTATCGAATTGTGTCATTTCGGCTGATGGATTCGGTTTAGATGCATATTTAGTTGCATTTTTAATTTATTCCACATGGTTTTGGAACGCGACGGCACCATCGTGGTTGAAGTAGCTTTTTAGATGGTCCCGGAGTTCGTAGGCAGAGTTTCGACCCCTACGCCTGAATGTTTGAACCGTTCGCAATGGACCTCCACAAGTCCTTAATTCCTTTCTCCATTCTGCGCTTCTTCTCCATCAGCGTAATTATCTGGACAGTACCATCGTTTCGCATCGGTTAGCATTATAAAATTATGTAGGGGGTATCGGGTGGCAATGGCAATCGATTCTCCAAAAAATCCTTGCCAAATCGTGTTACGTGAAAAATACCCCCATCGCTTTGACTACCATAAGCTCCGAGACTTATAGCCGTAAATGTATATTTAGCATCACATGCTGCTAACAATACAATGCTAAAAAACTTTTTGTAGTTGAAAAACTGCGACCCGGATTTTGGAGGGCATTTTATGGCAATGTGCCTACACAATTGGGCATATTCCACATTTGCGCAAAATCAGCCGTGATGTCTTGATATTGTTGTTGTGTAGGTTCGCTCAAATATATTGGCGAAAGTGTTTGCCATATAGCTTCGCACGTCCCCAACACAATTCCTCGAACTGTGCTCCTACCTATCTTATGGCTCCAAGCCAATTTTTTTTAGCGGAAATCCATGTGCTAAGTATCTAAGAATACAATTAATCAGTAAGACATTGCCTGTAAATACTTCAATTACTTCAATTACTGTAGAGTTATTGATAGCCGCTCTTCGGCATGAATTTGTTCCTTGCACTTTTGCAGCGATGGAGATATTAAATTTAAAAAAGTTTCGTACACCGGCCGGGTCATTCTAGTACGCGCAAAAAACTGGTCTTCATCCATTTCCTTTATTTTTAGAAAGGTTTTTCGATGATATCCGCAGAGTTCGGGTTTCATTTATGGGATGAAACCGCCACCGCCTTTTTATTCCCAACTTCCTCCTCCCTCTTCGCATACAAATACATGATTGTAATGAATAAGGAATCAATATCTTCGCCGCTAGACATTTTTTTTCTTTGATTTCTCATCAAACGATTTGAAACCTATAACACGGGAATGATAGAAACTCTAACACATTCTCAGCAAACACTTATACATACGGAACAGTGATACTCATTTTATAAATGAAGCACACAATTGATAGAAAGAGACACTGACACAAAATTTGTTCATAACAATATTCAAACCGTCCATATAAAAATTATGGACACTTGCAGGCAACCTGTGACAGAGGTTTCCATCAATCGTGCACTTGAAATGATTTATCCAGGGACGTAACGGTTATAAGAGAAATGGGGTAAAAGTCATATTTAACCATTAATATAATATAATAATATAATACAATGGCGCTATTATAACTCTGACGAGTTTTATGGCCGAGCTTCTCTCCCAATTCGAGGTGTGCTCCTTTTTGTTTTTCCTACCAATTGGGTGGACCTACAGTTTTACGCCGACTCCGAACGGCGAATGCATTTTTTGTGAAAAGCTTTTTCATGGCAGAAATACTCTCGCAGGGTATGCCGCCCACTGCCGAGAGGTGACCGCTGCTCTTAAAAAACCCAACAATTGGATTTTTACTAATAGAAAAAATTTTTTTTTTGGTGTTTGCTCGGACTGGGGTTTGAACCCGAGACCTCTGGCATAGCAGGCGAGCACTTTACCCACTGCACCATAGCGGCCACCATTAACCATTATCATGAGAAAAAAAATTTTTTTGGTCCTTAATAACCATTATAAAAACCAAAAAACCGTTTTGGGCTTGAATAACCGTTATGGCAACCAAAAAAGTTTTTTGGGCTTGAATAACCGTTATGGTAACCTAAAAACTGTTTTGGGCCTGAATAACCGTTATTCAGATTTTTATTTTTTTTTTTTTGGTCAGCTTTAAAAATCAAGCATATTTATTTGTCAATATTTCTGGACGGTATTGGTATCAAATGAAAGGTGTTTTGGAGGGATTGTAGCTCTGATTACCTCTTTTCATTTGATAATAATTTGCTTAAAATATTCCAGGGCATCCGGTTGAGCACAACTGTTGTGTAGATATCACCAATCGAAAAGTGATACAATTTGCGCCTTCTGAACGAGCTGATACATACACTGTCTTATATATGCAATGTTCAGCCCATTGGGGCTATCACGTTCCTGTGTGTGTACCCCACGACTTGTGTATATTGGTGACAGATCTTACCCGCAAGTTTGATTTATTTTATCCTGTTTTTAGGTGTGGCAACTGATGAAGCAGCAAGTTTGTGTCGAATTTACGTATTTATTATCAGCACGAGGCAATGAAATATTAATAGGCCATTTACATATACTAGATTATCTACTTTTTTCGAGGTTGACACAAAATCTGCGATTGAAATTCGAGGTTTGCCATACAAAAATCCGCTACCAAAAATTCGCGATTTAAAATGAATCTCGAGATTATCACGATAGTTTTCTCAATGCAACCCTGTGTTCTTCCTGTTATTGATATTTTTTTGACGAATTTGGGAGAAACGTCAAAATGAAAAGTAAACAAAATGGACGCCAGTAAGTATGGCCCAACAAGAATCGTATCGCAATAGTAAGTCCCTCTTCTTCTTTCTGTTTTATAGGTTATGAAATGATCGTCTTTTTTTTTATTTATACTTTCTTTAACGTGTTAATCGTGCAAAAGCTTGTGTGTTTGCTAGCGTTTTTCAAGTTAAATAAAAACAAAATATCTGTTTTTTACATTCGTGAAAACAGCCATCGAACGGTAGTAGCATATTCTCTTTTGACTGCTACGACCATATTATTATTGGGCCATGCAGGTAAGGAAAATTGACAGTTGACAATCCCTCTCCCAGCAAATCTAGATTTCTGTGGACATTTGGAAGAACAACCTAAGTCGACATAAGTGCATTTTCGGCTTTTTTTATCATAAAGATACATTTTAAAATACGCTTCTTTCTGTCTAATCGGTGTTATGATATCATGTCGGGTTCAGGAGATATGATGAATCGAAAATCATCTTAAGTCCATATTTTTCACATATGCATTTGCCTAAGCCACTTAACTTAAGATAAGATAGACTGATAAGAAAAATTACAACTATTCCTCTTGAAAAAAGAACCTAATTTAATTTAGGTGGCATATTTTTTTTCAATATGATTTTGAAAAACCAACCTAATTACCATCTTAAGTCGATTTTCCATAATATTTCAGTTTGCCAAATGAACTTAATTCCAATTAGGAGGCTAAAATTATGTAAAATTTTGATGAAAATCAATTTGAAAAAAGAACCTAAATTGAGATAAGTTGGTAGCTTTTTCAAAAAACAATTTGGAAAAAGCACTTATTTTATTTGAAATCCATTTAAATAAAAACCGTTACGCCAAGAAATAAAAATTCAATTTAAAATGAACAACAGAAGATTGTTTTATCATGCCATGCTCTTACTTCTATGAAATTATATGATGGAAAGACTCTGTGCACTTGCAAAACTGTTTTTCGCTCTCCTGTAAAATTGTGTTTTTAGACTTAGGTTGCTTTTCCAAATGTCCACAGATTTCATGTTATATGTAAACGGGTAGATTGGCGAATCGAGATTTACTGAAAATCTCGTTATATGTAAACATGGTATAAAAAACCACAAAATTTTCTCTTTTATGTATTTATTATCAACACGAGGCAATGAAATATTAAACAACCACAAAATTTTTTCTTTTCGCACTTTCAAGCCAAATGACAATAGCTTTGTTCAATAACTCAAAGTTTTTAATTGATTTTACAAATAGTTACGAATTTTATGTTCAATAACCCAAAAAATTTGCAAAAGAGACCCAAATTGGGAGAGTAAGACTTCGAGAGAGTTGAAAATAGTTGCAAGTAAAATTTTCACTTGCAACTACTTGCAGCTTTAAAAAAAATAGAAGCGTCAAAAACATATGATCACAAAAATTGCAATTGGAAATATGCCAACATTTTAATCGCATATTTCTAATTGCATATTAAACAAATTAGCGCAAAAAGGAATCTTGACGATGTTGTGGAATATCCAAAGTAGATTTTCGTCTTCCTAATTCAGTTATTTACATTCATTTTCAATTTCAAACATTTCAATTACAACCTAACCTAAAAATCAAATTGTGAAAACAGCGCATCAGCTGTTTACTTGCAAATGTTTACGATTTTGTGTTCAATAACTTTGGTTGATAATTTTCTCTTTTACTCGTTTTTACTCTTAATTTTTCACTGGTGCTCTTGTTGCAAGTAAAGTTGTTGAACAAAGCTAATGTCTCAATGTTTGCAAGTATCAGCTGTTTAAGGTTTTACGACACCACTAACAGCTCACATGGCTGGCGATAAGGTTAAGGTAAGGTTAACGATACTGAAATACGTTAGTCGAGAACGTGTGGTCACCCCGCTGACGCAAACGCCCGTATTCAATTTTTAAGATTTTTTGAGCCCGTAGGCCAACGGAGCAATCAGCTACTTTACTCACAGATATTTACATATATATATAATTTTTTTTACATTTTGGCAGGGTTACCATTTAGTCATTTTTGAACAAACAAGATTTTTACTAATCTTCAAAGTGTTATCCGGATTACTCTTCAATACACAACTGTGCATTATTTGCCAAATGACAAGAAAATATTAATTTAATCGTTTTTAAAGTTGTCGTTGACGACTTTCTTCTTATTAATTTAGTTACTTTTTTACGGCTTAGTTGGTAATTAAAACACATTTTTCTTGTAATTTTGTTGCTGTCCAATATATTTCCACCACACCTTGGTGATAGTTTTCAGGGGCTCAGGCCCGTGCGCACGGGGGTATTGGGGGTTAAACCCCACGCCCCCCATGGCCAAATATAAGTTGCAATGATTTTGCAAAAATTTTCAAAATACATACAGTTTATAAATTTTGCATTGAAACTTGACTCATAATTTTTGACAAAATTAGTTACAATAATTTTACGGAAGAAAAAATTGGTGAACGTTGCAAAAAATAAGGTTGGCCAATACATAAGTTCGGCACTTTGAATTGCACTTGGAGCTTTCCGAAATTACAAAGTTGTGTACCATTTGTTCGTTTGGCATTTTTCATTGTGTGGGTCTGGATATCTGTTTCAGAAAATATGTTTATCTTAGCGAAAAATGTATGCGAATGCAAACCAAAATTAAAACCCCCACAAGGCTAATTCCTGCGCATGGCCCTGCAAGGGCTAAAACATAAAATAACAAAAAACACAGTCAGAACATTAAATTTACAAAATTGAAAATCCATAAAAAAATTATATTGGGAAGCAACAAGATTCTCACAGAAATGTGTGTTTAATTAAGAAATCTGTACTGAGTTTCTGTAATAGCATGTTCATAGCGAGCCTGCGTTTTGCGTTTCGGAGGCATTTTTGCGTTTAGTCCAAAACGCAACATTAAATGTTACATTTCTCCATACAAATGCCACCACCAAAATGCAATTTAACGCAACTATTTTTTTGCGTTTTGAATGCTAACGCAGAAAGCAACCCTGAAATCTTCGAAAAAATTTGCCATTCGAATGGAAAATAGTGGCAACACTCTGGCAATACAAGAAAGAAGTACCTACAAGATTACGCATATAGAGCAGCATGAGCATGGGCACACGAGCTCCATGATGACGTCACTCTACATGTAATGAACGAAAGTAAACAAAACAGAGATAAAAATTAATACCAAAGCGGTTGGTACGTTTGGTTTGCAAAATTAGTGTATTATATTATTACATATTTTGCAAATTCTTGTTCTATTTTTTCAATTAGACAAAACAAAAAAATAAACCTCAACACCTGATTGCGTAATCTGGGATATTAGCTCCGGTTGTTTCGAACTTCTCAAATGCGCATTTACAAAACGCGGCAGCATGGACACTTTTCGAAAAGCCATCTTCGAAAATGCAAAATGTTGCGTTTCAAATCCAGCATGAACATAGTATAACTCATATCTTTTCTAGTATAAATAGGTGGTAACAAAGTGTGGATCGTATTAGTGTGGCATCACTTTAATTGACACTTTCCACGGTTTTGTTACAGAAACTCAGATCTATTGTGGCAATTTATATAACTTTTTAGAGCACTTAACCAGAGATTTTTTCCCGGTTAAGCAATTTATTTGACAGCTCGCCATACAATTTACGTCAAACTAACCAGCGATTAAATTAACCGGAGATGGTGAAACCGGCCCTTAGCATGGCAATATCAAAGTATTAGTGCAATTTAACTAAACACTACCACTTCTCCGGCATGGTTCCGCCCTCAGCGTACCAATAAGTTTGTGTTTTCAATTTGGCCGTTCCTCGGTCGCCTTCTTATTATTGGACAGAATTGGTAGTTTATTACCTCATTATAACGCGGGCTTATTTGAAAAGTATTTCAAATTCAAATCCACTACACGTTCACCGCTGTGCCGGATTCAGTGCTAACAATGTTTTTGTTGATTCAATTCTTGTTGAAACTTATGGTTTATTCATATGCGTAGACCACTCTTATGCATTGGCGGCCTACGGCCAGAATGTATAGAACACTTTCTAAAAGTGTCATTGAAAAATTCTTCGGCATTTGTAAAAAAACACTGCAGGTGCATTATAAGGAATCCGACCCAATATTTTACACTACATAGGTACATGTGTATATACATATGTGCTAAATAGCATATGTTCTGCTTGCAAATGTTTACAACGTCTTGTTTGGCGGAAATTTTGTGAGTTTCAGCTTTAGAGAGAATTGGGCACAGTTCCCTCTTTGTTTATGTTGCTTGAAGATTTTTTTTTTGTACCGAACGTCGCTTATGTAACAAATTATTTGGCTTGAAGTCACGATGCAGTTTTCAAACGCTGCTTCTCTTCACCAACACTCTCCGCCCGTTTCTTCGACAGCAACGCAAAGAAGTCTGTCTCTAGCAATGCAAGTTCTTTGCACTCATTTGGAAATGGCCAGGGTTCCATTTCATGCAGTACATCTAAGGCACTCTGCACGCGGAGCGTACTCTTTTAGACGCGTATTAGATACTACAGACGAAAGCTGTACGCTTTGATGTCGCGCACGTATATTTCAATTGAAGGCTGCACACGAGTCGTCAGCTTCATGCATTCGTCAAAGTATGCTGGCTACATGTCGCTTGGCGTAAAGCAGTGCTGGTAGCTAGGCGTACTACGCTTAGAAAACAGGAAGAAGAAGACGTTTGTTTACATTTTTCCACATGGTGAAATTTATAAAAGCAGTAAAATTTGTGGAAAAAATCGGAAAAAATTTGTGTATAATTAAAGAAAATGGAAGATTCCATAAAATTTTTCATCTTTTCTATTTAAAGCTTCGAAATTTAAAGCAAATACCGTATTATTAATTTGTTTGTTTGTTTTGTGCAGCGAAGTTTTATGTCGCTTCGTGTGCAGATCTTCAGGCGTAGGGAAATCGACGCTACATGAAATGTCTGGTACGCGTCTATGACGATACGCCTCGTGTGCAGAGTGCCTAAATTGTACATATATATAGTACTCCTATATTCGTAATACCTACGAATTCCATCAGCCAACATTACAGTACAGACATATAAAAAAAGAAAGAGAAAACCGAGCAATCAAATTTGAAAAATGACATATGATTTCAAAATAAACCGCAGTGACGGCACATAAAAAAAAATTATAGGGAATTACATATTTATTATTTGATTCTCGTATTAAAAAATTAAAAAATGTCGAAGCGGTGCTATATTTGTGATAATAAAAGGGATAAAATAAATAAAATAGCTTCACATACGTATTTCGTTTTGAGTGCATTATTGGTTATAAATATATATATATATACATATGTAAATAGATTTCCAAAAGACGAAACCATTTGCAAACAATGGATGCATGCGTGCGGTCTGATGCCTGACGACGTTGTTAGAAACATTCGAATCTGCAGCAACCATTTCCAAAAAAGCGATTACACTGGGAGTGGCCTGTACGTATCAATGCCTGAAAGATACTGCAGTAGTCCGGGACTAAAAAGGATTTTTTAATCCCAAGCTCCGGACGAGGCACTGCAGCTCCCACCCGTCCACCTTTTATCCGCCTGTAAATATGTGGAACATATAGCGATTGGTTCGTAGTCCTTTCTTCCATCCGTCTTGTTATATTATTACCTGTGGTCCCCTGTTGAGGTCGGTTTGGAGAGTAACGTAGTCTGAACTTTGGTCCTCATATATTGCTGTGTCCAAAAGTTCGTTGTCTAAATTGTCCTGTTATTCAGTTTAGAAATTCGCAGTACTCACCGGGTTGGCGGCATTCGAACGTACATACTTTACAAACATTACCCTCAAACGGCAGAATTCGACTTTTTGATATAATGCCCATGGATCGGACCACAGGATTTTAACATGAAACGCTTTCCGCCGCGATTCATAAAAATATGAGTGCAAAGAAAATGGATTTTTCTAGAACATTTCCACTAATTTTCATAAAAAAAATTCACAAAAGTTTGCATCTTAAAATAAATGTGGCAAATTTCTTATATTAATTATAAACAAATTCAAAAACTAAAATCAAAGGGGTATAAGTCCCCTAGAACACAATGATGCCTTTCAATTTTTTTTTTCAAACGCCTCTGAACTCAATTGAATGTATTTGTCACACATATTCACAGATGACATTAAATGTAATTGAGGCGCATGCGCAGAACTGCCAGTTGCACAAAATTTTTGGATGAATTCATACACATTGCACAGATAGAATACTATCAATATAGAAGTACTATATATATGAAATTGTACAATGTACGTGAATGTGCCCATATGGTAGGGTTGCCAGACGTACTGATTTGATCAATACAATACTGATTTTTCGTGCCCCGTACTGATGGTTTTAAAAACCTTAAGAAATACTGATTTTTTGGATTTTGTACTGATTTGTACTGATTTTTAGCCCACACTAAAAATAATTCATTTTTATCACCCTGCGACAATACTCGACCAGCAACGTGTAATTGTTGTTGTGCACTCCGACGAGTGAGAGAGTTTTCGGACTCTCACATCGATCAAATTTGCTGCTCTAATCACAGATTTAAGCGTAACCACCTCTCACCTATGATGAAAATTTGTCCGAGTTTCATCGGTGTTTTGCTAGTAGGCATAACCATGAAATGATTAGGAAGGAGAAAGCAACGCGAACGTTAAATGTCATAGAAACATGATTGATAGTTAACGATACGGAAAACAAAAACCAAATGCCAGTAATAATGACGATTTTCTCCGCATATATTGTTTTTGTTTTTTTTTTTTTTTGAAGGCATTGTACTGATTTTTTCGGGAAAGGTATCTGGCAACCCTACCATATGGCTACGGCTGGTACATCGCGTTGCAAATTTTTAGATAAATAGATGGTCGACAATGCGTACCACATAGAGATGCTTATTTATACCAACAGGATTCAATCCTTCCAATGCAAGGAATAATTGTATTCCTTCTTCGGCCGACGAGTCGATTTGTTAAAAGACTTCCAAAGTCCATAGTCCAATAATTTATATCTGCCTTGTCAAAGTCATATGATGCTATTACACCAGATGGTAATCACAGACGGTATTGACGTGACAAAAAAAAAATCTTATGAGTAAATTTCACGGTCGTGAAACTTCGACAAAAAAATGTACAAATTCCTATATTTTAATTAATTAGTTGAGGTCCATGCATGATTAATTTACCATTTACCTATAATTTAAACAAGTTTTACCACATTTCGCGAGTTTCACGAAAAACTGAACTTATGCCACTATCACGAACACCGTCGGTGGTACCGAAATGACGTTTTCGGCAAATCGGCATCATGACAACCGACGGCGCGCCGAAACTTTCGAAGATCGGTAAATCGGCATTATGAACACCGTATGAACGAACATTTTGACAGTTTTCGTGCCGAAATTTTCCGAAAGTAATTGGTTGCGGCGATATTAACAAAATATCAAAAATTACAATAAAAGTTTAAGTAAATTATGTAAATGCATGTATGAAGTAGTAATAAGTGTTAGTGAGTGTGAATATATGTAAATACATTAATCAACCGGTCGCGAGAAGCCACAAACATGGCGTGGGTCCATGCATTTTCCACCGCTATTGAATTGCTGTTATATGCAAAGAAAAACTTCATATAGTTGGCAACACTTAACTTCGGACCGACGGGTAGCTGATACGAATTTCGAGGAGTTCGGTAATGTGGCTTTCGGCGTTGCGGTAGTTCGTTCGGTGTTCGTGATACTGGCATTAATATTATTCACTGTTTTTGCGCATATTACGCAAAAAATTTACAAATAAAACATAAATAAACATAAATTTATACCTCAACGAATTTACCACAACCGTTTTGTAATATTAATACATATGCAACCCAACCAACCAAATATTCAGGTCCCCTGTCATTTGTTATATTTATATACATACATACATATTCGAGCCTTCTGCATCGGATATTGCGGGTAGACAGGAGCCTCGGCGCTTCTGTTCACGCCTACACTACGAGAGGAAATTATATCGGGAACCTAGGATATTTCGGGTAGACAGGAGCCTTGGCGCTTTTGTCCACTTAAACCACGAGAGGCAACTAGATCAAGAACTTCAGCGCTACCGACCTCATAAGCCTCAACACAAATTTGCGAGTGAAGCTGAGCTTAGCTTCCGCCAGCTCCGTTATTATGATCAGGGGCCCGGTTAACGTTTCCGACCCAATAAAAGGACTACGTCCAACACAGAACATCCTTCCTGCCACTCCACTCTAATCCCATTTGCACCTACGGTCGTGGTTATGGAGTAGGCACGAAGGAAAATGCAAACAGCAACGGCGGACCTAGAACTCCATCTGGCCTACCAGTACACATCATGCCGGGAGCTGTCATGGAGTAAATTGTCCCCGCAATTTAATTCATTTGAGTGCAGAAAGTAACCACGTATGTATTTACGTATGTAATTATAGAATTGTTTATATTTATAAATCATTTTAATATTTGTATATACATATACCTAAACCTGTGCACATCATCCCTTACGATAGTTGATGGAAGAACGTGGTGTATTCAGCTGTTGTTGCCGCAAGGGGGCCGGTATGTTTACGCCAGTAGGCTAAACCCAATTCAATTCTGAACCGCCCTAATGTTCTCTATGATTGAACACACTCCTTTTAGTGACTTGCGGCAACCATAGCCAACTTAATGTTGTAGCCTTAACTACAAGAAAGTGACTTTCACTTTCTTGTCTTTTTCATTATTATTATTCGTTTTTTTACAGCCAACGATACCACACTACCATCAGCGTCCGTAAGTTTGTTTACTACGGGAATATTAATATATACATATATATTTATACCTCATAAACATCAATAAACCAACTGAATTATATTTTGAAAATAACTAATTCTGCTTGTGTTTTTTATTTATTATTTCCGGCCATACTGCGGAATAAACAGTTAAAAATAACGTTATTCTGCAGCCTTGGTTTTAATTAACAGCTTAATTACATGTAATTATCAAATAAGTCGTTTTATCAGAATATTTTTTTGTGTTTGAATTAATAGCTTAATTACATGGACAGTTATTGTATTTTGTTGATTTTGTTGTTATGTTCCTATAATTATCAATAAATCATTATCAATAAATCATCAGTATCTTTTTATGGAATTCAGTATGGAAGTAATGATTTAACGACAACAATCGTCCAACGGCCGCATTGATATCGTCAAAAGTAGCAATGAACGCTGACAAAATAGAAAGATTATTTAATAACGAAATTCCAAACTCAAGAAGCCAAAAACTAACCGTATAAATTGGTCTCTCGATTGACTAAACTCATAGCCGACAATTGTTCCAACTGTGACTGTGAAAATCGTTAAAGAGTTGTGCATTTGGTCCACCGCCAGGTGCTGTGGCTGGACGATTGGCGGTATCGTTACGTCTTATTGCGTTCGTTGATAAATTAGTTGTGACGGTACTGATTTATGTATTACCCGGTGGCGATGACGATATACCCAGTGAACCGACGAACTTGCTCCATGTCCTGTTGTATTTCCATTATGGCATTTAGCGCCTCCGGATTGCAATTGCGGTTTGTTAGGCAATAGTGGACTGGTACTTAATAAACATGATGCCATTTCCTTGTGACATAGCATCCATCATGGCACGTGTGTAGGGTGTATTTAAGAGATTTTGCATCAGCGATGGATTTTCGATCATTTGTTGCAACATATTCTGCATCCCTGGTGTATATAGTAGACCGCATGGTGGCAATTCAGGATTGTTGGAATTGGCACTTGCGGTACCGCTGGCTTACCACTACTGTCCCATGGATTTAGTAAAGTATGACGATTCTCGGTGCCCAATTGTGGATTGTTGCCACCTGGAGGAAAGTGAAAAATAAGATAAAATCAGTGCATCAATTCATGTTATGCAAATGTTATCCAAATACCCACCACCTGAGATATCCATTGCGCGTAAGCGAATCGCTTTGCTGCATTTAGCATCGGCTCCTACGCTGCTATGCATTATAACCGCCCGGAACCGATTCCAAATTGGACACATGTAGCAACTGGTTTTAATATACATGTGTACTTATAAAAAAATATAATACAAAATTAGTAAAAACTTCAAGGTACTAGTTTCATGTTAATCACTAAAAAACATTGTACATATATATGTACAGTGTTGTGCGTATCAAATGCAACAAAATTTGCTAAATCGAAATTTGCTGAAAACTTTCATAATATTATGTTATGTTCAGACACAACCTTAATTGAACATTAAGAGCCTTAATTCAATTTTCAAGCCTAATGATTCTCAATTTACCATACAAAAATTGGCTAAGTTAATGCTTCATTAGAAATTAATGAGTTCTTAATGAAGATCAATTCTACATGCAACCCTGTTAAAAAGTTTGTTTCATAAGCAAAATGAAATGTCATGATCAGAGAAATGTCATTAGCGTCAGGGTCCACTAAACAGGTTGGTTCGTCAGATCAGCTGAATTCTTGTTCTTCTTCATCACCTAACAAATTTGTTTTTATTTCTGCTTATTCTATACATGCATTCGTGTTTACGATTGGTAAAAGTTGTGAGATGAATGTCAAATTATTTCGTCCTCCTTGCAGTTTTGACATTTAGGTCACGAGAGTTTGATATTCAGCTCACGGCGTGTATGTGTGTATGTATCTTGAGCCGACCTGTTAAATGGGCCAAGTAAATTAAATATCCCAGCCAACATTTATTATCGTAGAAGTGACGAAGAAGTTACTTCAAGAAGTTTAATTCAATCGCGGAAGATATCGCTTTCTCAACTTTTTCCTATCTTCGTTCGGGAAAAACTGTTCCCCGTCAACGTTACGTCCATAATCAGTCATAAACGACACTTCTAGAAGTATCTTCCAAGTGTCGTTTGGAAGAGACGTAAACGTTTCGTACAAATAAACTAATACGACGCTTCGGGAAGTAACTTCTTAGTGCCATCTTGGAGACACAAAAGCGTCAATTAAAATTTGCTCCTACAATTTTCTCACTATATTTAGAACCTAAATAAAAAACTCCAAATACATATACATATCTTTGTACTTTTATTCATATTAGCACTTTAAAATTATTATTATTGTTAACAATATTATGTATTTAAAGTAAATTAAATTACGCACTTTAGAGTAAAGATTTTAAGAGTAACCATCGACCCACAAATCATTTTTCATTATGTAATCGATCTCTTCGGATTGTAGTATTAATTTCCTATAAAATAAAACAATAATTTAAATTAGGAGTTCCACCATTCCAATCACTCCCACTCACTTTAATCTCATCCGTCGCGTAACTAGTCTACTGGTCATGTTGAATACACAACTCTTTAAAATATGTAGTAGGATCACGATTGACGCACCACCTGAATTTCTTCGCGCGGGCCATAGCACGTACCGGGATCGAATATCAAATGACCGGAATAACGATATGTATTAGTTTTGAAAACAATTAGGCGAACGTGTTCCCATAATCAAAGGCGAGTTTGGTAGCGCTCCGCACATCAATCCAAATCCCAGCGGCCACATCACCACGTATATAAGCAGCAACCTTGATTGCTAGAACCATGATTGGAGCTGGTACCCATAGTATATCTAATTACTATTTTTACAAACGAAAATCGCAGGCAATTTCCGTCACAATAAAACGCCAAACAAACGCCTTTGTATTTGCAACCGAGTGAAAAACGAAAACAAAAGAACGAAGCTTTTTAACAAACAAATATACTTTTTTATAAATACAAATTAGTTTCGCTTTAAATCAATTTTATTTCTTTGGAAAAATTTGCATTATTATTTTTTGGCAGTTATGTATTCAAGACACGAAGTATCTTCTCCATACACACCAAGAAGTTAGATACGGGATAGGAAGGAAATTTGTTTTGTAAAATAGAAAATATCTTTCGAATAACGCCTAGAAGTGTCTCAGACGTTACTTATTTTAGATAGACGACAAAACACTCTTCCAAATGCTAGCAGGGATGTCTGAACACCAAATCTAGAGATGTTCAATCAAGCCCAATTGACTTAATTAATTTCTATGTCTGAACATGATATTACTCTTCACCAACTGCTGTCTTTAGTCCGGGTTCAGCTGAGCATATTGTTACAAATTCTTCATGTGACGCCTCTAATTTACATATATATTACAAATGCTGATCTTGAGTTAGGTGAGGTATTTGTAGTAAAGGTGATTTCTATTCCCGTAAACCAGCGTTGCGCAGCCTCTTGACCGCGGTCAGACCAGCTGTTTGCGATTCACACGTATACACACCGATTGTCACTACGACAGACAAATAAAAAGCGTAAAACGAGCACTTACGATGGGACCAGGCGATCGTCGCTTAGCAAAAATAATTAATTTGCCTTCGACTGTCGTGAAAGCAAGTGGTCGCAGCTTGAAATTCTTTTCTTTTATTTGCAGATGCCAGGCAACAAACAAAACTATGAAGAGTTTGCATATAACATACGTATGTATTTGTATACGTACGTTGTTTCATAATTTCTCAAAGCGTGCGCAGCATGACCCTGCTCGCTTAACAACTGCAGGCAGACTGATTATTGTTTGTCAATTTCCACTTTTGCCTACAGTAGGCGCACCAACACAAACTAATTTTCGGAGATTGTTTGAATGTGTTTGTGTGCCCATCCCTGCCGTAAACCTTTTAAGTATAATCATTGGCGTTAATTTCATAAAATTCTCGATGGTCTCTCTGCTGGGTAGGCACATGCCGACATTACATTCAGAAAAAAAATTATCAACACGATTCATGTAAAATTAACACGATCGATCTTTACACATAGAACGGCAACAATTTTTTCAAATTACACGATGTTTGAAACATGATTTTGGCTTTGTAACTGTCATCTGAAAATTTGGTAAATTCAACCAAATTTTATTGTTGATACAACATGAAGAAATTTTAAAATATACAAGATGATTCAAATATAAAATTTTATTCCTAAATGTCATTTGGAAATTGGTTTATTTAACATGATGATAGTGTCAGTATAAACTAAAAAAAATGTTAGAAAAATGACGTCCCAATTTTAGTGTTAATACAACATGAAAACAAATGTTAAAACAACAAGAACCACAATTAACGATAAAAGTTGGTTGATATAACACGAAACAATGTTCAAACATATATGTCATTTGGAATTTTGGTTTATTCAACACGATAATAGTGTCAATATAATCTAAAAAAGTGTTAAAAAGAACGTCAAAACTATTTTGAAACATACACAATTTTTTCAACGTTTAGCATCATTGGCAGTGCGTGATAATGGTTTTTCCATTTATATTTTTAGTTCGCAGGTAAGTTAAAAGTGGATTACATTTTTGTTTCTAATAGTTTTTAATGTTCAATATTTTCTTTTTCCTCTTCATAGTTTGCAATTTTTACCACGAAGAGATGTTTAGCGAATGGAGTCTTTCTCACAGCATGCGGTGCATATACCGTTGCATTAGCGGCCAAACATTACTCGGTGCCAGTGATAGTAAGTACTATCGCCCATGTATAAACTATTCGTATGAGAAGGACGCTTTCAATTTGATCGGTTGTGCGGGTGATGTACTGGAATGTGCTTTATTGATCTGATGATGATTATATATTTTATGTTTTATGTGTTTTTTTATTTAAAAAAATAAATTGTAAAATCAACAAGACTTTCTAGTTAATTTAACAATAAATTTAAGGTGAAATCTAAAAGATGTTATTGTTAATTCAACAGGCTCATTTCGTGTTAATTTAACCAGCTTAAATTGTAACATTAACTAGTTAAAACTGTAAAATCACAACAACAATCAACAGGAAGACTCAATACTTTTTAGTGTTAATTCTACAGTTGTCATCCTGTTAAACTAACACTTGACAGTAGTGTTAAATTTACACGATTACATGATGGCATACCTTAAGCATCGTGTTGAAAAAAATTAACCACAAAATTTGATTTTTGGTTGATTTCCCATTTTTTTTTCTGGGTGATACCAATTGATGTACACATGAAACCAGTTCTTGTATAAGGTGTGGACATTTTTTCACAATAAATTGGCGATCATTGTCGAAGGTATATGTTCTATGTGGAATGCATGAGATCGGCCATTCGGTATTGGCACGCGCCCTAATACATGCGATAAAGTGGATTTTGTTTGCATTCTTCATTCAGATTTACTATTGACGGTTTAGCTATTGAGGAGAGATTGCAAAATAATTTAATTAATTTCAAACTACCTATAATAGAATCCCTATGTGGTATGTACATATGTACTTACCGCCGGCACCTCCTCGTTATCTGATTGCCCCTTAAACCACCTGGGTATTGTGCTTTTTATCAAACTCCAAGCTTGCCGCTAACATCTATGCTTGAGCAACATTATTATGTTTTATGTACATACATATGTATGTTTTAGATACATATGTTGATTTGGTATTTGATTACGTGGTGTTGGTTGTTCCTTTTCTGCTAATTCCAACATTTTAGCGAATGCACCTGAAAGTGTGAAAGAAACCATAATTTGAACAAAACATAAAATGAAAATAAATATTTTGCATACTTAATTAATGCTTGACATGTTTTTCTAAATGATTTTCCTTCCGAAAGTTGTGGCAATGGTGTATATGTATGTATGTATGTATGCATGTATGTATGTGTATAGGCATTGATATTGTATGTGTTGATATAGATGGTGGTATCGAATTGTGTCATTTCGGCTGATGGATTCGGTTTAGATGCATATTTAGTTGCATTTTTAATTTATTCCACATGGTTTTGGAACGCGACGGCACCATCGTGGTTGAAGTAGCTTTTTAGATGGTCCCGGAGTTCGTAGGCAGAGTTTCGACCCCTACGCCTGAATGTTTGAACCGTTCGCAATGGACCTCCACAAGTCCTTAATTCCTTTCTCCATTCTGCGCTTCTTCTCCATCAGCGTAATTATCTGGACAGTACCATCGTTTCGCATCGGTTAGCATTATAAAATTATGTAGGGGGTATCGGGTGGCAATGGCAATCGATTCTCCAAAAGATCCTTGCCAAATCGTGTTACGTGAAAAATACCCCCATCGCTTTGACTACCATAAGCTCCGAGACTTATAGCCGTAAATGTATATTTAGCATCACATGCTGCTAACAATACAATGCTAAAAAACTTTTTGTAGTTGAAAAACTGCGACCCGGATTTTGGAGGGCATTTTATGGCAATGTGCCTACACAATTGGGCATATTCCACATTTGCGCAAAATCAGCCGTGATGTCTTGATATTGTTGTTGTGTAGGTTCGCTCAAATATATTGGCGAAAGTGTTTGCCATATAGCTTCGCACGTCCCCAACACAATTCCTCGAACTGTGCTCCTACCTATCTTATGGCTCCAAGCCAATTTTTTTTAGCGGAAATCCATGTGCTAAGTATCTAAGAATACAATTAATCAGTAAGACATTGCCTGTAAATACTTCAATTACTTCAATTACTGTAGAGTTATTGATAGCCGCTCTTCGGCATGAATTTGTTCCTTGCACTTTTGCAGCGATGGAGATATTAAATTTAAAAAAGTTTCGTACACCGGCCGGGTCATTCTAGTACGCGCAAAAAACTGGTCTTCATCCATTTCCTTTATTTTTAGAAAGGTTTTTCGATGATATCCGCAGAGTTCGGGTTTCATTTATGGGATGAAACCGCCACCGCCTTTTTATTCCCAACTTCCTCCTCCCTCTTCGCATACAAATACATGATTGTAATGAATAAGGAATCAATATCTTCGCCGCTAGACATTTTTTTTCTTTGATTTCTCATCAAACGATTTGAAACCTATAACACGGGAATGATAGAAACTCTAACACATTCTCAGCAAACACTTATACATACGGAACAGTGATACTCATTTTATAAATGAAGCACACAATTGATAGAAAGAGACACTGACACAAAATTTGTTCATAACAATATTCAAACCGTCCATATAAAAATTATGGACACTTGCAGGCAACCTGTGACAGAGGTTTCCATCAATCGTGCACTTGAAATGATTTATCCAGGGACGTAACGGTTATAAGAGAAATGGGGTAAAAGTCATATTTAACCATTAATATAATATAATAATATAATACAATGGCGCTATTATAACTCTGACGAGTTTTATGGCCGAGCTTCTCTCCCAATTCGAGGTGTGCTCCTTTTTGTTTTTCCTACCAATTGGGTGGACCTACAGTTTTACGCCGACTCCGAACGGCGAATGCATTTTTTGTGAAAAGCTTTTTCATGGCAGAAATACTCTCGCAGGGTATGCCGCCCACTGCCGAGAGGTGACCGCTGCTCTTAAAAAACCCAACAATTGGATTTTTACTAATAGAAAAAATTTTTTTTTTGGTGTTTGCTCGGACTGGGGTTTGAACCCGAGACCTCTGGCATAGCAGGCGAGCACTTTACCCACTGCACCATAGCGGCCACCATTAACCATTATCATGAGAAAAAAAATTTTTTTGGTCCTTAATAACCATTATAAAAACCAAAAAACCGTTTTGGGCTTGAATAACCGTTATGGCAACCAAAAAAGTTTTTTGGGCTTGAATAACCGTTATGGTAACCTAAAAACTGTTTTGGGCCTGAATAACCGTTATTCAGATTTTTATTTTTTTTTTTTTGGTCAGCTTTAAAAATCAAGCATATTTATTTGTCAATATTTCTGGACGGTATTGGTATCAAATGAAAGGTGTTTTGGAGGGATTGTAGCTCTGATTACCTCTTTTCATTTGATAATAATTTGCTTAAAATATTCCAGGGCATCCGGTTGAGCACAACTGTTGTGTAGATATCACCAATCGAAAAGTGATACAATTTGCGCCTTCTGAACGAGCTGATACATACACTGTCTTATATATGCAATGTTCAGCCCATTGGGGCTATCACGTTCCTGTGTGTGTACCCCACGACTTGTGTATATTGGTGACAGATCTTACCCGCAAGTTTGATTTATTTTATCCTGTTTTTAGGTGTGGCAACTGATGAAGCAGCAAGTTTGTGTCGAATTTACGTATTTATTATCAGCACGAGGCAATGAAATATTAATAGGCCATTTACATATACTAGATTATCTACTTTTTTCGAGGTTGACACAAAATCTGCGATTGAAATTCGAGGTTTGCCATACAAAAATCCGCTACCAAAAATTCGCGATTTAAAATGAATCTCGAGATTATCACGATAGTTTTCTCAATGCAACCCTGTGTTCTTCGTGTTATTGATATTTTTTTGACGAATTTGGGAGAAACGTCAAAATGAAAAGTAAACAAAATGGACGCCAGTAAGTATGGCCCAACAAGAATCGTATCGCAATAGTAAGTCCCTCTTCTTCTTTCTGTTTTATAGGTTATGAAATGATCGTCTTTTTTTTTATTTATACTTTCTTTAACGTGTTAATCGTGCAAAAGCTTGTGTGTTTGCTAGCGTTTTTCAAGTTAAATAAAAACAAAATATCTGTTTTTTACATTCGTGAAAACAGCCATCGAACGGTAGTAGCATATTCTCTTTTGACTGCTACGACCATATTATTATTGGGCCATGCAGGTAAGGAAAATTGACAGTTGACAATCCCTCTCCCAGCAAATCTAGATTTCTGTGGACATTTGGAAGAACAACCTAAGTCGACATAAGTGCATTTTCGGCTTTTTTTATCATAAAGATACATTTTAAAATACGCTTCTTTCTGTCTAATCGGTGTTATGATATCATGTCGGGTTCAGGAGATATGATGAATCGAAAATCATCTTAAGTCCATATTTTTCACATATGCATTTGCCTAAGCCACTTAACTTAAGATAAGATAGACTGATAAGAAAAATTACAACTATTCCTCTTGAAAAAAGAACCTAATTTAATTTAGGTGGCATATTTTTTTTCAATATGATTTTGAAAAACCAACCTAATTACCATCTTAAGTCGATTTTCCATAATATTTCAGTTTGCCAAATGAACTTAATTCCAATTAGGAGGCTAAAATTATGTAAAATTTTGATGAAAATCAATTTGAAAAAAGAACCTAAATTGAGATAAGTTGGTAGTTTTTTCAAAAAACAATTTGGAAAAAGCACTTATTTTATTTGAAATCCATTTAAATAAAAACCGTTACGCCAAGAAATAAAAATTCAATTTAAAATGAACAACAGAAGATTGTTTTATCATGCCATGCTCTTACTTCTATGAAATTATATGATGGAAAGACTCTGTGCACTTGCAAAACTGTTTTTTGCTCTCCTGTAAAATTGTGTTTTTAGACTTAGGTTGCTTTTCCAAATGTCCACAGATTTCATGTTATATGTAAACGGGTAGATTGGCGAATCGAGATTTACTGAAAATCTCGTTATATGTAAACATGGTATAAAAAACCACAAAATTTTCTCTTTTATGTATTTATTATCAACACGAGGCAATGAAATATTAAACAACCACAAAATTTTTTCTTTTCGCACTTTCAAGCCAAATGACAATAGCTTTGTTCAATAACTCAAAGTTTTTAATTGATTTTACAAATAGTTACGAATTTTATGTTCAATAACCCAAAAAATTTGCAAAAGAGACCCAAATTGGGAGAGTAAGACTTCGAGAGAGTTGAAAATAGTTGCAAGTAAAATTTTCACTTGCAACTACTTGCAGCTTTAAAAAAAATAGAAGCGTCAAAAACATATGATCACAAAAATTGCAATTGGAAATATGCCAACATTTTAATCGCATATTTCTAATTGCATATTAAATAAATTAGCGCAAAAAGGAATCTTGACGATGTTGTGGAATATCCAAAGTAGATTTTCGTCTTCCTAATTCAGTTATTTACATTCATTTTCAATTTCAAACATTTCAATTACAACCTAACCTAAAAATCAAATTGTGAAAACAGCGCATCAGCTGTTTACTTGCAAATGTTTACGATTTTGTGTTCAATAACTTTGGTTGATAATTTTCTCTTTTACTCGTTTTTACTCTTAATTTTTCACTGGTGCTCTTGTTGCAAGTAAAGTTGTTGAACAAAGCTAATGTCTCAATGTTTGCAAGTATCAGCTGTTTAAGGTTTTACGACACCACTAACAGCTCACATGGCTGGCGATAAGGTTAAGGTAAGGTTAACGATACTGAAATACGTTAGTCGAGAACGTGTGGTCACCCCGCTGACGCAAACGCCCGTATTCAATTTTTAGGATTTTTTGAGCCCGTAGGCCAACGGAGCAATCAGCTACTTTACTCACAGATATTTACATATATATATAATTTTTTTTACATTTTGGCAGGGTTACCATTTAGTCATTTTTGAACAAACAAGATTTTTACTAATCTTCAAAGTGTTATCCGGATTACTCTTCAATACACAACTGTGCATTATTTGCCAAATGACAAGAAAATATTAATTTAATCGTTTTTAAAGTTGTCGTTGACGACTTTCTTCTTATTAATTTAGTTACTTTTTTACGGCTTAGTTGGTAATTAAAACACATTTTTCTTGTAATTTTGTTGCTGTCCAATATATTTCCACCACACCTTGGTGATAGTTTTCAGGGGCTCAGGCCCGTGCGCACGGGGGTATTGGGGGTTAAACCCCACGCCCCCCATGGCCAAATATAAGTTGCAATGATTTTGCAAAAATTTTCAAAATACATACAGTTTATAAATTTTGCATTGAAACTTGACTCATAATTTTTGACAAAATTAGTTACAATAATTTTACGGAAGAAAAAATTGGTGAACGTTGCAAAAAATAAGGTTGGCCAATACATAAGTTCGGCACTTTGAATTGCACTTGGAGCTTTCCGAAATTACAAAGTTGTGTACCATTTGTTCGTTTGGCATTTTTCATTGTGTGGGTCTGGATATCTGTTTCAGAAAATATGTTTATCTTAGCGAAAAATGTATGCGAATGCAAACCAAAATTAAAACCCCCACAAGGCTAATTCCTGCGCATGGCCCTGCAAGGGCTAAAACATAAAATAACAAAAAACACAGTCAGAACATTAAATTTACAAAATTGAAAATCCATAAAAAAATTATATTGGGAAGCAACAAGATTCTCACAGAAATGTGTGTTTAATTAAGAAATCTGTACTGAGTTTCTGTAATAGCATGTTCATAGCGAGCCTGCGTTTTGCGTTTCGGAGGCATTTTTGCGTTTAGTCCAAAACGCAACATTAAATGTTACATTTCTCCATACAAATGCCACCACCAAAATGCAATTTAACGCAACTATTTTTTTGCGTTTTGAATGCTAACGCAGAAAGCAACCCTGAAATTTCGAAAAAATTTGCCATTCGAATGGAAAATAGTGGCAACACTCTGGCAATACAAGAAAGAAGTACCTACAAGATTACGCATATAGAGCAGCATGAGCATGGGCACACGAGCTCCATGATGACGTCACTCTACATGTAATGAACGAAAGTAAACAAAACAGAGATAAAAATTAATACCAAAGTGGTTGGTACGTTTGGTTTGCAAAATTAGTGTATTATATTATTACATATTTTGCAAATTCTTGTTCTATTTTTTCAATTAGACAAAACAAAAAAATAAACCTCAACACCTGATTGCGTAATCTGGGATATTAGCTCCGGTTGTTTCGAACTTCTCAAATGCGCATTTACAAAACGCGGCAGCATGGACACTTTTCGAAAAGCCATCTTCGAAAATGCAAAATGTTGCGTTTCAAATCCAGCATGAACATAGTATAACTCATATCTTTTCTAGTATAAATAGGTGGTAACAAAGTGTGGATCGTATTAGTGTGGCATCACTTTAATTGACACTTTCCACGGTTTTGTTACAGAAACTCAGATCTATTGTGGCAATTTATATAACTTTTTAGAGCACTTAACCAGAGATTTTTTCCCGGTTAAGCAATTTATTTGACAGCTCGCCATACAATTTACGTCAAACTAACCAGCGATTAAATTAACCAGAGATGGTGAAACCGGCCCTTAATGTAGAAAAGTTGCACAAGAAGACCACCAAGAGTTATCAATTAAGAAAATACAGCCACCATATATGGTTAAATACAACTTTTGCTTTAATTTTCAGTAATATCTTCATTTATTAGGAGTGTTCTATATCTCAAAATTTTTCCTTATTTTTACGAATAGTTACGAATTTATGTTCAATAACCCAAAGAATTCGCAAAAGAGAGCCAAATTGAGAGAGTATGACCTCGAGAGAGTTGATAAAAGCTGCAAGTAAAATTTTCACTTGCAACTATTTGCAGCTTTAAAAAAAAATAAAAGTGTCAAAAATATATGATCACAAAAATTTCAATTTTAAATATACAAACATTTTAAACGCAAATTTCTAATAGTGTACTAAATAAGTTAGCGTAAAAGGGAATCTTGACGATTTTCTGGAATAGCCAAAGTAGATTTTTGTTTTCCTAATCCAATTATTTCCATTCATTTCCAATTTCAAACATTTCAATTACAACCTAACCTAAAAATCAAATTGTCAAAACAGCGTATAAGCTGTTTTCTTGCGAATGTTTACGATTTTGTGTTCAATTACTTTGGTTGATAATTTCCTCTTTTTCTCGTTTTTACTCTTAATTTGACATTGACTTGCAAGTAAAGTTGTTGAACAAAGCTATTATCTTGTTTTAATTTATACACATATATATTTACATTTTGTTTGGGATTTAAAAAAAAAAATTATAAACGTTTTCTTTCATTTCTTTTTAAAAATTAAAGTGAATAAATGGTTCGTTTAAGTAAACATACTATTTTTTCCATGTGAACACATATATTTATATTCGATAACATTTTACAATCTTGTTGAGTTAGTTCTATAATGCTGTGAAAATTACTGTTTAAATATTTAATAATTAAAATATTCAACCGGCAACCCTTCTACCTTGCAACCATGCGAGCGATCAGCTGACACGTTTTTACGTAAAAAAATCAAAACGATTTTGATTTCTGCGGTACGGGCATCTGCGTCATCCGTCGTTGAATAATCGGTTACATACAAATCCCATTGATAGGTTGGAACAGCTGACACGGTACACGGATTTACGTTCATGACTAACTGGACTATTACAAGTCACAAATGTCTGAAACTTTATTTAAGGGTAATTAACGTCGAAACAACGATATTTGCCTAAATTACCCTTAAATCATGCCAATGTGCAGAGGCTATTAGGCATTTAATGCTGAGCTGAACAATAAACAAGGCGATTAATTTTTTATTGAACAATGATAATAACTAAAAATTGTGAATGCTATAATCACTATAACTCAAATCGAAATACCTAGAATGCTATAAAATAAGCGATTCATTCATGTCGTGAAGTAGACTATGCAAATGACATGGAAACCAGGACAAAATAACAGGTGAATATGTATGTAAGTTCCTATGTATATCAAAGTTGGAAATTTTCCTATTATTGGATATATTTGGGGGAAACTTTCCAATAATGTCACACGCCCCCAAAAAAACGACTTCTACCGGGTGGTAGGGGAAGGGAAGGGTGTTCTGAATCCGTAAATTTTAGGCGCCGGACGTACCTCGTTTTCGAGGAATTTATGGTTAAAGTTTAGTAACTCCATATAAATTCGATAGATAAAGAAAAAACTTTTGCGCAGTACACTTTTCTGCGTTGGCGGCCTTCGGCCGCGCTTATAAAAAATAACCCTGGGCTACGCCATCCGTCCGGACGTGTGCCCTAACCGTGGCTACCGCCACGGTGATGTCCTTCTGCGTAGTACACCCTGTGAATTCGCTATTAGCAACATTTTTAATAAAAGTGATTTTAACGCAATATTGTAAAATTTATTAAATATATTAGTAATATACGTGTTGTGACTAAAATAAAGAGTGAAATTTGTTTTGTAAATGAGGAAATGGGGTTGTTATTGGTAAAAATTTAACAACTTTAACAAATTCCGGGAAAACTAGGTACGTCCGGCGCCTAAATTTAACTGATTCAGAACCTACTCAACCTCCCCTACAACCCAGTAAAAGTCGTTTTTCTCGGGGCGTGTGACATTATTGAAAAGCCAACCCTATATTTGTTCGTTTACGGATATTTTTTGATGTTTTTCGAAAACTTTTAAGGGAAATGTTTCCATTATTCCAGCACGCCCCGAGAAAAATGACTTATACAGGGGTGTAGAGGAGCTCTCACTTTTTTTGTGTTCAATTACTTTGGTTGATAATTTCCTCTTTTTCTCGTTTTTACTCTTAATTTGACATTGACTTGCAAGTAAAGTGGTTGAATAAAGCTATTATCTTATTAATTTATATATATATATATATTTACATTTTGTTTTGGATTTAAAAAAAATTTATAAACGTTTTCTTTCCTTTCTTTTTAAAAATTAAAGTAATAATAAATGGTTCGTTTAAGTAGACATACTATTTTTTCCACGTGAACACATATATTGTCGCGGTCTGATCGCGACAAAATATTTTTCCTTTTGTTACTCCCACTATGTATGTATGCACTGGCAGAGCAAATTTTCATTTGTTTTGTTTATTTACCTTTTATCCTTTGTTCCCAACGGGGAGCGCACCCTGGCGGCGACAAATGAAGTTAATTGATATTGCCATGATGGGCAGTACTGGCGGAGTGTGTTGCGAGCTTTTGCCTTTTAGCGGAGTCCCCCACCAAATTGTTATACATATATGTAAATATGTAGGATGTAAATAAAGAAAAGCAAAGAGCGCGGAAGGCGCAGAAAGGGGTGTCATCGCTTTCGTCCCTTTTGCGGTGCATTAAGGCATCCGCTAGATGAAGGCAGTTTATGTGTGTGTGGTTGTATATCATTGGTCGGGGCATCGGTGATGACCGCACAGGTTAGCGGTTCGGTGCGACCGGGTGGTTACCCACACATACAGCCTGATGGTATATACAAAAATGTATATGCTGGCGCGCAGCCTTCGGCCTGGCTCGCGGGTGCGCGTCAGAATACTCTTGTATGCGAGTGCGGTAACATCTTTTTGTGCGAGTGCAAAAAATAAGAAAGTAGAGGGTTATAAAAGGTTTTAGTGTTTGAAAAAAAAAAAAAATTATAGAAAAATAAAAAGCTAGTGGTCAAGTGTTTTAGATAAAGGTTTTGAGAAAAAAAGAATTAAAGAAAGGTTTTAAGGGGAAGTTAAATTTAAAAAAAAAAAAGGGAAATCCAAGTGCGGAAGGAAAATAGTGTAGGTTAGGGTGTGTCATAAAAAAAAACAAAAGGAAGTGGAATTTAAAGGATCAAGTTGGATCGTGGCAAGTGGCTGGTGGACACCGTAGAGGATCTTAAGCCGGAACACACTCCGGCTTGGTTAAGTATCTCGTTTGTTGTTGTAGTTGTGCCATTTGTCGCTTCTTTGTTTCGTTCCCCGATTTCCTTAACCCATCCTTTTAGCATCCCGCACCCAGAGCCCAGTCATTTGGCGGCGGGTTAAAGTTGTTCCTGGCAGCTCAGGAACTGTGCGAGTGGGTTCGTAACCTTACGGTTGGACCTCACCTCGGGTGCACCCATAAAACATTTGTTTGTCTTAGTTTTGGGTATTTTCGTGAAAAGTTTTTGGTATTTCAATTTTGGTTGATTTTAGTTTTGTGGTTGATTTATTATATGTACCCACCCCGTCTCCACTGAGAGAGTCGGTGCATTCAGTTTAGTTATTGTCACCTAGTGTGGTTGTTTTGCCCTTTTTGTATTAAGCCGTGGCTTTGTTATTTGTGTAAAAGGGTAGGTGACAAATTGGCGCCCAACGTGGGGCCCGAAAAATTAAGAGTTGGTAAATTGTTTTTTTTTGTGAGAAAAGAAAAATTCTACGAAGTGTTGTTTTTGTTAGCAGTGCATATACATAGGTACTGTGTTGTTGGTATATTTTTCTGTGCTTGTCGGTTTTTGTGATCTTTTTGCCTACTTTACAAGAATAATTCTGCCGATCAATTTTTTTTTTGTTTTATTTATTTTCTTACTTAGGAGAATCGGAGAGCCGAGAATTTTTGTTGGTATTCACAAGTGTAAGTTGGTCAAGTCGGAGTTTGTCGCAAACGAGGAGTTTTTTTTTCTCTAGAAAATATACATACATACACACCTACATACTTGCAAGGTAAAAAGGGTAACAGAAGGAAAACAGCAGGTAGTAATATATACATACGTATAAATATATATAAATACATATTTACGTATATAAATTGCGTTAGGTCGCGGTAATAGACAAAGAAAAATTTTTCATTGCGTGCAACAACACGCAAAAGTCGTTTCTGTTAATATCTCATTAGGGTGAGCCATATTTTTCAAAGAAAATTTTCCCGAGTTAAAATTTTTTTTTACGTTAATTAAATAAACAAACAAACAGGAAATATATATCGATATAACATTTAGCGGTCGATCAGTAAATATTTGGAAGACACACATACATATATCGGAGTGGAAGAAGAAGTTTTCAAGGGAGAAGGAAATCAACCGAGCAAAGGAAGAAGGCTTGTATACGCATATAACGGAGAACATCTTTTGGGCGAATACAGTGTTGGAGATTACTAAATAAATAAATAAAATACTATTTTTTTTTGTTCTGCGTTTTACTTTAGTTTTATTGCAAAATTTTTTTTTACTGGCCACCCTATTGTTAAGTTTTCAATTTGCATTTTGCACATTTCTTTTACACGTATATTCGTACATACATATTTACGTACATTTACCTTGGTCAAATTAGACAGCGAGAGCGGCTCATACATACATACATACATTAAGGTACGTAAGCTATTGTTGGTGTTGTCCCAGTAGGTAGTGTTGTTACATTTGTAATAGGCTCTATTGTTTTTTGTTATAGCTCCCAAATTTGCTGCGCCAGTGCTAGGGTGGTTCAAAAATTTTAGAGTATTGGAAAATACTAGGGTGGCAAGTTTAGTTTTGGGAATTGGAGCTTTTATGCGTTAAATTTTAAATTTGGTGTATATTTCTCGATATCAATTTTAAATTGGGTGGATAAAAAAAAAATTTTTTTTTTGTTGGCTTCGAATTGTGTTTAGAGTTTTAATTTAACTTTTAGCATTGCAAATTTTTTTTTGTAATTTTTACGATTCGGTTTGGCGGCTATTAATTCTTTTTTTTTCTGGAAATTTTATATTGAATTTTTTTGCGTTGGAAATTGTGTTTATCATCTGGAAAACAAAATGGAAATAAATCGGTTATCACAAGAAGAATTGGCTTACGAGATGGAGGCACGCGGATTAGCAGTAGCATCGGTGGAATCAATGCGGAAATCGTTAAGGGCATCGCGGGCTGTTGAACGTCGTGGGTCTGTAGACTTATTTAAGGATTATCCGTTCACTTTCGAGGAGGACAAAACAGCGGTAGAGGCAAAAATCGTAGAGATA
Organism: Urophora cardui; assembly: GCA_960531455.1. NCBI lineage: Eukaryota > Metazoa > Arthropoda > Insecta > Diptera > Tephritidae > Urophora > Urophora cardui. Next base: position 35,572,126 of record OY482675.1, on the reverse strand, counting down.
GGCAAGTTAGTTTCGGCTCTTAATAATGGAGGAAAGCCATCAGATGGTATTAAGGCGACCACAAAACTGGAGTGGTGTTTGAATAGGATCGGTAGGGCTAAACCCGAAAATGATGACGATATGGCGTCACAGGCGGATATAAGGAATAGGATAATTTTGATGCTGGGTTATTTGGAGGAAATGAATGAGTCAGAAAAGGGTGAGCAACCCAGTGCTAAATCACCAGAGCAAGTGGTCTCACCGGGACCAGATATGAGACCAGTGCCAGTAGTGCATTCTGAGGGAGTAGAACTAGTTAGCAGGATTTCGCAAGAGCCACTGAATCTGGCTAAATGGAACCTGAAATTCGATGGAGAAAGGTCGGGATTGTCGTTATATGCATTTTTGGAACGTGTTGATGAGCTTAGCGAGGCACGCGGCGTTGCTAAGTCTCAGTTACTTAGAGGTGCGGTTGATTTATTTTCGGGTAAAGTTTTGTTGTGGTTTAGGTCGATTAGGCGTTCGATAGCTACATGGGAAGAATTAGTGCGTGAATTAAAATTGGAATTTCTTCCCCCTAATTATGATGACCTTTTAATGTCGGAAATTCGAAGAAGGACTCAGGGAGCAAATGAGTCAATTGGAGTATATGTGGCTGCGATGAGGATTATGTTTGGAAGGTTACAAGAACCAATTTCTGAGAGTAGGATGTTGGGAATAATTAGGGCGAACCTTTTACCATTCTACCAGACCCAATTGGGACTAGTCACACCTGGTTCGATTTCAGAGTTAGTTGCTTTGGGAAGGAAATTGGAAGCGGTTAGGTCGTCGGTTGATGCTTTTGTTCCCCCTCCAAACCATAGGGCTAGGGGTTTATTGGAGCCAGACTTGGCATACATGTCTGTTGGTGGTGAGGCTGCGTCAGTGAACCAGTCGGTAACCAGTCCGAGGAATAGGTATGGGCCGAATACTAGGTGTTTCAATTGCAAGCGATTTGGTCATGTTTCGGCAGATTGTAGGAAAACAATCAAGTGCTTTGGATGCGGTAGGATCGGTGCCATGAAGCGGGACTGTCCAGTGTGTACAGCAAAGCCGAGTGGTACCCAAAGTGGTGGTAGTTCTGGTCTAGAGGGAAGGCGGTCTTCAAACCCCTTCAGGTCTGATTCTAACAGGAATAATAATTCCAATGTCGCAACAAACAGTTCGGGAAACGCGAATTAGACACCTGGGACGGCAGGTCAGGTGGTCTAACAGGAGTTAGTAATCCTGCTAACTCCCAGCTGGCTATAATAGGGGATCGTCGTGTTGTTTGTTATATGGGTTATTCATTGGTGGCAAGCGGCCATGATCAGCGTCCACATATCGATGTGTCGGTTTTTGGCTTTTCTTTTCGAGCATTGTTGGATTCTGGGGCTTCTCGTACAGTTATTGGTCGTATTGGTTGGAGTATGTTACAGGCTTATGGCATAAGAATTTCTACATCGGAAAATATTCCTCAAGTTACTTTGGCGGATGGTGGTCGAGTATCAGCGTTAGGTTCTATTTCGTTACCAATTGTGGTGGAGGGCAAGTCGGTCCTCATAGATTGTCTTATTGTTCCTGGTATACCTCATGCTCTTATTCTTGGTGTAGATTTCTGGACCAAGGCGGGTATAATCCCGGATCTGAGGGGCAGGGTATGGTCGTTTTCTCGACCGGGACAGGAGACGTCGGTAGCGATCATGGACCACAGCGAATTAGATGCTAGGCAATCTGAAGCTTTGGGTAGAATAGCTGGGAATGCTTTTGAGACTATGGCAGACGGGTTAGGTCGAACCCATCTTGTTGAGCATAGGATAAGGATAAAGGCAGGAGTTGAGCCTGTGAAGCAGCGTTACTACCCGGTATCGCCTACCATACAGTCGCGTATGGACGAGGAGTTGAAGGATATGCTCAGCAAGGGTGTCATTGAGACGTCACATAGTCCATGGGCTTCCCCGGTGGTCATGATAAGGAAGAAAGACGGTACATATAGGTTTTGTGTAGATTATAGAGTTCTGAATAAGTGTACCGAGAAGGATAGTTACCCCCTTCCTTATGTGTCGGCGACCTTGGATAAGCTGAGGGATGCGAAATTTTTATCAAGTTTAGACATCAAGTCTGCTTACTGGCAAATACCAGTAGAGAGGAGTTCTAGGCACTATACAGCATTCACGGTGCCAGGTAGAGGTCTTTTCCAATTTAAGAGAATGCCATTCGGTTTACATAATGCGCCTGCAACGTGGCAGAGATTTATAGATTCGGTCATAGGACCAGAGTTAGAGCCCCATGTTTTTGTATATTTGGATGATATACTCATCGTAACAAAAACGTTTGAAAAACATTTGGAAATTCTGAAAGAGGTTCTGGATAGATTAGCTGAGGCAGGATTAAAACTCAATAGAGAGAAATGCAGTTTCTGTAGGCCTGAGTTAAAGTACTTAGGTTATGTCGTAGATAGAAACGGCCTACATGTTGATCCTGAAAAGGTAGAGGCAATGGTTAGGATAAAAGTCCCGAGAAATGTTAAGCAAGTGAGACCTTTTGTAGGTACAGTGTCCTGGTACCGTAGATTCATCAAAGATTTTTCAGAGTTGGTTAGACCTCTCACCGAATTAACGAAGAAGAATAAAAAGTTCATTTGGAGTGAAGAATGTGATAGGAGTTTTAGAGAAGCTAAGGAACGTTTAGTTACGGCGCCCGTTGTAAGTTGCCCAGATTTTGATAGGCCCTTTATTATACAAACGGATGCGTCAGACTTTGGCATAGGAGCTGTGTTGACCCAAGATTTTGAAGACGGTGAGAAGGTGATAGCATATCTGAGTAGGTCCCTGAATAAAGGTGAGAAAAATTATTCCACCACAGAAAAGGAATGTTTGGCGGTCCTGTGGGCGGTCGAGAAGTTGCGACCATACATCGAAGGGACAAAGTTTAAAGTTATCACTGATCATTATTCCCTGATTTGGTTGAATAGGTTGAAAGATCCTTGTGGTAGACTGGCTCGTTGGGCATTGAAGCTTCAACAATATGATTTTGAGATTATCCATAGGAAAGGTAAAGAACATGTTGTCCCAGATTTGTTGTCGAGAAATGTTCCTGTTATTTTTGAAATTTCTACGTCGGACCCTTGGATAACGAAAATGGTTGAATCGGTGTCAAAGAATCCTTTGTCGTACCCTGCGTGGAGAGTAGAAGATGGTGTCCTTTACAAATATGTTAAACCTCCATACCCATCCATTTACGGGGAGGGGCCCGAATGGAAAATGGTTATCGAAAATTCTCAGAGAGAAAATGTTTTGAAGAGTTGCCATGATAGTCCGTTAGCAGGACACATGGGTGTGAGGAAAACGTTCGCTAGAGTTGCTCAGAAGTTTTATTGGCCGAGAATGAAATCCGATGTTGCTAAGTATGTTCGAACTTGTAAGACATGTCAGCAGGTAAAGCCTGATAATAAACAGCCAGCTGGGGGAATGATAGAGAGGTCTAAGGAAGTTGAACCGTGGGAGATGATTTGTGTGGATTTGGTTGGTCCTTTGGTAAAGTCAACTCAAGGTTACCAATATATTCTTACGGTTGTGGATTATTTTTCGAAGTTTCCATTGTTGTTTCCTTTGCGCACAGCGACTGCGAAGAGTGTCTGTAAATTTCTTGAAAATGATGTTTTTCTATTGTTTGGTGTTCCGAGTTCCGTTGTGTGTGATAATGGACCCCAGTTCAAGAGTCGTGAGCTTCAGGGTCTCTGCGGTGTCTACGGCGTCCAGTTGCGATATACTGCGCATTATCATCCGCAGGCTAATCCAGCGGAACGTATAAATCAAATTATTAAGACTACGCTTAGGGCTTATGTTTCAGAGAACCAGAGGTCATGGGATCAACAGTTAGCGAAGGTAGCGTGTTGCATTAGGTCATCACAGCATGAGGTGTTAGGAGTTACACCATACTTTGTTAACTTTGGTCGGGACATGGTGCTTGAAGGTAGTCAGGGTTATATAAGGTCCTTAGGAGAGCAGGAACAATTGAATTGCGAGGAGAGAGCTAGGAAGTTAGTGGAAATTAGAGCAGACATAAGATTGAAGTTGGAGCAGGCAGGAGCTAAGTTAGCTAAACAGTATAATCTTAGGAGAAGAGATGTCCAATATATGCCAGGAGAGTTAGTGTGGAGGAAGAATTTTGCGTTGTCCGATGCGGCTAATTATTTTGCAGCGAAGTTAGCGCCGAAGTATGTAGGTCCTTTTGTGATTAAGAAGAGGGTATCTCCTTGGACATATGTGTTAGTAGATGAGAATGATAGGGAGAAAGGAACCTGGAATGTGAGGGATTTAAGGCCGTATCGGGATAGGTAGCATTAGGGCCAAAGAAGGAAGCTTCCTTCTTTCACGAGGAAAGGGTGGAGTTGTCGCGGTCTGATCGCGACAAAATATTTTTCCTTTTGTTACTCCCACTATGTATGTATGCACTGGCAGAGCAAATTTTCATTTGTTTTGTTTATTTACCTTTTATCCTTTGTTCCCAACGGGGAGCGCACCCTGGCGGCGACAAATGAAGTTAATTGATATTGCCATGATGGGCAGTACTGGCGGAGTGTGTTGCGAGCTTTTGCCTTTTAGCGGAGTCCCCCACCAAATTGTTATACATATATGTAAATATGTAGGATGTAAATAAAGAAAAGCAAAGAGCGCGGAAGGCGCAGAAAGGGGTGTCATCGCTTTCGTCCCTTTTGCGGTGCATTAAGGCATCCGCTAGATGAAGGCAGTTTATGTGTGTGTGGTTGTATATCATTGGTCGGGGCATCGGTGATGACCGCACAGGTTAGCGGTTCGGTGCGACCGGGTGGTTACCCACACATACAGCCTGATGGTATATACAAAAATGTATATGCTGGCGCGCAGCCTTCGGCCTGGCTCGCGGGTGCGCGTCAGAATACTCTTGTATGCGAGTGCGGTAACATCTTTTTGTGCGAGTGCAAAAAATAAGAAAGTAGAGGGTTATAAAAGGTTTTAGTGTTTGAAAAAAAAAAAAATTATAGAAAAATAAAAAGCTAGTGGTCAAGTGTTTTAGATAAAGGTTTTGAGAAAAAAAGAATTAAAGAAAGGTTTTAAGGGGAAGTTAAATTTAAAAAAAAAAAAGGGAAATCCAAGTGCGGAAGGAAAATAGTGTAGGTTAGGGTGTGTCATAAAAAAAAACAAAAGGAAGTGGAATTTAAAGGATCAAGTTGGATCGTGGCAAGTGGCTGGTGGACACCGTAGAGGATCTTAAGCCGGAACACACTCCGGCTTGGTTAAGTATCTCGTTTGTTGTTGTAGTTGTGCCATTTGTCGCTTCTTTGTTTCGTTCCCCGATTTCCTTAACCCATCCTTTTAGCATCCCGCACCCAGAGCCCAGTCATTTGGCGGCGGGTTAAAGTTGTTCCTGGCAGCTCAGGAACTGTGCGAGTGGGTTCGTAACCTTACGGTTGGACCTCACCTCGGGTGCACCCATAAAACATTTGTTTGTCTTAGTTTTGGGTATTTTCGTGAAAAGTTTTTGGTATTTCAATTTTGGTTGATTTTAGTTTTGTGGTTGATTTATTATATGTACCCACCCCGTCTCCACTGAGAGAGTCGGTGCATTCAGTTTAGTTATTGTCACCTAGTGTGGTTGTTTTGCCCTTTTTGTATTAAGCCGTGGCTTTGTTATTTGTGTAAAAGGGTAGGTGACAATATGTATATTCGATAACATTATACAATAGGTTCTTTTCTTTACTTTCCAGCAAAACATTAACTAACATTTCTTGCTAATCTCTTTTAACGAAATTTGTGAGAGTAAAGTGACATTTGCTCTCAGTGAGAGATATTAGCAAAATAGATTAGGAAACCTGAATTAGCAAATGTTAGTGACATATCACCGTTTACACTTCGTAACCGCCCAAGTGAGACTTTCATAACCGCCCAACTCTCCGACTTCAGAGATGAAAAGAACATTAGAAGGAAATATAGAGCTTCCCAAAGGCCAAATCTGTGGTATAAATCCATAGAGCTGAACACTAGAAGTTAAAGTTTGGAAAACCTCAATATTGGCATAGGCGGTTATGAAAGTTTCACTTAAGCGGTTATGCAGTTTAAACGACGATATGATTGTTTGGCTCATGAAAAAAGATAAAAGACACGCCCGAAAATTTAAGAAAAAATAAAAAATTGAAATCATCATCAGAAAAGAAAAATATGGATTTTAATATATCCCTTTAAGTGTACTATTGCCTTAGAAAAACCAATTTCGACTGACATATTCGCTCGAAAACGCTTTCAAGCAAGCTTCTGGAGATTCGAAAATTATGACGATAGCTCGGAACTACAATTTCAATGTACTGAAGTAAACAATTCCTGGTATTTCGATTGGTTAGAAACAAAAAATGCATTCGCCGTTCGGAGTCGGCATTAAACTGTAGGTCCACCCAATCAGTAGGAAAAAACAAAAGGAGTACACCCCGAATTGGGAGAGAAACTCGGCCATAAAACTCGTCAGAGTTATAATAGCGCCATTGTATTATTATTATTATTAGAAACAAGCCGATGTCGACTGACCCTAAACTTTCTACAGCTACCTGTTCAATCTCGTCATCGCTTTAAATAGGCTCCATAAGCATTGTTACAATTCTTAAAAATCTCTGTATGTACATATGTATGAAGATGGATTTGTCTAATAGCAAAGAGTGAAAGGTAAGAGTGAATTGTAAGAATAATTTTCCTTACTTCTTCCATTACAGCCGATCCGGCGGAAGATGCACTCTCATCATGGTTCTTGTTTTGAGCCGCTGTCTAATGTATATATGCACATATATTTCAATATAGGATTAGTTTGACAGCATCCATACATTATAAATAACTTCCCGTTTCCATATTAAACCTTTTTTTTTTTAATAAAAATAGCTATATAACTTGATTTACTACGTATATATTTACTTTTGTATTTTCAAATACAAATTTGAATTCCTTTTTCCACATTTGACATTTCTTCTTCTTCTTGCTAGTGTCTTGCTAGTGGAAATTTGTCCAGTAAAAAAGTTAGTAGAACTATCATTGCCGCTCTCACCAGTTTCGTTCAGTGCTCTCTGAATTTTCGTTCAGTTCGCTCTCTTTTACTGGAGAGAAACCAAAGAAACACAAATTATATGTCAAATCTAAAAATTAGTGTTTATTAACGTTAATTAGTGTATAAAGAAACAAAGCTAATCTTGTTGAGTTAGTTGTATAATGCTGTGAAAATTACTGTTTAAATATTTAATAACTAAAAATGTTCAACTGGCAACCCTTCTACATTGCAACCATGCGAGCGATCAGCTGACACGTTTTTGCGTAAAAAATCAAAATGATTTTCATTTCTACGGTACGGGCTTCTGCGTCGTACATCGTTGAATAATCGGTTACATACAAATCCCATTAAATAGGTTGGATCAGCTGACATGGTACACGGGTTTAAGTTCTCGACTAACTGGACTATAAGGTTACTACGGGGAAAATTCGTTGAGATGTTTCAGGTCTGGAATTTTTTTGTTTTTTTCGAGGGGAAGGGGGGGTCGTATAGATCACTAAAATGTAAACCATTGGGCGCGAATGGTCATAGTTTGGAACAAGTAAAGGATATCGTCCGGTGATCTAAAAAAAAGAAAAAGTGGGCGTGGTCCGCCTGTTTGGCCTGTTTTCAGTGATATACTTCTTTTGGTAATTATATAGTTTACGGTGCAACGGCTAAAACTCGTCAATTTTTAACAATATAATAATATAATACAATGGCGCTATTATAACTCTGACGAGTTTTATGGCCGAGCTTCTCTCCCAATTCGAGGTGTGCTCCTATTTGTTTTTCCTACTAATTGGGTGGACCTACAGTTTTATGCCGGCTCCGAACGGCGAATGCATTTTTTGTGAGAAGCTTTTTCATGGCAGAAATACACTCGGAGGGTATGCCGCCCACTGCCGAGAGGTGACCGCTGCTCTTAAAAAACCCAATAATTGGATTTTTACTAATTAGAAAAATTGTTTTGGCTCGGACCGTGGTTTGAACCCGAGACCTCTGGCATAGCAGGCGAGCACTCTACCCACTGCACAACAGAGCCAACTTCACATTCAAAAAAAAATTTGTTTTTTCAATAATTTTTTAACCAAGGGTGGGCAAACGAAAATTTTTCCTGGGCAAACCTGAGCAAACGATTGACTTGTTTTTCTTTTCTAAATTCACTTGTTGCGGTGCCAACTTCACAGCCCCAAAAATTTTTATTTTGCAATAAATTTTGAAATATGCATGAAAAGATGAAATTTCTTTCTTTAAAATGATGAGACAACGATTTAGGCAAAAAAGTCTGCTCAAATAAACGATTTACGCTTTTTTTTTTGCAAAAATTCGATTTTGGCGGAGCCAACTTCACATTCGAAAAATTTGTTTTTTCAATAATTTTTGAACCAAGGGTGGGCAAACGAAAATTTTTCCTGGGCAAACCTGAGCAAACGATGAGCAAACGATTGACATATTTTTTTTTTTTTTAAATTCACTTGTTGCGGTGCCATCTTCACAGAGCCCAACAAATGTTCATTGCGAACTGCCAACAAAAATTCAGCACGTTTGGGTAGAATATATGCAAAAGCATATACACACAAACGTTAATGTTGAAAATGAGAAAGGCAAAAGTGGGAAAAATCCAACAGCCTGCACAGAGTCTCAATGGCCGAGTGTGTTTATGCGTTGGGTCATTGCGGCTGAAGATGGAATGTACTCGGGTTCAATACCCGGTAGCATCTGTTATGGTTTGCTATCGATATCAATGCTGATATCGATCACAAACGGGTTAATTTCGGTTGCTCAATTCTGTCTGTGTGGCAGCACCACTATTTCAGTAGTTTTTTTTCTTAGTACTTTTCCAATAACTTCCAATTCATAATGGCCGACGTGCTAGCACGGTGAAGAAGAATAGATGACGCATGGCCCAAACAAGACAGGTCGTCGCATGTGATGGAGAATATGCGATTGGCGTTAGACGGTTTGCTTCAAAATGCCAAAAGCGGAGTAAAAGCCAGAGAACACGCAACTTGGCATTCAACCTATTTCTACGAACAACGCATGTAAGATTGTAAGATCAAGACATAAGCCAAGTGATAAGTTGACATAAGCCAAGAACAGGAAGAAGAAGAGCGATTCTCTCTCACATCGACCTTGTATGGTCGGGCTGTGGGCTAGTGTAACAGATGGCCGCACTGCGAAACGAGGGTGATTTATGAGGTTGTCTCGATGGCAACAGCTGACAATTTTTTTTGTTGACAGGAGTCATTTCCTTGTTCGAGTAAATTTCATTCACCACTGGTGATGTTCTGGCAATAATAACGTTTTGTACTTTCTTATTCAGTTACTAGATATCTTAAATGTAACCTTTTTTTTTCAGAATCCTGTAGCTGGATTCAGTAACATTAGACGACAACGCAAATCGAGTTGTTAGCTTAACAACAATGACGTTTGCAGTGACAACAGTAGGAATCGCTAACTTATTTTTCAGGACATAAAACAGCTGACTTTTAGTATTTATTCAAAATGACAAAAAGCTGAAACTCTGCTCACCTCAGCTGTTTGAAACGTTGATATTTACGAAAAGCACAAAAAGGAATGTGCAAAAGTGCAAAAGTAAACTTTCTTAATATAAATTTTCTTAATAAATATAAATAAATATGTAAGTAAATATAACTAGTATTAATATATATATGCATTAGTCAAATAGCGTGTGTACCAATGCAAATGCTTGCGAAAACATTTGTACAGTAATACATACGTGAGTTAATTAATTTAAAAAAAGTGGTTTAATTCGAGTAATTTACTATCTATTTTATATGAATATTGATTCAAAATCAATTCCGGATATGTTTTAATCAAATACTGAGGCATTTATTAAGATGTCCTCACGGTGGTGTACCACTGCAAATGCTTGTGAAAACATTTGTACAATAATACATATGTGAGTTAATTAATTTAAGAAAAGTGGTTTCATTCGAGTAATTTACTATCCATTTTATGTGAATATTGATTCAAAATCAACTCCGGGTACGTTTTAATCAAATACTGAGGCATTTATTAAGATCTCTTCACGATGGTGTACCACTGCAAATGCTTGTGAGAACATTTGTACAGTTATACATACTATGTGAGGTAATTAATTTAAAAAAAGTTGCTTAATTCAAGTAATTTATTGTCTATTTTATTTGAATATATATTCAAAACCAATTCCGGATATCTATTTATCAAATATAAGAAAAACATTTGGCTTTAAACCTTTCTCACAAGTTTTCTCACAAATAAACAACACAAAACTACAAGTCGTCAAATCACTGACGTTGATGGCAACAGCTGTTTGTTCGATCGCAAATGTTGTTAAGGAAATAGCTAACGAATATCCAAGGTGACAAAAATATCGTTTAATTCGCTAAACGGTAACGCATGTTGTTAAAATTGGGTAGTGAATTCAGCTACTGTAATTAATTCATTTTCTTCCTCCACTAAGAGTCTAAACAAATTTTAAATAAGTAATTGTATCCGAAATTTACATTGATTTCTTTTTATTCTTCTAAATGGTTATGTGGTTTTGATTCATTCTTCAAATTTAAACTCTATAGATTGCACGTAAATTTTTTTTTGCAAATAGGCAAGCTTTCGAGCCAACCTCTATAAGTAGGCCTCTCATGGGGAAAGCTTAACTGAAATTTCCTATCTCAACCTTGACAATCGTTCCAATGGCGGGATATGCACATGTACTGGTGATGGAGAAACTGGTTCTCCAGGGTTGCCATGAACACTTCTTATTGTGAAAATACGTAACACATGGTTATTCGGTGACTTATGTGCCTATCGCCAGAACCGTCGGGGCCACCGAAATGACGTTTTCGGCAAATCAGCATCGCGAAAACCGACGGCGCGCCGAATCTTTCGAAGTTCGGTAAATCGGCATCGCGAATGCAGAATGAACGAAAATTTTGACAGTTCTTCGTTGCGAAATTAGCCGCAAGTGTTTGGTTGTGGCGATATTAAATTTCTATAAAAAAACACGTAAAAAGCTGAAGGAAATTCCTAAAATGTAAGTATGAAGTGTTAATAAGTATTAATAAGTGTGAATATATGTGAATACATTAATCAACAGGTCGGGTATAGTGATGGGCGACTCCCGCGCACCTACAAACCGTGCACAATATGAGAGGCTCGTCAACCTGGTGGCGGAGCGCGTTGATATTGCAACAGGATTCCCCAGGACTTCAAAGGATGATGTGCAACGATTTTGGGATGAAGTCAGTGAGCAGCTAAATAGCATTGGGCCTCCAGTGAAGGACACAGCAACATGGAAAAAAGTGAGTAAAAAGTTAGTGAAAACAGTGGTGTCATTCAGAGCTGTAAAGCAGTGCAATGCAACAGAGCTGTAAAGTACTGAGCATATATTTGTACTAGATGTAAACAATTTGATTTATTTATGAACTCCTGGGAATTTTTCTGTGAAACTTTAAGAAAATCTTCTGTAGATGATAATTAATCCAATTTTAACACTTTCAACTATTATTAAATTTCTTCATAGATATTTCCCTAAAAAGAAAATCTTATCTTAAAATGGATTTTTGCTTTTTTTTTTTAATTGCAGGTATGGTTGGACTACAAAAGCTTCGTCAAGCGAAAGCTCTCCAATAATACGAAGGAGTATAGGACGACTGGAGAGGGGCTTATCGCGTCCAATCATTTAGCGAGGTGGAGGAGACGGTTATAAGAATCTGCGGGCTGGAGACGTCCACGAAGGGCCTTACTGGCACTGTAGCGTGTGGTATGGGACGCGGCAGATACATTCAGCAAAATGTCGGCGATACTCTGTCAACGCCACCAGTTCCAACGCCACCAGTCCAAACGCCACCAGAAATGCATGACTCGTCGATGCGTTCCCTCCCCACCAGCGAAAACCTTCCTGGCACTTCTCGTGCTACACGAGAAGAGACCACACGAGCTCTATTGCAGAAGCAGATAGCTATCCAACAAAGATTGGAGAGCAAAATTGATGATATATCTAAAAACATCAGTTCTCTTGCCATAACCCAAGCCGATATATTGGAAGAGACGCGGCGGCATAATAGAGCTATGGAAATATTAAAAAGGGAGGAAATAGATAGAATTTTCTTGCTGGATCGACCACCAAATCCATAAAGTCCTATCTATTTTCTCCCTTTTTAATATTTACACCAATTTATTGTGCTGATGTGCATCCTCCAATATTTCGGTTAGGGTTATGCCAATGGAGCTTTATATTTTTGGAAATGTCTTTTATTTTGCTATTCCCTCTTTGTTGGATAGATATTTGCTTCTTGTTCTCGTATCAGTATAAATTAAAATTGTATGAACGGCGGAAGAATTTTTTTTTATTTGTAAGAAATGAATTTTGTGAATTTAATTAATGAATTTGTACCTGCTTTAGATGTAAGAGAATACATGAAATGAATTTTTGTACATTTTTATAAATAATTTATAAGACTGAATATTAAAGTAAATGAATTGAGTAAATTTTTAAATAAAATTTTTTTTATTTTCCATGGATTCCTACTAAAAGAAGGAAATGTTTATATTAACAAGTTTGTACTTTGCAATAAAATAGTATACATGTGTGGATTTATCCAAAATCGTTTAAAGTTTTTTTCCTCTGTGAAGATTATGTAATTTTTTTAAGCTTCTTCGTCGGCGACATTACACAAATGAGAAAGCATACTGGCAAATGCTCAGTAAAAGAAAATTCAGCTTGCGTGAAATGAACATATGTATGTCGTATACTGGATCTCCCAGCATGTAAAAGTAAGCGATGCCAAAACTGTTGAAAAAAATTCAGAATTTATATACCGACCTTTTGCCCTTTTATAAATTAAAAAAAAATATATACAAAAACAGTTTAAGCAAGAAAAAAATTTTTTAATGAAAATTATTTTAAATAACTGCAATAAATACATATGTAAATTTTTAAATTCAATTATGTAATGTTCTTGCTATATTATTCCTTATGTTGTTAGCTTCCCTCGTGCGATTTATGGTCTCATTTTGTTCGGAGTCCTCGGGCACCACTTCTTCCTGTGGGTGATCTTCAGGTAAATCGTACCCTACGCGGTAATGTATGCAAATATTGTGTAATGCACAGCAAACGTTTACTATTTGCGAAACTTTCTGCGGCGAATAGTGCAACTGACGTGCTCCGAGGATGCAGCGAAACCGATTTTTCAAAACGCCAATTGTTCTCTCAACAATATTTCTGGCTTTTACATGCGCCTTGTTATAAAACATTTCGGGCGTACCTTCGCCCGGCGAACGAAACGGTGTCATTAGCCACGGTTGGAGTGGATAGCCCGCATCACCTAATTGATTTGAAATATAGATATACATACATATATATATATATATATATACATATATATATATATATATACATATATATATATATACATATATATATATACATATATATATATATATTTTTTATAATTTGTTAAAATTACCCAGAATCCATGTGTTCCGCTCTCCTCCTACATATTTTTCCTCAAAAAAGGTATTAGCATCGCTGATGTTCCACACGTGGGAATCGTGATTGCTGCCAGGAAATCGCGCATCAACATAGCGAATCTTCATTTTGTTATCACAAATCTAATATTTATCGAAAAAAAAAAATATTTTTTTATAAATAAACGGTTGGATATACATACATATATCTTTTTGCTTTGATTTACCACCATTGCGTTGATGCTGTAGTAACCTTTACGGTTATAAAACAAGAATTTTTGTTCTGATGGAGGAATTATTTTTACATGCGTCCCATCGACGCACATGACAACACCAGGGAACCGCGTTCTGGAATAGAAGTCCATCTTCGCCTCACTTTTTTCAGTATTCGACATTTCCAATATGATCCAATCTGGGCACAACCTCTCTTGCATTATGTCCAATGTTTTTTTTAAAACCTCAGACATCGTTGATTGTGCCATTCCAACATCACTGTCTTTACCGACACCCCGCTGATATCCTCCCTCTGCCAGGAATCGTAAAGTACCCATTAAATGGCTTAGTGCATTTATCCCTCTTCCGTGGCATGGCCCTATTGCATTTTCCACCACCTCCAACACGTATTTGAACGCGTCTTTATTGAGACGAAAATTTTTAATGAAACTGTAATATAAATTCATAATTCAAAATGTTCCTTTTTATCATGATAATCATACTTTAATACTTGTTATTTTATATATTTTCAGTCTCTAATTGTACTTACGCTTGTTCACTTAAAGTAAAAGTATTGCTGTGATCCCTTAAAAACTTTCTCTCGTTTATAACATTCCTTTGCTCTTCTTCCTCCACTAATATAGGTGCTATCGCAATAGAATCCATTATTTTATTATTTAAATAAATAGTTTTTAGTAAAATAAACTAAAGATGTATTTGCTTTTATCAAAAATATAACAAACGTCAGAAAGTCCCGCTCAATTTCGCCAGGCAGATTTAGAAAGGTAGGCGCATACGCGAATTCAGAAATTTATTATTGTAATTGGTTTAGTGTAAGGTCAGAATAATGTTTCGCCTTGGTTAAAATCTGAATTAGCTTGGGATTCGCTCATTACTATTGGCCATGATGTGAATTTTCTTTGATTTTCACATCACACTCTACATTTGTAAATAAAAAAAGTAGTTTCTGTATTCGCCGCTGCGCCTACCTGTCTTGAATTTCGCATCAGTACTTGGCAACGCTAATTCGAACAAAGTTTATATAGTTGGCAACACTAAACTTCGAACCGTCGGGGTTGCCGATACCATTTTCGCAAAGTTCGGCGCAGTGGCTTTCGGCGTTTCGGCATTTCGTTCGTTGTTGGCGATATATGCCTTAGTACTTTCAAATGTACATATTATAAAATGTTCTTATGCGCTCTATACAATTTTAAAATTTACATAGTTCACAGAAAATTAATTAATTATCTACCACGTATTTATACTATTGTTTCATTAATCAGATTTTCCTGTCTCTTACCAATTTTATAATTTGAGCGTCGGACAACAATGTCTATTAATATTCCCAACGTACACTAATAGAATTTTACAGTAGCAAATTTACTAGGGCGCGAATATAATCGATTATTTTGAGATAGTTTCATGGAAAAAATGCTTGACGCATTTTATTCCGAAAGTTTTGGTATTTTTTTTTGTGTAACAGGGCAATCGCATTCCATCTCGCTTGTGTCATTGCTAGCGTCATACCATGATGTAGACATTCGGGTAACCGTAAAGTCACGCCACTATTATGCACACGTCACTACATCATTACAGGGTATACGAAAAAGAAACGGGACTCTTCCAGATGAATACAGAAAAAGAGGGGAAGTGTAGGCACGCTGGGTAGCTGGCGAAAATTTTAGTACAGGGTAGTCAGTTGGTGGATAGTCGTTGAGTTGTGAACGTGTCAGGTGAACGCGTCGTATGTTTGAGATATTTTGATGGGAAAATAATAATTAAATATATGTACTATATAAAAAAAAAAAAAAAAACAAAAGTATTACATTGGAAAGATATAAAACATTGAAATAATTAAAGAAAATACTTGTAAAACTACTGAAAACAGGTATAAGTGGAGTTGAAAGTTTTCAACGGAAACGCAATGTTTAAACAGAGAACGTAGATGAACAGAGAAGTTGCAACTACGAATAATCGTGGAAGCCAGAGACCCAACAAAATTCTGGTAGTGCATCTGGTGAATAAAAAATTTTTATTCAACACAGCTGGCTGTTAAAATAACAGAAGTAGAGCGAGTTCGTCTGTAGAAAAGAATGTTATATTAAATTTCTGCACATCTGCTGATATGGCTCATTATTCCTCCCATACACCAATTCCATCGATGCACTAATTTCCCAAAACCGCTGGTGTTTTAACTATTTTCTTATCGAATTTGAATTATAAATAAATTAAAAATTAAAAAAAATCAATTAAAATTAATTTCAATTTGACTTTACTGGGACTCGAACCTGCGCATCAATGCATTTTCTGTATTAAAAACCATACAACAATGCACCAGTTTGCTACAACCGGTGAGTATTTTTACAATTTCCACATCGATTTTTTAATTATTTTAAAATTTTCGAAATTTTGAAAATGTAAAAACATTTTGTTGTCCATTTCATCTTGTTGATGGCCAACCCATCAACCTCGTTGATGAGCAACGATCAACCATATCTATACCTATGCCAATGAAATTTAATTGTCACCCTCTCTGAAGAATTAGATGATGCATCAATACATATGTACATACATACTATGTATGTATGTACATACATCTATTGAGCAATAATAAATTGGTGGCTGCATCAAAACCCTCACCATTCATCTTGGTGTATCGGGGCACAGCAGCTGCTAGACTCTGATGACTGATCAACGCAAATCCTACTGTCCTACAAACATATCAAAAAACAACAATAACAATTCATTCATAAACGTACCTAGTCACAAAAAATCAAGAGAAAACTGACAACATTGTCTTCACGCAAATCGACGACAATTTCAATAATTTTTCTATGTAGTCCAACTCGACTTCAAATCAGTTCCCTGGCAAGAGGACAAGGTGATAAGGGACAAGCTTATGAGATTTTGTTATTGTACCTACAGCTCAAAAAAAGGCGCTCGCATACATACATACATTCATATGACTTAACCCAGCAAACAAGCTGGTAAGCGTTTTGCAAATCAAACAAAATAAGCAATCATAATTGAACTAATGTAAGCGTTGTAAACCAAACCAAGCTTAGAATAAGCTAGCATAAATAAGGACTTTGCAAGCGATATTTGCATAATATTTGGTATAGTAAGCGTTTTGCATATGTCTTTATATTTCGCAAGGAAATGCTAGCGTTTTATAAATGTTGACGGTGACCGATTAAATTTACAGTTATTTGTAGGTAGAACCCATTTTAGTTTTGATTTCTGAACAGTAAACAAGTGAAAAAGTGAAATTTTAGTGAAATAAATAAAGTGATAAAAGTAAAGTAGAGTCAGGTAAGTGCAAAACGCGTCCTAAAAAACATTTTTTGCAATCCTAATTTCAAGCTTAGAACGAGCGACGCGTTTCGATTGCAAAAGGCTTACTTTGCGATGTTTGTAAATGTCAATGCAAGTGTTTTGCTTACATCTGAACGCTTACTAAACGCTTATTTTCATTTGAAATTTTTTGCTGGGTTCACATGTCAACAACAAGAATAAACACACACTACTGTACGCGATTGTGCATATCCCATTAAACACTGTACAAGAAATTCTCAAACGAGGAAACATTGCTTTCCAATTTGAGAATCAGCACATATATCAATTGAAAATAAACATGTTTTCAAGTGCTTCTCAAATATTTTTTTATCAATTTGAGATCAATTTTAGAAGCATTTGAGAAAAAATTTATCTTTGAAATGGGTTTGAGAAAATTTAATTTTTCAAATGGAGAATCAGCCCAAAATCCCATACTAAAAGTGTGCATTTTTGTTTAAGGACGTTATTAAAGAAAATTTGAGGTGCATTTGATAACTAACGTTTTAGGTTTGAGAATAGGCTTAGTTGAAAATGAAGAAAAATGTGTATTGGGATGTATAAAAATCTTCGTTTGGATGTGTACATTTTCTGCACAAAGTTTGACTTCTTTGCGTAGATCAAACGACAAGGGGTTGTCGGCTGTTCTGACACCGCCGCTATGAAATCACCTGCTGACAGTGCGCAGGCCCAATTTACCCAATTATTGCATGTGACCGCGCTTGTTCATATGAATGCGCACATAAGCTTGCAGGTGTTGAACCATTGCCATTGTGTGCAAGGTTCATCACTTTTGTATTACCCGCATGCCCACTGACTTGATCTCAAAGCTATTTGGAGTTGAAATTTGACAAAATTTCTTCGGTTTGTGAAAAGTGAAGGACAAAAGCGAAATGTAGAGGGGCAAGCAAACGCAGCACTTGTTGACATGTGAAGTCATATGAATGTATGTATGTATGCGAGCGCCTTCTTTTGAGCTGTAGGTACAATAACAAAATCTCATAAGCTTGTCCCTTATCACCTTGTCCCCTTGCCAATGATGTTTTTTAAGTCGAGTTGGACCAGAAAAATTATTGAAATTTTCGTCGATTTGCGCGAAGACAATGTTGCCAGTTTTCACTTGATTTTTTGTAATTGCTTTATGAATGAAATTGTTATTGTTGTATTTTGTGGTGGACAATAGTTTTTGTTTTTGGTTACATTTATGACCACATGTGTACTTTTGCAAGTACATACATACATCCATACATACATACATATTTACATATGTATGTACCTATGTACATATGGATGATTGATGTTTTTACGCAAAAATATAGCAATGCGAAATGCCGACGGCAATTTCGATTTGGTATGTACATAGGTAATTAATTACATAAATCAAGTTGTGTAAATGAAGTAGGTACATATGTATGTATGTAACTACCTATGTACATACATACATATGTACATATGTTTTTATTAATTTATAAAAATGGTTGGTCATCAGCAAATGAACACCAAAATACCTACATATATATATTTTTTTTAAATTTCGTAAATTTAATTACAATTGAAAATTCGATAAGAAAACATAGTAGGTACCTACCTACATACATATGGACAAATATTTACCAGTTTCATCAAATTGGTCCTTGTTGTGTACACAAAAGCATCTATTGAAGCATAATTTTTTAATACAGAAAGATATGTACATAGAGGCGCAGGTTCGAGTCCCAGCAAAGTCAAATTGAAACTATGTAATTTAAATTGATTTTTTTTAATTCTTAAATTTATTTATAATTGAAATTCGATAAGAAAATTTTAAAATTACTTTGCTGTTTTAGGAAATTGGTGCATTGGTGAAATCGGTGTATGTGAATAAAACTAAGAATATCAGCAGATGTGCACAAATGTAAAGTAACATTCCATTCTACAGCGCGCCGCTAATTTTTTTAACTTTTCTCTCAAATCTGTAATTCACCATGACTCAACTCTGGTAACGTTAACAGGATGCCCTACCAGCGTTTTGTTCAGTTTTGACGTTTTACACGATTTTTCGTAGTTGCAACTTCTCTGTTCATCTACGTTCTCTGGTTTAAATAGGCAAAAAAAAAAAAAATTTATAAATAGGTAAAATTAATTTACAAAAAAAAAATATTTAAACGTCCTTAATGTACGAGTTGCCAACTAAACAAAACTGTGCACACAAAAAAGAAGCGCAAAAATAAATTAAACACCAAAACCGGATGACGGCTGAACCGATTATTGCAACAACAGCGTTACAAATCGACACTGAACAACGTGGCAATACAGCTGCTGACAGCAAGACAACAAACCGAACAACAACAACAACAACTGCAAACACAATTGCAACTTTGACAGCAAGCGCAGCAGGAGCAGCAGCAGCGGGTGATACTAGAGGAAGCAGCAGCAGCAGCAGTGGTCTTCAACAACCGGTGGCAGCATCAGCAGCAGATCGGTGGCACCACCACCAGAGGTGTACCATAACAGGTGGTGAGTGAAGATAAAAGGGACGTGCACTTTTATTTCTTCAAATATAAATATATAGTATAATATGTATTTAAAAGCTTCACTTTAACATAGATAGGTAGCTTCCCTTATAGAATAACATATGTATTTCTGATTGCCTTGAATTGGCGTAATTACCTAGGTTGTCGTAATATTATATTTCCATTAAATTCTTTTCTCTTTGTAATTAATATGGGTTTACGTTAATACGCTGCAATGGCTATCATTTAATGATTTTGTATCTTACTGATATTTACTATAGGATTACATAGTTACATTTGCATATATAAGTATATGTAAGTAAACAAAAAAAAAAAAGGAATTGACTAACGTTGGCACATAGAACTGTGCATTCACATATGTACGAGCATTAGTAAAAAAAAAAAAAAAGGGGAAATTTAATAAATACAGGCGATACAAATGGAGCCGGGAAAAATGTGTAGGGAAGTATAACCGGACTAACGTAAATCACAAAACTCGATAAAATAAATATTAATAATATTTACTAAAGGCCACACATAATATTACATAAAAACAAGCTGATTAATAATAATCTCCCTCACTTAATCCTTCTCCACTTTACTATATATATACATACATACCCCATATATAAAAAAAAAAAAAATTTTTTTTTGCAATTCCTTTTTCTCTTTTTTTCATTTAGCTCCTAAGTTAACTTTAATCTACTTTTATTACCAGGTCATGTCCCCAATATATGAATATAGATGTAGATATCAGAAAGTAAATATGTAGGGCATGTACACATATATATACATAAGCATTTTTTTAAGAACATGTGTAAATAATGAATTTTGAATAAAATCTGTAATTAAATGGGAATGTTGACCACCATCGAAATTAAGGTGCACCGATGGCCAAGGATGAGGGTGGGCTAGAAAAGCACCAGCGCTGCAACAACACCAGCGGCGCACCACAGGTAAGGGGTCACTGATACCCGGGTGCGACAGTGACTATGGATTAGGGTGGGACAAAAACGCACCGGCGCTGCAACAACATCAGCAACGCCACCCCCTTGTGAGTTCGGCCTTTAACTTTTTTTTGATTGTTCATATATTTTAAATTTCAGCTTCTTTTATGTATTTTCAGATGCCTGTCAATAACCGGTCCTTCCGGTTGATTCAAATTGAAATTCAAAGTTAACGATTTTTTTCTTTCCTCGCGATATATATGTATGTATATTCAAATTCAAACTCACTGTGACAGTTTTCTTTTCAGTGTTTATTCAAATTAAATACACATCGATTTCAACGTATATTCAAATTTAAATTTCTAAATCTTTTCTCTTCCGTCCGCGATTATTTAAATATAACGTCCGATTATCTATTTTCAAACTTTTCCGTTGATGTCAGTATTTCCGTCCGATTTAAATTTTGGTTCAAATGCTTTGCTAACGTCCGTCTGACTTTAACGTACATTTAAAATTCATATTCAAATTTTAACGACATTTTCCCTCGGTTTGCATTTATTTAAACTTAACTGACGTCTGGCCTCTTGAATTAAATTTTTTCCGGGTTATCTTTTGAATATTTGAATTTTTCAACGGTCCGTCCGTGGCATCCGGCCAAACCGGATGTTGTTTTCGTGTGATTTTCTCGTTATTGGTTTGAAAAGGCATGATATGAATTTTTTCTGTTTATGGCGCAGGACAGCAATGTAGGCAAGAACCCCGCCCAGCCGACAATGACTAGCCACAGTGCAACCCTAGATCATGCCGACCGCCATGCATTGCTGCTCCACTCGATATTCGAAAGCTGTACCATAACAGATGGCGCCCAACGTGCTGACTCGATGGCTTTTTGGTCAGCCAGTGACGTCTTACTATCTCGCAAGTCCCAGATGGGCAGGCCCTGCGCCGCCACTGCGTTGCGGCGAGATGGTGGGGCTGATCAGGTTGTCCAAGGAGGTCATCGCTGTTGGTAGCATAGGGCGCCACAAAGCGCAGATCGTAATCGAACGTGTACCAGAACAGATGGCATCCAACGTGGTGTTTTGGTTGCTGGCTTCAGTGGTTTTCTGGTCGGTCAGTGAAGTTTCGTCTTCCCGCAAGTCCCAGATTGGCAGCCTCCGTAGCCGCCACTGCGTTGCGGCGGGATGATGGACTTGATCAGACTGATTGGAGAGTCATTGGTGTTAGTGGCTCAAGGCTCCACGAGACTTCACGTCACCTAGTCTGTTTTTTTCTTTTGCATTTCACCCGAAGAGGCAGTGTTGAACGCACGTATTTTTTTTTGTAATTTAAATTTGTTTTCACTGTCGTCCGAGGGGCATGTCCGCTAGATTCAGTATTTATTTTCATAAACTTTCTTTTGCCGAATATGTCTTTTGTGCAGTTTTGTGTATCGGATTTTTTTTCTTCCGGGGCCCAGCTTATCTCGCGTCGGAGTTGGCTGGATCCTAAGCTAGCAATCCTTCTTCGCAAGTCTGGGGTAGCGGCTTCAAACCGTGCCTTTCATTGCGGCGGAGCCAAGGATGTTGGTCATGAGGAAAATTCGTCCTTTTATTTTTTTGTTTTCTTGATTTTTTTTTTTGCAATTTAGGCCTCAGCCATCCCGCGTCTGAGTTGGTTGCACCTAGCGCCACTTTCATTGCGATGGGTTGGTCTGAGACCTGAGTTAGTACTTTTCATCTCCGCAAGTCTGGGGAAAGCAGCCTCTAGCTGTTCCTTTCATTGCGGCGGAGATAAGGAGGGTATTTTGCAAATTCCTTTTGTTTTGTCTTTTTCTTTTGTTATGCGATGCAGGCGTCAGTTCATCTCATGCCTGAGTTGGGTGCCTTGGAACATTTAGCACCACTTCATGGCGATGGGCTGAGCTGAGACCCAGGGATGTATTGTCTATCTCCGCAAGTCTGGGGATAGCGGATTCAAACCGTTCCTTCCATTGCGGCGGAGATAGGTTAGTATTTCGCAAAATTACAATTTTTTTATGTTATTGTTAACTATCTTCTAGTTAGCCAGCCTGTCTCAGGGATTTAGCTTCCGAGCAACCCTGCATTGCGGTTGGTGCGCTGAAGACCAGTTGGCACACACCGTCTTAATTTTTTTTGTGTTTTTATTTTTCAAGGGGGTTTATATATTTTTTTTATTTTTTTTTTCTGTAACCTGTGCCTTTTATAATGGGAGGTCAGCATTCTCATTAATTAATAAATATGTATATTGATATTTTTCTAATTTCTTCTTATATGTACTTATATAGATTTATACGCTAATCAGTTTTTAACAATGTGTGTTTGTATGTATCAGTGATCTGCACAAGCAGCTTGTTTGCCCTTTCAAGCGCTTGAAATTTTTTCCAATCTCTCCCTTGCTTGGTTTGCTTTTAAACAAACAAGCAATAGCTTGTTTACAATTTTTTCAATCTGCTTAAAAGCGAAACAAGCTGATTGAAAAATTTCCAAGCAAGCTCTTGCTTGTTTGTTTAAAAGCAAACCAAGCTAGCGGTTGCTTGAAAAAAAAAAATTCAATCATTTTCAAGCAAATTTCAATCAAAAGCAAGCAGGCTGGAGGAGATTTTCAATCAGCGTTTATTTCGCTTTTTCAAAAGCAGATTTTTAAGAAGATCTTTCAATCATTGGATGTGAAGGAATAGGCGCACAGAAATGGAAGATGAACTCAATTCTACCAGTATTTTTCTGCAGATAATTGTAAGAAAATGAAGGACAAAGCCTTTTGTACATATTTAAGCATGCATATACCGTGCAAAAATTCCTGGTTGTTGACAAATCAGGTCTAAACAAGTAAGGAAGCCTAAGTTCGAGTGCAATCGAACATTAGATACTCAGCTGTATGCTTTCATTGTTTGTTTGCGTTTGTTCGATATAGGGTGTATTTTATATGAAACGAGTGCTGCATAAACAGGGCGCAGCCACGCCCATTTTCAAAATTTATATCAATCATCCAAATAAGCATACAAATATTATTGTTAGTGCAAAATTTCATCCCTCTATGACTTTTAGTTACAAAGACTTCACGTTACAAATTCCAAAAGGGTGTTCCAGAAATATCTTTGTTAAAAAGTAGGCGTGGTCATAAACCGATTTCAATACATTTTTGCGTGTCTATTAACACATGTTATAAAAGTGTATAAACCAAGTTTCGTCATAATATCTCAATTATTTGTCGAGTTAAAGGCTAAGAAATCTCATATATCCCTTTGTCTAAAAAGAGGCGGTGCCACGCCCATTTTCCAAACTTTTTTATTTTTTGTTTCCGGTCTATTGTAAAACTCATGTCACAAAATTTCAATGAATTATCTTTATATTTCACATAGATATCGCTTAAAATGGTTTTATTAGGTCACTTTATAATACACATATATAAAAGTGGGCGCGGTCGTCAACCGATTTTGGTAATTTTTCGTCCACACATTTGGCTAAGTAAATATATCACGCGTACCAGATTTCATCGATATATCTTTAACGGTTTCTGAGTTATGGCTTATTAAACTTTCAATATTCGCTCCTTAATAAGTGGGCGTGGCACCGCCCATTTTCCAAAATTTTTGTAGTTTTTGTTTTATGTCCATAGTTGGACTCCTGCCACAAAATCTCAGTGATTGATCTTTATATTTGACAGAGATATCGCTTAAAATGTTTTTATTAGGCCCCCTTATATTTCCTATATATAAAAGTGGGCGTGGCCGTCAACCGATTTTGATAATTTTTCGCCAAAACATTTGACTAAGTAATTATATTACGCGTACCGAATTTCATCGATATATCTTCAACGGTTTCTGAGTTATGACTCATAAAACTTTCAATGTCTGCCCCTTAATAAGTGGGCGTGGCACCGCCCATATTCCAAAATTTTTGTGTTTTTTGTTTTATGTCCATAGTTGGACTCATGCGACAAAATTTCAATGATAGATCTTTATATTTGACAGAGATATCGCTTAAAATGGTTTTATTAGGTCACTTTATAATACACATATATAAAAGTGGGCGTGGCCGTAAACCGATTTTGATAATTTTTCGTCAAAACATTTGTCTATGTAAGCAAATTACGCGTACCAAATTTCATCGATATATCTTCAACGGTTTCTGAGTTATGACATATAAAACTTTCAATGTTTGACCCTTAATAAGTGGGCGTGGCACCGCCCATTTTCCAAAACTTCATCAAATTTCTTCATAAGGGCCCGAGCTCAATACGTGGGTAAAATTTTAAAACTCTAGCTATATTAGTGGCTGAGATACCAAATTTCCGATTTTTTCTATATAGGAAAAGTGGGCGTGGTCATGGTCCGATTTCGCCCATTTTCAATACCAACCGTCCCAGTCTCGATACCAACTTGCGTTCCAAATTTCATCAAAATATCTCAATTTTTGCGCGAGTTAGAGTGTTTACAGACGGACGGACGGACGGACGGACGGACAGACGGACGGACGGACGGACGGACGGACGGACGGACGGACATGGCTCAATCGATTTCTCTTTTCACCCTGATCATTTTGATATATATAAGTCTATATCTATCTCGATTATTTCATTCTGTTACAATCCACCGTTATGTGATTAAAACTATAATACTCTGTGTACTAGTACAGCTGAGTATAAAAAGGTGTATGCTGGCAGGACTGCTTCTGTTATGCACTCACTCTGTCTACTCCTAACTTTCTAATACATGACATCAACAAAAGAAAATCAGCCTTATTTCAAGCCTTATGCTACCTTTATAATTTTTTGGCATTTTTTTTTAAAGCCTTTAAATGTGCTGTTTAATTCTTAAATAAGGCTAAAATAGTTTGATGGGTATGTCCGCAAATTTTGCGACCAGCAGTTTTTATATGTAAATAGTCTTGTCGAAATGTTCAACATTCGACCCAAAGAAAAAAGAAAATTTGTATGTATGCACATAAATGTATGTTTATGAGTACGACATTGAAATTCCCAAAGGAACTAAGAAATTATGGAAACAAATAACTAGCGGGAATGTGACAAAAATGCAAGTAGCTTAATTGTCATTAGATTCTCACCAGCTTGTAAGTGGTCAATTGAGTAATCATTCCAATGAAACTACTGCTATAGTAGTATTATTATAAGCATAATTCACTTTTGAAACATGGAATTTAAAGAAAATCTGCCATCATTGTACCTGAAAGAGTAGGCGCACAGAAATGGAAGATTAACTCAAATCTGATCTAGTATTTTTCTGCAGATAATTGTAAGAAAATAAAGGACAAAATCTTTTGTACATATTTAAGCATACATATACCCTGCAAAAATGCTTGTTGTTGACAAATCAGGTCTAAAAAAGGAGAATGCTGGCAGCACTGCTTCTGCTATGCACTCACTCTGTCTACTCCTAACTTTCTAATACATAACATCAACAAAAGAAAATCAGCCTTATTTTAAGCCTTACGCCATACAAATTTGCTATCCTTATAATTCTGTGGCCTTATTTCGTTATTGGTGGGTATATCCGCAAATTTTGAAACCAATACTTTTTATATGTAAATGGTCTTGTCGAAACATTCAACACTCCACACTTTTGTCTCCAAATAAAAGAAAATTTGTATGTATGC
Organism: Urophora cardui; assembly: GCA_960531455.1. Lineage (NCBI taxonomy): Eukaryota > Metazoa > Arthropoda > Insecta > Diptera > Tephritidae > Urophora > Urophora cardui. The sequence goes on along the minus strand of OY482675.1, from coordinate 35,546,008 downwards.
ACATATGTACATATGCATGAGTGTGTTTTTATGAGTTTTTATGAGCAAAGTGGAATGTCCGGCGAACGTAAATATACCTGCAAAAAATGCGATTTCTCCGGGACGTGTCCGGGATCAATCGCAAGGGAGCATGCGACTAATACAAGTTTACATCCCTTTATATGGAGCGAATTGATCGTATTTATTCGAGCATGTCCTTTGAAGAGACTAATTGTTCAATTTGTATACCCGAACAGGTACAAATGTAGATTAATCGCTTTCATCCAAAGTAGTAAGCCAAGGCTATTTTTTATGAAAATGTCTAAAATTTATAAATTGTTATATATGTATATTAGAAGAAAGTTTATAGAATTAGCTTTTATCGTGTAGTGAAATCTTTTTTTCTGAAAATATTTTAAGTTTTGAGAATGCATTATGCGAGTGTAAAAGACATGTGAAGAATTTTTCAAAGTTGTTAGCCAAGGCTGTTTCTTATAAAATTTCTTTAAAAATTATAAATGTTCATGCCTATTTAAATATTTTACAATAAGTTTTACTTTTGTAAAAAATCTATTCAATAAATTAAAAATTTTTTAAATAGTCAGTATTGAGTGTATAATTGTAATTGATTTTTCCCGTTCGGTATGAAAGGGATTAATTTACATTTATACCCGTTCGGGAAAAATCGAGGCCTAATTGTGGACTCATTGTTCCAGAAAGAGATCAATCCGGGATAAATCTCTATCGGGATTACTCGCACATTTTTTTTCGGGATATGTATTTTGGTCTGTTACAAAAGTAGGTAGAATGCCATACATGTATATACATACATATGTATATTTTGGTTTTTTAACAAAGTAGGTATAGAATACAAAAAGGTCAGGATATTGACGCCTTTGCAAATAGAGGATAGGTAATTACACAAGGCCATTCATATGTACAAATTTACATACAAAAATATTTTCCTTTGTTGACAAAAGGATTAAATACTGATGCGTATAGAAAACAGAATGTATATACATACATACATGTGGTATGTGCATACAGACAAATTTTCTTTTTTTTTGCGTCGAATGTGGAACATTTCGACGACAAGACCATTTACATATAAAAACTGCTGGTCGCAAAATTTGCTGACATACCCACTAAAATATTTTAGCCTTATTTAAGAATTAAACAGCACATTTAAAGTCTTCCGAAATAAGGCCAGAAAATTATAAGGATAGCAAATTTGTATGGCGTAAGGCTTAAAATAAGGCTGATTTTCTTTTGTTGATGTTATGTATTAGAAAGTTAGGAGTAGACAGAGTGAGTGCATAACAGAAGCAGTCCTGCCAGCATACTCCTTTTTTAGACCTGATTTGTCAACAACAAACATTTTTGCAGGGTATATGTATGCTTAAATATGTACAAAAGGTTTTGTCCTTTATTTTCTTACAATTATCTGCAGAAAAATACTAGATCAGATTTGAGTTAATCTTCCATTTCTGTGCGCCTACTCTTTCAGGTACAATGATGGCAGATTTTCTTTAAATTCCATGTTTCAAAATAATAATGTTTGTTTATAATAATACTACATACAGCAGTAGTTTCATTGGAATGATTACTCAATTGACCACTTACAAGCTGGTGAGAATCTAATGACAATTAACACGTTGGCTGCCAGTGTATCACCGGTGATCACAACAAAAAACCACTCACAGGTGCCAGGAACAAAATTACTTTTGCTTTTTTGTATTATAACGGGATTTTTTACCTAGAGTAAAAGCCATGCTGGCGACGCATCTGAACATGCTTCTAAGCTGTGATGACCCCGCGAACATCTGCTTTTTTATTTTAAAATGTTGTTTAAATTTTAAGCGCCTAGGCGTGTATCACCGGTGATACACTGGCACCTGGGGGTGGTTTTCTGATGTGATCACCGGTGATACACTGGCAGCCAACGTGTTAAGCTACTTGCATTTTTGTCACATTCCCGCTAGTTATTTGTTTCCATAATTTCTTAGTTCCTTTGGGAATTTCAATGTCGTACTCATAAACATACATTTATGTGCATACATACAAATTTTCTTTTTTTTTTTGGGTCGAATGTTGAACATTTCGACAAGACTATTTACATATAAAAACTGCTGGTCGCAAAATTTGCGGACATACCCATCAAACTATTTTAGCCTTATTTAAGAATTAAACAGCACATTTAAAGGCTTGAAATAAGGCCAAAAAATTATAAAGGTAGCAAATTTGTTTGGCGTAAGGCTTGAAATAAGGCTGATTTTCTTTTGTTGATGTCATGTATTAGAAAGTTAGGAGTAGACAGAGTGAGTGCATAACAGAAGCAGTCCTGCCAGCATACACCTTTTTTAGACCTGATTTGTCAACAATCAGGAATTTTTGCAGGGTATATGCATGCTTAAATATGTACAAAAGGCTTTGTCCTTCATTTTCTTACAATTATCTGCAGAAAAATACTGATAGAATTGAGTTCATCTTCCATTTCTGTGCGCCTATTCCTTCACATCCAATGATTGAAAGATCTTCTTAAATCTGCTTTTGAAAAAGCGAAATGAACGCTGATTGAAAATCTCCTCCAGCCTGCTTGCTTTTGATTGAAATTTGCTTGAAAATGATTGAATTTTTTTTTCAAGCAACCGCTAGCTTGGTTTGCTTTTAAACAAACAAGCAAGAGCTTGTTTGCTTTTAAACAAACTAAGCAGTGCTTAGATTGAAAAAATGCAAACAATCCCAAGCGCGCTTGTGATTGTTAGGTTACAAGCGGCGCTTAGGTTGTTTGTTTCGTTGCTTGCATGTACAAAACAATCTGTTTGAAAATTCAATCTGCTTGTGCAGTTCACTGGTATGTATGTATAAGTTATGTAAAGTTTATATAATTTCAAAAAAAAAAAAAGGGGATTTAAAGTCGGTACCGCTATAGAATCACGAATCAGTTTGTCAGAACTTTTTTTTTGCTGTTATCTGGTACGATCACAAGAGTGTGCAACTGCTGGCGTACGCCGATGACATCGACATCATTGGCACTAACACGCGCGCCGTATGTTCTGCCTTCTCCAAGCTGGATAAAGAGGCTAAGAAAATGGGTTTGGCGGTCAACGAGGACAAGACGAAGTACCTCCTGTCATCACACAAAGAAACAGCACGCCTTGGCAGCCACTTCAATGTTGATAGCTACAAATTCGAAACTGTTAAGGACTTCGTCTATCTGGGAACCAGCATTAACACCAAGAATGATGTCAGCACGGAGATCCAACGAAGAATCACGCTTGCCAATAAATGCTACTTCGGACTGTAATGGTACAGAAACACACCCAAAAATACAACCCTGCACCTGTGTACTAAAAGCTCAGCTTTTATGAAAAGCAACGAGTACACAGGTGCAGCGGCCGAAAAAGCTTGAACGACAAGCCGTGTGCCGCCATTACATTATTCAACTAATGACCATCGTGAAAGCCGGTAGACAAAAACGCACAAAGTGTAAAGAAAAATTAAAAGTTAAAAAGTACATTAAAATAGAACTTAGAAATAAAACTATAAACTAAGAATTCAAACAGACAAAATAAAAAAAGTGAAATATTTAAAATTAAATAGAAAAAGAGGTGTTATTAATTGAACTCAAAGTGAAGGAAAAGCCAGCCATGGGGCCCAATTACTGTTCCTCGCATGTACCACCGGCAGACGACGCAGGAGCGTCATATGGCGACCGTGACAGGACGGAGGTGCTCCAAGGTGTGGTGAGTGGCGTGAAAAAGTAAAAGAAATTACAGAAAATTAAAATTTTAACATCGTGCTAAAATTTTATAACGAAATTAAAATGAAATCCACAACGTTATAAATTACAAAAACACAAAAATCTACAAAAAAATCATAAAAATTACAAAATACAAAAAAAAATATAAAAATTACAAAAAAAAACAAAAAAAAAATTCATAAAATCCAAAAAAAAAATTTACAAAAATATATAAAAATAGCAGAAAATACAAAAAAAATACAAAATTCCAAAAATCAAAAAAAAATTTATAAATATGCACGCATATAATTAAAGCTAATGGAATAAGTTTTGAGAAAAATTATAAACTTTTAATAAAATACAAATAAAATATTTGATGAAACGCCTGGAAAATGGCACAAAATCTTGATAAAACATATGAAATCATAAAAATACTAATTTCCGATAGCGAAAAAAGCCGAAAGTAAAAGTTAATCCAACAAAGATGAGAAAAATTATTCAATACAAATACAAAAACAATACATAAAAATGAACTTTTGAACTAAACTGTACCACGCCACCACCGAAATAAAACCACCATATCGAATTAGCGGCACTCCAATACCGTAACCATATAAAACGTATGTACATATACATATGTATCACCAAGGCGATTAAACGGTATATTTGGCGGCGATTGCAAAGAATCATAGCGGGATCATCAGTTGCAGCACGGCAGAAAGGTGACGACGGCGGCAGCAGAAAAACGGCGGTTACATTGTATGGCGTAAGCTTTATATACATATGTATGTACGTATATGAGAATTATATAGATATGTACTTATGTATGTTCAAATTCAAATATGTATGTATACGATAAGCTTTTCTCTCATCAAATCCAATGTTCAGTACCATAATTAAATAAGCTTTTCTCTCAGCAAATTCTATGTTAATTACCAAATTTAAATAAGCTTTTTCCCATCAAATTCAATATTAATTACTAAGTAGATTTAAAATACAAAACTTTTCTTTTGAAACATAGCAAACTACATTTAACATCCAAATTTAAAATAATGTACGAATTTTTGGCAGTAATTATCTGCAAACCTTAAGAGTGACTTAAAATGCACTTAATTTTCCCATAGGTAGTATATAAGTACGTATGACATTCAAGCTTTGCCAAAAGCAATAGAGCATTTGTATTATATTTGCTTGAATCAGGATTGTATACGTACATATATATAAACAATAATTTTTCTAATCACTTTCTAGAAGCGCAAATAGTTGACTCAAATTTGAAAACATTTAAACATTTTTTTGGATTAATACAGTACGGCTGTTAAATTAAATTGAAATTGATATGAATACATATTTTTCGGCTATTAAACGATAACATAAATACATAGTTTTTACAGGTGTGTATGCATATGCGTACAAACACATGCAGCTCCAGCCTAATATAGATCGCAAAGATTCTGTTTGCCATATGTGTACATCAATATTAAGTAATATAAATACATTAGGGTGGATCGCATAAATTATTTTACATGCAGTATTTGTGCATGTGTACATGCATACGCACATCGATGCATACAATGTTGTGAAAATTTAATAACATACATTTTAATAATTATGAAACATTTTGCTTGTGGAACGGTGCGGCCGACACGTTAAAATAAATTCTTTTTTTGATGAAAGCGGTGCGTCCGTGAAAATTTAAAACACATTTGTCTTTTTGCTAGTGAAACGGTGCGGCCGTCACGTAAAATATAATCTTTTTTGTAGTGCAACGGTGCGGCCGTCACGGTAAACAACAATAATTTTTGTTGCTATAAAACGGTGCGTCCGTTACTTATGTATACCAGTACATAAAAATATATTTCTTTTTGCTTTGAAACGGTGCGTCCGTTATAATACCTACTATTTCAACTTGCCATTTGATAATTCGTCTAATTTTTCTCATATTCAAACATATTCATAAATTGTACAGTTTTGTACCAAATTTTTCATATCAATATTTTAAATCAATTTACACGTAAAAATTAACTCCGTTTAATACCAGCAATTCAAATTAAAATTTTCAGCCTCTTGAGCTCTTGCCAAATTTCGTTTTGCAGATTTTCGATACACCCTAATACACATATGTATGTATGTGTACATATCCACATAAGCCTGGTATATGTAAAATGCATTCATTTAGATATTTCCTAACAGAATATTTATAATTAGCGTAAAATCAAATTTGTGCTTACATTTTTTTTGGAAAAATTAAAATTACAATTTATGAAAACAACTAAAGTCTTTTGTTGTACATGGAAACAACCCAATGGTCATCCTATACCCAGTTGCTCCTTTTGCTTATTAACATATCATGCATGTTACTAACATTTCTATATAATTTTCAGTAGTAAACTTTTGGACATCGGAATTATTAAGCAAATTTTTTTTAAATATTTTGGAAATTTCAACATTTCTCATACAATTTCGGATTGGAACCACAATAGGTAAATAATTTCTTTTCTAAATTCTTGGGTACAAATTTAAAAACTTTTTCTCATTACTGGATACTTATCAGATGTCAGATTTCAACAATCAATTAAAAGAATTTCGGTCAAATTTTAAAAAAGTTACTAAACGTATTTTAAACACTGGGCGACCTATTACAACAAAACAAGAAAAGCTAGACGAATACAAAGAAGACTTAATCCGGACATACAGTCAAATTTTATCACATATAAATTCGCATTTCGGTAAAGAAGTTAAGTCTGAGTCAGTGATTGAAACTTTAACGCGTTGTAGAAAACAAATTATCGAGTGTTTTTTGGAAATTAAGTGCAGAATAAAAGTACCAAAAGATTTTTCTGAATTAATTAAAGCTGACGTCATTTGCTCTGACATAGAAGAAGAAGAATTTTCCGACGCAGAATCAACTGGCGAATCCACAGCTCATACCGTAAACCCCAACTGTTCTATTTCATTAGCTGAAGATTTTCTTGGTTTTGAATCCCGACATACTACTCAGACAGAATCCTTAAATTTTTCTAATACACAAACAATAGAAATGGCTACCACAGAACAGAAGAAAAATTTTATTGCGATGTGCGCACCTATAATAAGAGAAAATTACAATGGCGATCCATTAGCGTTAGATTCCTTCCTAGACAAAATTGAATTAATAGAAGGTCTAACAGAAGCAAACCTTGAGACAACTCTTATATCTTTTGTCAAATCGAAACTTGAAGGAAAAGTACGGGAAGCAATTCCGACTAATGTGACGTCAATGCAAGATATTAAAGACGCGCTGAGAATTCGTATTAAACCGGACAATTCCAAGGTAGTTGCAGGAAAAATAGCTTCACTAAGAGTTTCCAATAATAACTTAACAGATTTTGCTAAACGTGTAGAAGAACTAGCTGATGCTTTAGAACGATCTCTAATAATTGAAGGCATGTCGAAGGCTAAAGCGCACGAAATGGCAGTCGAGCAATCAGTAAATGTTTGCAGATTAAATACGCGCTCTGACTTAGTGAAAGCAATTCTGGCATCGACTCCCTTCATTGATGCAAAAGACGTAGTAGCAAAGATGATCGTAGAACAAAATAATCAGGCGACAGAAAGACAGGTTTTAGCTTTTCGCTCAAGATTTCCCAATCAGCAATTTTCGTAATAACAATAACAACTTCAATAGATACAACAACAATAGCAATTTCAATAGATACAACAACAATAACTATAATAGGTTCAACAACAACAACAATAACAATTTTAATAGGTACAACAATAATACCAGTAGGTATAACAACAACAACAACAACCAAAATAGGCAAAACAACAATTACCGGCAAAATAACGACAATAGGGGTAATAACAATTCGCGTAATAACAACAATCAAAATAGATCAGAAAATAGAACCAACAACAACAGCGGAAATTCCAATACGCGAAATAACACAAATGTTCGCGCTTTAAACGCCGAAGCCCCTCAGCAGCGAACACTGAGGGACGACGAAGAGATAAGCGATTAAATGAGAAAAATATTTTTTGTTTAAATTTAAATTACTCGGATTTTATCGAAATTTATATAACCGGATCTAACAAATTATGCACATTTTTACTAGATACACAAGTTGATATTTCTTTGATTAAAGTTTCAAGTCTCAATAAGAATATTTCCATCAATACAGACGATATAGTTAACATAACTGGCGTGACATCAAATACCGTTTCTACTTTAGGTAAAATAAACATAGACTTACATTTCTCAAATATTCCCATCGGACATAATTTACATGTGGTAAATGATGATTTTAATATTCCCTCAGATGGTATACTGGGTAAAGATTTTCTCAAATATAACAAATGCGTTATAAATTATTCCAATAATAGCATATCATTCTGGGCAAACAATGAAAGAGTCAATATGCCAATCCTGCACGGAACAGAAAGCGATATGTGTATTATACCACCAAGGTGTGAAGTTTTTCGAATTTTTGACTTAGGTCACTCAACAATCCCACTTTTCGTTGAATCCCAAGAAATACAAAAAGGAGTATTTACAGCAAGATGCATTACAAATTCTGATAATCCAGTCATCAAATTAATCAATACCACAGATGACATACAATTCATAAATAAAAATTCTATTCGGACGGAAAAGCTATCGAATTATCACGTCTATGTAATCAATAAAACTAAATCATCAGATGAGAAACGAATTAATGAGCTCAGTTCAATTCTAAAAAATCAATTCCCCAAAAATGTTCCATCTGAACTTTTAGACCATTGCATACAATATGCTGACATATTCGCACTCGACAATGACAAAAAGACATTAAATAATTTTTATGAGCAACAACTACGTGTTACCGACAACGAGCCAGTATATGTGAAAAACTATCGTCTACCATATTCACAGCGTGAGGAAATAAACCGTCAAGTAAATAAATTATTAGATAACGATCTGATTGAACCCAGTTATTCCAACTATAACAGTCCTTTAATTTTAGTTCCAAAGAAAGATACCAATGGTCGAAAAGCATACCGTATGTGTGTAGATTTTCGCGGAGTCAACAAAAAGCTTATCGCAGACAAATTCCCACTCGCAAGAGTCGACGACATTTTAGATAATTTAGGAAGAGCGAAATATTTTTCCATGCTCGATCTTTTCTCTGGTTTTCACCAAATTCCATTACATCCTGACTCGCGTGATATAACATCATTTAGTACAGACCGCGGGGCATTCAGATGGAAAGTTCTCCCATTCGGTTTGAATGTCGCTTCGAATTCATTCTCGCGAATGATGACAATAGCTTTTTCAGGTATTCCATCCAATGTTGCATTTTTATACGTCGACGATATTATTGTTATTGGGTGTAGCGAAGCCCACCATATTAAAAATCTTTCTCAAGTTTTCAAAACATGTAGATCTTTCAATTTGAAACTAAATCCAAACAAATGCAATTTTCTGAGACCAGAGGTTACTTTCTTAGGCCATAAATGTTCTGCCAAGGGTTTACTGCCAGATGACACAAAAATAAACGCGATTAAAAAATATACAAGACCAATAGATAAGGATGCAGTACGACGTTTTGTTGCATTTGCCAATTACTATCGTAGATTTATTCCCAATTTCGCGTCGCTGGCTTAATAAACTAAATAGAAAAAGAGTAGAATTTATTTGGAACAATGATTGTGAACAGGCATTTCAGTCGTTAAAAGAAGCATTACTTTCGCCAAAATTATTACAATATCCCGATTTTACAAAACAATTCATTATCACGGTAGATGCCTCAGTTACAGGCTGTGGCGCTATTTTGAGTCAAGAGCACGAAGGATGCGATTTGCCAATTTGTTTTGCTTCTAAATCATTCAATAAATCCGAACAGAAAAAGCCAATAATTGAACTTGAGTTATTAGCCATTTATTTCGCCATAAAGCAATTTCGACCTTATGTATACGGCACCAATTTTGTAGTAAAATCAGATCACCGACCACTGGTGTACCTTTTTAACATGAAAGATCCATCATCGAAACTAGCACGAATAAGGTTAGAATTAGCGGAGTATAATTTCACTATTGTGTATATAAAGGGTAAAACGAATGTAGGCGCAGACGCGTTATCAAGAATTACGATTGACGAAATTAAGGAATCAAATAAACAAATCCTAGCAGTCCAAACACGCTCTATGACAAAACATACAAATAGTAAAATAACCGAAAGTAGTAACGAAAAAGAACAAACAGAAAATGTCCATAATTTAAAGATTTATGATAAATTCTCTTTTAACTTTTCAAAGAAAATACCGCGGATTAGATCAGAAATTATATACAACGAAAATAAAAAATTAACAAGTTTGAAAATTTGTGCACATATTAAACATAAGAAACTCGAGTTGATTAGTTTTGAGATTGCTAACGAAATAATGCCGTTAGACGAATTACTTTCGAGGCTAGAGATAGGAGCCAGCAAACACAAAATTTCTCAAATAGAATGGCCGAAAGATGATATATTTTTTAATCATTATACTATTATAAATTTAAAAGATTGCGGAAATAAAATTTTAAAATCATTAGAAATCATTTTGACAGATCCGATAGAGACAATAACAGATGAAGACAAAAAGCAAAAATTAATGAAAATTTACCATGAAGACCCAATTGCAGGAGGACATTCTGGTATGAAAAAACTTTACGCGAAGCTCAGAACAAAATTTTTCTGGAAAAACATGACTCGCGATATAGCCAGATTCGTTAAAAATTGTAATAAATGCCTTCTGAACAAACCAAAACCAAAAACAAAAGAAAACCTCGTAATTACACCAACACCATGTAAACCTTTCGATTTTATTAGTAATCGACACAATAGGACCACTTCCAGAGACCAAATACGGTAATAAGTTCGCTATTACTATGATTTGTGACATGTCTAAATATCTTGTTACAGTACCTGTACCAGATAAATCAGCAAAAACAATAGCAGCAGCAATTTTTGAAGGTTTCATTTTAACTTACGGCGTAATGAATGCCATTAAATCAGACTTAGGTACAGAATTTAAAAACGAAATATTTTCTGAACTAACACAACTATTAAATATAAAGCATGATTTTTCTACTTCATATCACCACGAGACTGTTGGTACCATTGAACGTAACCATAGGGTATTCAATGCATACTTACGTTCATATCTTGATGAGACATCTCCAGATTGGGATGTATACTTAAAATACTTTACGTTTCTATATAATACAACACCAAATACAGTGTTTAATAATAAGTTTACTCCATATGAATTAATATTTGGTAAAAATGCAATTTTGCCTAATGAATTAAAGAAAGACAAAATTGATCCACTTTACAATGTAGAGAATTACGTTAAGGAAATAAAATTTAGGATGCAGAAATCGCATCAAATAGCAAAAAATTTAATTAATAAACATAAATTAGAAAATAAAATTTATTATGATAGAACGGCGCGCCCATTAAGTATTCAAATAGGAGATAAGGTACTACTACAAAAAGAACCACGGGAAAAACATAAAAACATATATCAAGCCCCGTATGTAGTAGAAAAAGTAGATGGTACGAATTTAATTATTTTTGATAAAACAAATAATAAGTACAAAAAGGTACATAAAAATCGTATCACAAAAATAAATGAAAATATAAATTTTGAGTCAACTATCAACTAATTAATATTTGCACAAAAACAAAAGAATATATGTAAATAAGAAAAATATATAAGATACTATAAGTATAGTATAAGCTACTATAATCATAGAAATAAGTAACAAAAACTGAATTAAAAATTTCAAAATTATATTTAAATATATAGTCAAATTTGACTTAAGTCATTGTACATGTAATGCAAAAAGGACAGGACCTGGTAATTCTGATCAATTTACCAGGCCCTGCCTTTTTTGCAATAGGGGGATGGTGTAATGGTACAGAAACACACCCAAAAATACAACCCTGCACCTGTGTACTAAAAGCTCAGCTTTTATGAAAAGCAACGAGTACACAGGTGCAGCGGCCGAAAAAGCTTGAACGACAAGCCGTGTGCCGCCATTACATTATTCAACTAATGACCATCGTGAAAGCCGGTAGACAAAAACGCACAAAGTGTAAAGAAAAATTAAAAGTTAAAAAGTACATTAAAATAGAACTTAGAAATAAAACTATAAACTAAGAATTCAAACAGACAAAATAAAAAAAGTGAAATATTTAAAATTAAATAGAAAAAGAGGTGTTATTAATTGAACTCAAAGTGAAGGAAAAGCCAGCCATGGGGCCCAATTACTGTTCCTCGCATGTACCACCGGCAGACGACGCAGGAGCGTCATAGGACTAAGTAGGCAACTGAAAAGTAAAGTCCTCTCTCGACAAACAAAAATCACACTCTACAGGACGCTCATCGTTCCAGTCCTCATGTACGGCGCAGAAGCATGGACAATTTCAAAATCAGATGAGATGGCACTTGGAGTATTCGAGAAAAAAGTTCTTCGTAAGATTTATGGACCTTTGCGCGTTGGCGTGGGCGAGTATCGACGGAGATTTAACGATGAGCTGTACGAGCTTTACACAGACATCGACATTGTTCAGCGAATAAAGATCCAGCGGCTGCGTTGGGCAGGTCATGTCGTGAGAATGGACGAAGGCGCTCCGGCCAAGAAAGCATTTCTATCGAAACCCGCTGAACGCAAAAGAAAAGGAGACCTCCACTGCGTTGGGAAAATCAGGTGGACAGCGATGCTGCCTCCCTAGGTGTTCCCAAGTGGCGCCATGCTGCACGAAACAGAAGCAATTGGCGCGCTCTGTTGGACTCGGCCAGAATCGTCTAGACGGTTAAGCGCCAATAAAGAAGAAGATCTGGTACGATAGAAACTTTTTTTATTTGCTTTCAGTTTTTTTTTTACCTAAAAAGACTATTAAAGCAGACACTATATTTTAATAGAAATGTTAGAGATTATGTAAAGGATCGGGTACCGATAGTGAGCAAAGCTGACAGGTTATCAGGAATACACGAGCAAATCCGTAAAAATTTAGCGCAGGCAAATGATAGAGTCAAGCAGGTTTACAATAAGCGCTCTAGGCTTGTGAATTATAGAGAAGGTCAAGAAGTATTTCGAAGAAATTTTGCCTTGAGTAACTACAAACAGGGCAAAAACGCGAAATTCCTGCCAAAATATATTAAGTGTCGAGTTCGTGGAAAAGTTGGCAATGCACTGTATGACTTAGAAGACTTAACAGGGAGATTAAGAGGACGATTCCATGCTTCTGATATTCGTCCTCAATAAGACTCCGCTGGGCGTCTTGGCGGTCGGGGACAATTCGCCCAGTATTCTCCCCGAGCAGTTATAATAATAGGTGGATCACAAGCGCTCCCACCGGGAACCGTGGACCATCTAGCAGTCCATATTCCAATTGGTCTGCTTATACGGAGTTTTGACGAGTTCTCCCAAATTAAAATGTCTAGTTTTATGGAGTTTTGGCGAGTTCTCCTATATCAAATGCCTAATCTTACGGAGTTTTGACGAGTTCTCCAATACAAAATGTCTGTTCAAACGGAGTGTTGATGATTTTCCTGTTAAAGTTTTTTTGTCCAACTTCGCGAGGTTAGGGACCATAGACCAGCTCATAGGGTGATTGTATTCGGAGTTTAGACGCGTTCTCCTGTAAAAAAATGTCTAAGGCCGCGAAGCCTTAAAATAGGAAACAAAATAATTTTCTTTTTTTGTAAAGCCCATTCCGGGGGGCGAGAAACCAGCGGACCAAGGGTCTTTTTCAAGACCGCCTGTCCTGGGTCCAGCGTGCGGGGTTGTATCAGCCGGGGGGGACAGGTTGTTAAGACCGACCAAGATCGGCACTTAGGGGGGTAGGCTTCTCTGGCCTAAGCCAATAGAGAACCACCGCAACACTGGACTTACGCATTTGGTTTTTTTACCAAATGAATTTTTTTTCTGACTCAATTAATCTCGGATTTTCATACATTACTAGATTGGACATGTTCATATAGCCATATGTTTTTTTTTTTGATATCACCTGATGGAGCCTCTGTTGCCCGGTTGGCTGTGGTAGAATTTGAGACTCTTATCTAGGGGTGAGTCGTGCCCCACGTAGTTAATGGTTGAGTATTATCGCAACAACCTTACAGGCAAACCATTTTTCCTGTTCGCTCCCTCGTTAGGTCTTCGAAGCGAAGCAGGTCTGTTATGGTTTGCTATCGATATCAGTGCTGATATCGATCACAAACGGGTTAATTTCGGTTGCTCAATTCTGTCTGTGTGGCAGCACCACTATTTCAGTAGTTTTTTTTTCTTAGTACTTTTCCAATAACTTCCAATTCATAATGGCCGACGTGCTAGCACGGTGAAGAAGAATGGATGACGCATGGCCCAAACAAGACAGGTCGTCGCATGTGAGGGAGAATATGCGATTGGCGTTAGACGGTTTGCTTCAAAATGTCAAAAGCGGGGTAAAAGCCAGAGAACACGCAACTTGGCATTCAACCTATTTCTACGAACAACGCATGTAAGATTGTAAGATCAAGACATAAGCCAAGTGATAAGTTGACATAAGCCAAGAACAGGAAGAAGAAGAGCGATTCTCTCTCACATCGACCTTGTATGGTCGGGCTGTGGGCTAGTGTAACAGGTGGCCGCACTGCGAAACGAGGGTGATTTATGAGGTTGTCTCGATGGCAACAGCTGACAATTTTTTTTGTTGACAGGAGTCATTTCCTTGTTCGAGTAAATTTCATTCACCACTGGTGATGTTCTGGCAATAATAACGTTTTGTACTTTCTTATTCAGTTACTAGATATCTTAAATGTAACCTTTTTTTCAGAATCCTGTAATTAATTCCTTTTCTTCCTCCACTAAGAGTCTAAACAAATTTTAAATAAGTAATTGTATCCGAAATTTACATTGATTTCTTTTTATTCTTCTAAATGGTTATGTGGTTTTGATTCATTCTTCAAATTTAAACTCTTTATAGATTGCACGTAAATTTTTTTTTGCAAATAGGCAAGCTTTCGAGCCAACCTCTATAAGTAGGCCTCTCATGGGGAAAGCTTAACTGAAATTTCCTATCTCAACCTTGACAATCGTTCCAATGGCGGGATATGCACATGTACTGGTGATGGAGAAACTGGTTCTCCAGGGTTGCCATGAACACTTCTTATTGTGAAAATACGTAACACATGGTTATTCGGTGACTTAGTACTTTCAAATGTACATATTATAAAATGTTCTTATGCGCTCTATACAATTTTAAAATTTACATAGTTCACAGAAAATTAATTATCTACCACGTATTTATACTATTGTTTCATTAATCAGATTTTCCTGTCTCTTACCAATTTTATAATTTGAGCGTAAGACAACAATGTCTATTAATATTCCCAACGTACACTAATAGAATTTTATAGTAGTAAATTTACTAGGGCGCGAATATAATCGATTAGTTTGAGATAGTTTCATGGAAAAAATGCTTGACGCATTTTATTCCGAAAGTTTTGGTATTTTTTTTTTTGTGTAACATGGCAATCGCATTCCATCTCGCTTGTGTCATTGCTAGCGTCATACCATGATGTAGACATTCGGGTAACCGTAAAGTCACGCCACTATTATGCACACGTCACTACATCATTACAGGGTATACGAAAAAGAAACGGGACTCTTCCAGATGAATACAGAAAAAGAGGGGAAGTGTAGGCACGCTGGGTAGCTGGCGAAAATTTTATTACAGGGTAGTCAGTTGGTGGATAGTCGTTGAGTTGTGAACGTGTCAGGTGAACGCGTCGTATGTTTGAGATATTTTGATGGGAAAATAATAATTAAATATATGTACCAAATAAAAAAAAAACAAAAGTATTACATTTGAAAGATATAAAACATTGAAATAATTAAAGAAAATACTTGTAAAACTACTGAAAACAGGTATAAGTGGAGTTGAAAGTTTTCAACGGAAACGCAATGTTTAAATAGGCAAAAAAAAAAAAAAATTAATAAATAGGTAAAATTAATTTACAAAAAAAAATATTTAAACGTCCTTAATGTACGAATTGCCAACTAAACAAAAAAAAAAATAAACAAATATTGCTTAAAAATAAGAAAAAGAAAAATTGAATTTGGACAAACAAAAACAAAACAAAAAAACGGCAAACCTAAAATTAAATCAAAAACACACCAAAAGAGAAACGCCGTTTTTAACATTGAAACTGTGCACACAAAAAAGAAGCGCAAAAATAAATTAAACACCAAAACCGGATGACGGCTGAACCGATTATTGCAACAACAGCGTTAAAAATCGACACTGAACAACGTGGCAATACAGCTGCTGACAGCAAGACAACAAACCGAACAACAACAACTACAAACACAATTGCAACTTTGACAGCAAGCGCAGCAGGAGCAGCAGCAGCGGGTGATACTAGAGGAAGCAGCAGCAGCAGTGGTCTTCAACAACCGGTGGCAGCATCAGCAGCAGATCGGTGGCACCACCACCAGAGGTGTACCATAACAGGTGGTGAGTGAAGATAAAAGGGACGTGCACTTTTATTTGTTCAAATATAAATATATATTATAATATGTATTTAAAAGCTTCACTTTAACATAGATAGGTAGCTTCCCTTATAGAATAACATATGTATTTCTGATTGCCTTGAATTGGCAATTACCTAGGTTGTCGTAATATTATATTTCCATTAAATTCTTTTCTCTGTGTAATTAATATGGGTTTACGTTAATACGCTGCAATGGCTATCATTTAATGATTTTGTATCTTACTGATATTTACTATAGAATTACATAGTTACATTTGCATATATAAGTATATGTAAGTAAAAAAAAAAAAAAAAGGAATTGACTAACGTTGGCACATAGAACTATGCATTCACATATGTACGAGCATTAGTAAAAAAAAAAAAAAAAAAGGGGAAATTTAATAAATACAGGCGATACAAATGGAGCCGGGAAAAATGTGTAGGGAAGTATAACCGGACTAACCTAAATCACAAAACTCGATAAAATAAATATTAATAAGTTGGGGTAAGTGGAAAAAAATTCAACAACTATTTACAGCGAAGGTTGAGTGTATAGCTATTTCACGAAAAACCATTTTCGATCATCAGCACTCTTTTCGGAAGTGGATGCACCTGCGAACTGCCTACAACAAAAAATTCAGCACGTTTGTGGAGAATATATGCAAAAGCATATACACACTAACGTTAATGTTGAAAATGAAAAAGGCAAAAGTGGGGAAAATCCAACAGCTTCCACAGAGTCTCAATGGCCGAGTGTGTTTATCCGTTGGGTCATTGCGGCTGAAGTTGGAATGGACTCGGGTTCAATCCCCTGTGCATCCACTTCCGAAAAGAGTGCTGATGATCGAAAATGGTTTTTCGTGAAATAGCTATACATTCAACCTTCGCTGTAAATAGTTGTTGAATTTTTTTCCACTTACCCCAACAATTAAAAATTGAATTTAAAAAAAAAATTTCGTGCTAAGCACTAAAAACTCTTTCAAGTAAAATTGTTAACGTTGTTTGGTATATACATAAAATAAATACCAACAACAATGTTCATTGCGAACTGCCTACAACAAAAAATTCAGCACGTTTGTGGAGAATATATGCAAAAGCATATACACACTAACGTTAATGTTGAAAATGAAAAAGGCAAAAGTGGGGAAAATCCAACAGCTTGCACAGAGTCGCAATGGCCGAGTGTGTTTATCCGTTGGGTCATTGCAGCTGAAGTTGGAATGGACTCGGGTTCAATCCCCGGTGCATCCACTTCCGAAAAGAGTGCTGATGATCGAAAATGGTTTTTCGTGAAATAGCTATACACTCAACCTTCGCTGTAAATAGTTGTTGAATTTTTTTCCACTTACCCCAACAATTAAAAATTGAATTAAAAATAAAAATTTCGTGCTAAGCACTAAAAACCATTTCAAATAAATATTAATAATATTTACTAAAGGCCACACATAATATTACATAAAAACAAGCTGATTAATAATAATCTCCCTCACTTAATCCTTCTCCACTTTACTATATATATACATACATACCCTATATATAAAAAAAAAAAAAAATTTTTTTTTTGCAATTCCTTTTTCTCTTTTTTTCATTTAGCTCCTAAGTTAACTTTAATCTACTTTTATTACCAGGTCATGTCCCCAATATATGAATATAGATGTAGATATCAGAAAGTAAATATGTAGGGCATGTACACATATATATACATAAGCATTTTTTTAAGAACATGTGTAAATAATGAATTTTGAATAAAATCTGTAATTAAATGGGAATGTTGACCACCCTAATTTAAAAAGGCATAGGGATTTCAGTACGGGGTCATCGAAATTAAGGTGCACCGATGGCCAAGGATGAGGGTGGGCTAGAAAAGCACCAGCGCTGCAACAACACCAGCGGCGCACCACAGGTAAGGGGTCACTGATACCCGGGTGCGACAGTGACTATGGATTAGGGTGGGACAAAAACGCACCGGCGCTGCAACAACATCAGCAACGCCACCCCCTTGTGAGTTCGGCCTTTAACTTTTTTTTGATTGTTCATATATTTTAAATTTCAGCTTCTTTTATGTATTTTCAGATGCCTGTCAATAACCGGTCCTTCCGGTTGATTCAAATTGAAATTCAAAGTTAACGATTTTTTTCTTTCCTCGCGATATATATGTATGTATATTCAAATTCAAACTCACTGTGACAGTTTTCTTTTCAGTGTTTATTCAAATTAAATACACATCGATTTCAACGTATATTCAAATTTAAATTTCTAAATCTTTTCTCTTCCGTCCGCCATTATTTAAATATAACGTCCGATTATCTATTTTCAAACTTTTCCGTTGATGTCAGTATTTCCGTCCGATTTAAATTTTGGTTCAAATGCTTTGCTAACGTCCGTCTGACTTTAACGTACATTTAAAATTCATATTCAAATTTTAACGACATTTTCCCTCGGTTTGCATTTATTTAAACTTAACTGACGTCTGGGCTCTTGAATTAAATTTTTTTCGGGTTATCTTTTGAATATTTGAATTTTTCAACGGTCCGTCCGTGGCATCCGGCCAAACCGGATGTTGTTTTCGTGTGATTTTCTCGTTATTGGTTTGAAAAGGCATGATATGAATTTTTTCTGTTTATGGCGCAGGACAGCAATGTAGGCAAGAACCCCGCCCAGCCGACAATGACTAGCCACAGTGCAACCCTAGATCATGCCGACCGCCATGCATTGCTGCTCCACTCGATATTCGAAAGCTGTACCATAACAGATGGCGCCCAACGTGCTGACTCGATGGCTTTTTGGTCAGCCAGTGACGTCTTACTATCTCGCAAGTCCCAGATGGGCAGGCCCTGCGCCGCCACTGCGTTGCGGCGAGATGGTGGGGCTGATCAGGTTGTCCAAGGAGGTCATCGCTGTTGGTAGCATAGGGCGCCACAAAGCGCAGATCGTAATCGAACGTGTACCAGAACACATCCACTTCCGAAAAGAATGCTGATCGAAAATGGTTTTTCGTGAAATAGGTATACACTCAACCTTCGCTGTAAATAGTTGTTGTGTTTTTTTCCACTTACCCCAACAATTAAAAATTGAATTAAAATAAAAAAAATTTCGTGCTAAGCACTAAAAAACTCTTTCAAGTAAAATTGTTAACGTTGTTTGGTATATTAAAAAATACATACCAACAACAAATGTTCATTGCGAACTGCCAACAAAAATTCAGCACGTTTGGGTAGAATATATGCAAAAGCATACACACACAAACGTTAATGAAAAAGGCACAAGTGGGGAAAATCCAACAGCTTGCACAGAGTCTCAATGGCCGAGTGTGTTTATGCGTTGAGTCATTGCGGCTGAAGATGGAATATACTCGGGTTCAATTCCCGGTAGCATCCACTTCCGAAAAGAGTGCTGATGATCGAAAATGGTTTTTCGTGAAATAGCTATACACTCAACCTTCGCTGTAAATAGTTGTTGTGTTTTTTTCCACTTACCCCAACAATTAAAAATTGAATTAAAATAAAAATAAAAAAATTTCGTGCTAATCACTAAAAAACTCTTTCAATAACTAGTAAACCCTGCCACGCGATGCTGTGGGTTTCAATTACACTGTGCGACAATTTGAGGGTGGAAGACCACTAATTGCCATATTTGAAAATTTTTTTGTATTGCCATTTTAAATTTGACTTCCCTTAAAAAATTCAGAATATACATTGGTTTAAGTCCATAGATTCTTATTAATAAAATATAAAATGAAGCATATAGGTACATACATAGTTACTGGTTATTTTTATTTTAATAATTTTTAACAAGCGGGATATTAATGGACACGTTTCGATCTCAGGAGCACGAATCAGAAGGCGGAGCTTAACTTTTTTATTTCAATAAAAGGTTATTAACAAAAAACGTTTTCATTTTTCGATTGCTTATTACACCCACACGAACACGCAAATTCAATCTATTTTTTTACCATTTGGTAATACATTCTTTATATTTACCATTTCACGCCCAAAATGTGCTAATATGTTGCAAATAAATATAATATTTTAGTTAAACCCAAAGTACAAGTAAAGAAACTACGCCAATTTCATCAATATAGTGCGTAGCGTTGCCAACTAACTTTGTGACAGTTCAATTATCGCTCGAAAAAAGTGAAAGAATCTCAATTGTTTACTTTGGTTTTATTAAAAAATAGTATTTATTTGCAACATATTAAATAATTTTGGGTGTGATGTAGTAAATATGAAGAATGTATTATCCCATGGTAAAGAAATAAGCTGAATTTGTATGTTCATGTGTGTGTAATGAGCAAGCAAAAATGATAACGTTTTTTGTCAATATCTTCTTATTGAAATAAAAAAGTTAAGCTCCGCCTTCTGATTCGTGTTCCTGAGATCGAAATGCGTCGATTGATACCCCTCTTTTCGAAGAAGGAACTATTTTAGTCGTTGCACCGTAAGCTAGATAATTACCCTTCTTTTTTTGGCGCAAACGATTTTTGGGATAAAGTTTAAAAAAACCTTTTTTTTTAAGCCGATATCTTCCAAAATATTCACTTGATTTTTAAAATTAAGGTATCGTTGGAAAGCTGAATGGGTCGGCTTTCCATTATTCCAGCACGCCCTGAGAAAAACTACTTTTACCGGGCGGTAGAGGGGCTCTCACAGATCTCAAAACTGAAAACCAAACTTGCCGGAGGCTTATAGTTCCCAAGATATTCCTTCCTAAAGTTGTGATAATACTACGCAGAAGGACATCACCATGGCGGTAGCCACGGTTGGGGCACACGTCCGGACGGATGGCGTAGCCCAGGCTTATTTTTTATAAGCGCGGCCAAAGGCCGCCAACGCAGAAGTTTATTATTTTGCGAAAATTTCCCTAAACTACATGTGTGGTGACATTTGTATGGGAACGTTAACAGCAAATATCTCGGGAACTATAGGCCTCCGGTAGGTGGGGTCTTCAGTTTTGTGATCTGGGCCCCCCCCCCCTATCCCCCTAAAATAACCGTTTTTTTCTAGTCGTGGGGCACTCGTCTAAAATTTTACCTATCTCGGAAACCATAAGCCTCCGGCAAGTTTGGTTTTCAGATAATAGAACCCCTGTATAAGTCATTTTTCTCGGGGCGTGCTGGAATAATGGAAAAATTTCCCAAAAAAATAACCCTCAACCGGCAGAATTCTACTGCAATAGTTGGATGGTTGGATGATCAACCGATTTTGATATTTTGTCGCGTTGTACAATAAATTGGAAGGTTAGTGGATATTTTTTCCTCGCTGAATCGAAAGCATCTCGCGCATCGCGTTGAAAATAAGAAATAAAAGGCAAAATTTAATAAATTCCTACAAAAATTTTGCCAAAATGTGCAATATTAAGTGCGAAAATATAAATAACTTATATATTTTTATAATACAAAAATTAGCATTTTTCAATTATTACATGTAGAGCCAGTACAATCCGTATGGATTGGCTTGTTGTTTACTCTACAAAGCTTCAGTAAAAATGTTGTTTGACGATAAATAAATAAATAAATCGTACGTAGTAGTTGGAAGGTTGGTGGCGAAGCGATTTATCGTGCGATTTATCGTACGACGCACTATGGCGCCTCTGCCGAAAAAACGTGGCAAAAATAAAAAAAATTCATGAAAGTGTTTTATAAATCCAATATATGTATCTAATAGAAAATTTTCCAGCGAACATGAATATGTAACTCTTATTAAATAGAAAATTTTAGTTTAGGAGAATATGTAACTTATTAAATAGAAAATTTTAGTTTAGGAGGTAGAGCCGCTCAAAGTTGACAAATTTTCAACACAGAAAAAAATGTGTTATTTTTGTTATTTCTTTTTTGCATTTAACATAATTTTGCTTGTAGGTAAAGCGGCCTGTTGCTACTTCTTTGTATTTTGATGAAAGGTAATTCAATTCCAAGTTTAAACAAATAGTAAAATTTCTTGTTCTCTAGTAAAAGTTGTCGGATATACCTGTTTTTCGAAAAGCCTATTTTTAGGCCCTTTTCAAACTTTGATGGAAAATATAAAAAGGTCAAAAAAGGTATTTGCGACATTAACAGTGGTTATTTGTGGAATATTCCTTTACCAGAATTCATAAAGCTTACCTGCGTCCAGCTGCGATTTTACTTTTTACATCAAATAAAGTAAAACAACCTTGGGTACAAATACGCGTCTGGGCAGGTACAGATATGAATATCTCAGTCACTAATATAGCCTGAATGATGGAATTTCATCCACGTAACGAGATCGGGCCGTTATAAAGAAATATTCTAAAATTTTCGAAAATTAAATTAAAGGACAAAATTTTAAAGTTTTATAAGTCATAACTCAGAATCTATAACAGATATATCGATGAAATTTGGTATGAGTGATATACATACTAAGGCGAATATTTGGACGAAAAATTGCCAAAATCGGTTGACGACTACGCCCACTTTTATATATGGGTATTATACAGGGGTATAACTAAAACATTTTAAGCGATATCTTTGTCAGACATAAAGATAATTCATTGATATTTTGTACCTAGTATAGACATAAAACTAAAAACACAAAAATTTTTGAAAATAGGCGTGGCACCTCATTTTAGAAGCAGGAATATACGACATTTCGGAGCCCAAAACTCGAAAAATAATTGATATACGATGACGAAACTTATGGCGTTTTCTTTTCTACGAAAAAATGTTGCCCTCCTATATCCTAATTATCGAATTACGTATCCTGACTTTCCATAAAGTGGCTGAATTTGTAGATAAGGGTGCCCTATTACTTAGTTAGAGGTCAATATTTGGTGAAAGGACCTGACAAACTTACAAAATGGCTAAGAAAATCAAACAGGGCAACATTATTTCGAGAAAAGAAAACGCCATTAGTTTATGCACTTTTATGACTTGTGGTAATACGTGCTCATTTTAGCATATTTATATACATATGAAAATTATAAAGGGGCCTAATAAAAACATTTTAAGCAATATCTTTGTCAAATATAAAGATAATTCAGTGAAATTTTGTGGCATGAGCCACAACAGACCGGAACAAAAAACAGAAAAAAAATTGAAAAAGGGCGTGGCACCGCCCCTTTTTGGACAAAGGAATCTACGAGATTTCGGAGCCCATAACTCGAAAAATAATCGATATATGTAATATGACGAAACTTAGTGCTTACACTATTATTACTTGTGCTAATATACGTTAAAAAATTTAGCGAAATCGGTTTATAACAACGCCTACTTTTTTACAAAAACATTTCTAAAATGGCCTTGTGAAATTTGTGACGTGACATCTTTGTAACTAAAAGTCATAGAGGAATGAAATTTTGCACTAACAATAATATTTATACGCTTAGTCGGATAATTGATACAAATTTTGAAAATGGGCGTGGCTACGGCCACTTTAAGCGGTATCCGCATTATATAAAATACACCGTGTTTCCGTCAAACGTAAACAAATAATGAGAGCATCACTTTGCCAAAAGAGTTGACTTATCTGGTCTAACGCTCAAATGAAACTTTATAAACCAAATTTCATTATTTTTTTCATTAATTTTAAACTTACAAATTCTTGTTTTTGCATTTTTATAAAAATTTTAAATTTTGAAGAACTATTTTGAGGCACCCTGTTATTGTGGGATTATGAATTTTCTACCACAAAAAGGTCAAAAAATTAGCTTTCATATGCAGTTTAAATCTTTGAAATATCTCTATTGGTTCAAAAGTTATGATTTTTGCAAGGAAAAAAGCCAAAAGGCGCAATAGTGCGACGGTGTAGTACGATAAATTGTATGGTTAATGGGCGGCATTATAATCATCATTTAGCAGGTTTCAATGTCCCATTTTTTAATTTATACTTTTTACCAAAAGTTTTTATATTCCATTATTTAACTTTTTCTTTTACAGACGGTGTTTTTCTAATTTTATTTGTACAACCCTCGTTGGATTTAGATGGAGACGCTGCAGGTTGCTACTATTCCGTGATATTAGCATATGCCTTGAAATGGGTATGTTTATGCAATTAAGTACTTTTTTTTTCCAAATATTTGTAGATTATCAACAAAACTTTGTTTATATTTTGGATAACCGACTGGAAAATTGGAATGGAAAGAAATCTCTATTGAAGCTCTGATTGATACCTTTAATTTGAACCAACAATGCCCAAAAATATTTCGGGGGCTATTTAGGCCCATTTTTCGGCCTCAATCCCGAGAACCGATTGAGGTATCCGTATAGTGTAAAATATATATGGATACCCTGATCAGAAGGAACTATTTTAGTCGTTGCACCGTAAACTAGATAATTACCCTTCTTTTTTTGGCGCAAACGATTTTTGGGATAAAGTTTAAAAAAAACTTTTTTTTTAAGCCGATATCTTCCAAAATATTCACTTGATTTTTAAAATTAAGGTATCGTTGGAAAGCTGAATGGGTCGGCTTTCCATTATTCCAGCACGCCCTGAGAAAAACTACTTTTGCCGGGCGGTAGAGGGGCTCTCACAGATCTCAAAACTGAAAACCAAACTTGCCGGAGGCTTATAGTTCCCAAGATATTCCTTCCTAAAGTTGTGATAATACTACGCATCTCTCTCTCCCCGTCTCACGTTCCATATCAACAACTTTCCATGGCCATCCGGTGCACATATCGGTGTACATCATGATTACTAATATATTTTGTATAACCGACTGGAAAATTGGAACGGAAAGAAATCTCTATTGAAGCTCTGATTGATACCTTTAATTTGAACCAACAATGCCCAAAAATATTTCGGGGGCTATTTAGGCCCATGTTTCGGCCTCAATCCCGAGAACCGATTGAGGTATCCGTATAGTGTAAAATATATATGGATACCCTGATCAGTACCTTTAATTTGATACCAATATTGCGAAAAATTATTTGGGGCCATCCGGGTCCACGTTTTGGTCTCTATCTGGAGAACCGACTGGAAAATTGGAATGGAATGAACTCTCTATTGAAGCTCTGATTGATACCTTTAATTTGATACCAACAATGCCCAAAAATATTTCGGGGGATATTTACGTCCATGTTTCGGCCTCAATCCCGGGAACCGATTGAGATATCCATATAGTGTAAAATATATATGGCTACCCTGATCAGCACCTTTAATTTGATACCAATATTACGAAAAAATATTTGGGGTCATCCGGGTCCACGTTTTGGTCTCTATCCAGAGAACCGACTGGAAAATTGGAATGGAATGAACTCCCTAAGTATTGAAGTTCTGATTGATACCTTTAATTTGATACCAATATTGCGAAAAAATATTTGGGGCCATCCGGGTCCACGTTTTGGTCTCTATTTGGAGCACCAACTGGAAAATTGGAATGGAATGAACTCTCTATTGAAGCTCTGATTGATACCTTTAGTTTGGTACCAATAATGGTCAAAAATATATCGGGGGCTATTTAGGTCCATGTTTCGGCCTCAATCCCGGGAACCGATTGAGAAATCCGTATTGTGTAAAATATATATGGCTACCCTGATCAGCACCTTTAATTTGATACCAATATTGCGAAAAAACATTTGGGGTTATCCGGGTCCACGTTTTGGTCTCTATCTATAGAACCGACTGGAAAATTGGAATGGAATGAACTCCCTATTGAAGTTCTGATTGATACCTTTAATTTGATACCAATATTGCGAAAAAATATTTGGGACCATCCGGGTCCACGTTTTGGTCTCTATTTGGAGCACCAACTGGAAAATTGGAATGGAATGAACTCTCTATTGAAGCTCTGATTGATACCTTTAATTTGATACCAATAATGTCCAAAAATATTTCGGGGGCTATTTAGGTCCATGTTTCGGCCTCAATCCCGGGAACCGATTGAGATATCCGTATAATGTAAAATATATATGGATACCCTGATCAGCACCTTTAATTTGATACCAATATTACGAAAAAATATTTGGGGCCATCCGGGTCCACGTTTTGGTCTCTATCTGGAGAACCGACTGGAAAATCGGAACGGAATGAACTCTCTATTGAAGCTCTGATTGATATCTTTAATTTGATACCAATAATGCAGAAAAATATTTCGGAGGAATCTGGGTCCATATTTTGGCCTATATCTCGGGAAGGGGTTGAGATACCAGAATTAAATGTGGTCATAATTTCAATCTAATACCAGGTGATCATTGTGTCAAAACTTGAATGTGATCGGCCCGGTAGTTTCGGCGTCCATAGGGAACAAACATACAAACAAACAAACAAACTTTCATCCTTATATATAGTATAGATAGATAGATAGATATGGAAGATTTTGTACAGCTCGTGTGTACAGGTACATTGTGCTTTTTGATTTCGGTTTGGTTGAAATAGGTAGGATTTAATTGGTAGTTGCAGTTGTTGATATACATTTTAATTAGTTTCTGTGGGCAAGTAGTTTCATCGCATTGTGGTAATGAGATAATATCGTAATTGGTCTTGTTATCTAATCCTTGTACACAGTTATCATTGCCATGGTATAAGGCTAGCCACACATGACGATAGAAAACGCACCTTACATATGAAATTCTCTTAGTTTATTCACTTAATATATTCGGTAGCTTATGTATATTATTTTACATTGTGCTTTTTTATTTGGGTTTGGTTTAAATGGGATTTAGTTGGTAGTTGCAGTTGCTGAGATAAATTTTAATTAGTTTCTGTGGGCAAGTAATGAGATAATATCGTAATCGGTCTTGTTATATAATCCTTTGCGGCTCCTCGTACACGGTTATCATTGCCATGATATAGGCATGATGACAGAAAACGCACCTTATATATGCAATTCTTTTTATTTATTAACTTAATACATATATTCAATAGCTTATGTATATTATTTTACTTGTAGGTATTTAAGTATATATATCGTCGCCCGGATAAATTAGAGTCGTATATTACATTTTTAGACTTGTGGGAAATCGCAATTGAAGTTTGGAGTTCAATTACTCAAAAACGCTACTGAAGTATTCCATGGTTTTTACGGGACAAATTGTAGGAATTTATACAGTTTGCTATTTGAATTAAAGACACACAAAAATCCTAACCAACCAAATACCTGGTGCATTATTACTGTTTGATAAAACGCTTATTAATATCAGAAACATGCTTTGAAATATTTGTGCACGTGTGAAAAATCTTGTTTGTACGGGACAGGGCTGGTCCATCATGATTCTTGGTTTATGCGAACCATGAGCAATTTTAGCCAAATTAAAGTAAATGTGGTAGCACAAATATCAATGTTTATTCAAACAGCAAAAATATTAGATTTATAGAATAAGCCAGGGTACGGAAAAACTCACGAACGCTCAAAAACACATTCTTCTCAAATCACAAACAAATATTCAAAGAAAAACGTATAACCACTCAATTAGCGAGCGAGCTAACGCACAACAGCCATCGATCGCTCATAGCGGTCGCAATAAACTCAATGCATAAATTCACTCAAAAACGATTTATCGTACAATTTTTCTGGTAAATTCGCTCCTTGAGTTTATCATTTTTTATGCGTTCATAAACGCTCATTGAATTTATAATTTTTTGCGCTAGCGATCATTCTTTGAGTTTATCTTTTTTTGAGCTTATCTTTTTTTGAGCTTTATGCGTTCGTGATCGCTCTTTGAGTTTAACATTTTATGCGTTCACAAGGGGTTTTTGTGAGGTTTAAGCATCTAATGGCATTGTGAAGGCGCAATTTTTGGATGATGGCGTGCGTTTATCTATTCTATCTATATATATAAAAATGATTTGGTTTTTAATTGTAACGCTAAAACTTGAAAACGGCTGAACCAAATCAAATACTTCCTTAGGGGGGTTTGTTTGTTGTAACCCCGCGAAGGTTTAGTCGAAGAGAAAATTAAAAAATACTAGGGGGGCGTGGCACCTCCTATACAATCTTAATTTTTAAAGCTGATTATCTCTAAAAGAGTTCAAGGTAGGGACCTGAAATTTTGAATAGAGGTAGGTGATATCAAAACCTTTCTCGCGCAGAAAAGTGGGGGTTATCAGAAAAAAAGGGCGTAGCACCTCCCATACAAACTTAGCGTTGGAAGCTGAATATATCAGAAAGAATAAATGGCAGGATACTGACAATTTTTATAGAGCTAAATGACATTAAAACCACTCTCCCGCATAAAAGTGAGGGTTATTGGTACAGAGCTATATGATATAAAAACAATTTTTGCGCATAAAAGTGTAGGTTATCGGAAAAGGGGGCGTGGCAGCTGCCAATTAATCTTAATTTTCAAGCTGATTATCTCTAAAGGAGTTAAAGGTAGGGAGCTAAAAATTGGTATAGAGCTAAATTATATCAAAGCCATTTCCACGCATAAAAGTGGGGGTTATCAGAAAAGGGGGTGTGGCACCTCCCATACAAACTTAATTTTTCAAGCTGAATATCTATAAAAGCGCTTAAGGTTGGGACCTGAAAATTGATCAGGAGATTAACGATATCAATAGCATGCTCATGAAAAAAAACAGTTGTTTTGGGAAAAGGGGCGTAGCACCTCCCATGCGATCTTAATTTTTAAGGCTAAATATCCGTAAAAGCGTCTATGGCGAGCGTGCTTACGATATAACTCACTTGCAACAACAAGTACAAACAATTTTTCCACTGTTGAGTGGACAGCAAAGCAGTGCGTAGGTACAATCAACTAATAAACGCTGTAGATAATGGAAATGGTGGCATATTTTTTCTCGATGCGCCCGTGGTATTGCATTAGCTCTTGCATCTACCGGAATAGCTGCAACACTGTTGGAAGGTGGACGAACGTCACATTCAGCATCTAAGCTTCCATTAAACTTGCAAATACACGAAAGTCCTGTTTACAATATTTCAAAGCAATCAGCAATGACACAAGTTTTCAAAAACTGTAAATTTATCATATGGGATGAGTGCACAATGGCCCACAAACGATCATTAGAAGCACTCGACCGAACATTGAGAGATTTTCGCAATAATGATCGTTGCTTTGGAGGTGTGAAAATATTGCTGGCGGGCGACTTCAGACAAACACTACCCGTGATTCCAAAATCAACAACGGCGGATGAGATAAACGCATGTCTGAAGTCATCGCATTTGTGAAGGTTTGTTAAAACCATTTCATTGACCATCAATATGCGAGTTTTGCTGCAACACGATAGCAATTCAGACGCTCTTTCAAAAGAGCTGCTGTGAATCGGCAATGGACAAGTTCCGATAAATCCTTGCAGTGGCTTAATATCGACTCCAACTGCGATTTACCAATTCGCTTCAAGTAAGGATGAACTAATTAGCAGTGTGTATCCAAATATCGCTCAAAATTATGGTAACTACGAATTTTGGCAGCAAAAAATATTGATGTCAACGACTTGAATTGGACGATTCAAAATCAAATTCCTGGAGATCTGCGTTCTTATAAATATATTGATCTCGTTGAAAACGAAGACGAAGTAGTAAACTACCCAGTGGAGTTATTAAACTCCCTGGATTTGCCTGCAATGCCTCCTCATCATTTGCATCTCAAAGTTGGGTCTGTTGTTATTATGCTACGCAAACTTCATGCTCCCAAACTGTGCAATGGTACACGACTGATTGTTACAAAGCTAATGGACAATTTAATAGTGGCAAGCATTTTGAAAGGCCCGTTCAAATGAGAGGAATGCTTACTTCCCCAGATTTCCTTATCTTCAACAGATTTGCCCTTCCAATTCAAACGTATGCAGTTCCCAGTGAAACATGCATTTGCGATGACAATTAACAAGTCACAAGGGCAGTCGTTGGATGTATGCGGCATAAACCTAGAAATGCCATGCTTTTCACATGGTCAGCTCTATGTGGCGTGTTCCCGTGTTGGAAAACCGTCCTCGCTATTTATTTACGCTCCGAGACAGAAAACTAAAAATGTTGTGTATCGTGCAGCCTTAAACTGAATACTAAAATAATATATTTCTGAAGTTGTATACACAATGAAGTAGTGAAAAATCGTTAATTTTCTATTAAAAATAATACCGGTCTAATAACAATTTTTTAAATGAAATTAATAAAAAAATCTATTTTGGGCAGAACGAAGTTTGCCGGGTCAGCTAGTTAGATCATAAATATGATATATGTATGTATGTACATACATATGAATGCATGTGTGTATGTATATATGTATGTACATATGTATGTTTATATTTATAATATTTTAAAAAGCCTTAGCTCTTATAGCGATATATATGTACATATGTATATTGAAGTTGCACTTTAACAATTTTATTATGTACTAGCAAATACCCGTTGCTTCGCAATGAGGAATAATAGTTAACTAAAGTCAAGTCAACTCAAGTCAAATCAAGTCAATTCAATTCAAGTCAATTCAATTCAAGTCAATTCAATTCAATTCAATTCAAGTCAAGTCAAGCCAAGTCAACCCAAGTTAAGTTAAGTTATTCCGGGGTTATCCGGGTCCACTTGATGACCTTGTCTAGCCATCACTACAGCTCTATATTGAAGCCGTTCCCAACGCTTTTCACTTGATACCAATATCACTCAAAAACATCCGGGTCCGCATTTTGACCGATATCTGGGGATCCGGCCCAGGAATCATTATGAATAGAACACGTAAAAGCCTTGTTCAAAACCTTTCATTTCATACCAATATTGCTCCGAAACATTCCAGGTTAATCTGGGGTCACATTTTGACCCATATTTGGGGACCAGGCATCACAAATAACATAATTCTACGTCGAAGTCCTCATCAAGACCTTTCATTTGGTAGCAATATCGCTCAGAAATATTCGAGGGTCATCCGGTCCACCTGTTGACCCTTATCTGGAGACCCGGGGCATCACAATTAAAATAGCTCTATATTAAAGTCCAGATCAAGACCTTTCATTCGATAACAATATCGCTCAGACACATCCCGACGTCATCCAGATCCACCTTTTGACCCATATCAGGAGACCCGGCATGGAAATCACAAAGAAAATAGGTCTGTGTTAAAGCCCTCCTCAATACCTTTAATTTCATACCAATATCGTTCAAAACCATTCCGGAGTCATCTGGGTCCACATTCTTACCCAGACTGGGGAGGATGTCTAGGCATCACAATGAAAATAACTCTATGTTGAAGTCCTGCTCAACACCTTTCATTTGATACCAATATCGCACGTGTAGGTGCAGGCGTTCTTGAGTTATAGCATAGTATGCATGCATAAACAGGTTTTTGATTGCCACCGAGACAAACAACAAACCGTGCAAAAACAAACATATGAGTCGTCTGCGTTGCGCTGCCTGGCATGTCTGCGACGCCTTCAATGAACACGGCAAATGACCAAACAAATCTGTTATTCTGTCGCCCTTTCTTCGGCGAATAAAACAAGTATTTTGTGGTCTCGCTATTAAGACAGCGAGTCAATAATTGATTGTTTATTGAACAAAATCAATCCCTTTTATACACAAAATTTCTTATGTACTACTTATTTACTATAATACATATTTACACTAATTCTTACTAGCTATGTAGATATGTATGTACATATGTACGGCTTATGCATTTAATGTGTAGTCAAGTGCCCGTGCACATACATACGTACATACGACTTAGCTTAAAGGCAAATGCGACAAATCAGAAATACGGCGTCAGCATAAAATTTGGCTGTTGTTTGTTTACGTTATAAATTTTAATAAATGAGATAGGTTGAATGCACTTTTAGTGCATTCCATATTTTTGTGTTTTAAATTACGAGTTGAATGTGCTCAAATATTTCTGACATGCTACACCTCCTTTCCTAAAAAGAATGCTTATACATTTGTAGGGTCAATGTATGAGCATTCTATTACATTTAATGGATTGCTTATTTTACTTGCTTGTGTTTATTTATTTATTTCGGTAAAATTAACATTTCAGTTTTTGTTTTGTGCTTACATACTTACATTTATTGGAAAAAGTGAAAATTTCTTATTCTATAGGTTTAAGTCTATTTTTATGTACTATGATTTTCTTATTCATGTAGCTTAGTGAATAATTATTGTGATTATTAATATTTGTTACTCTATAGGGAATTAAACTATAGTTATTATGTTTATCAATACCTATTACTCTATAGGGTCCCTTATATCTACTGTCTAATTTATGACCTGTTTCATCTTTTACTAAGACTAAATCTCCTATATTTATTTCCTTATGCTGAATTTTCCTATCGTAGTAAATTTTTTGTTTTTCTTTTGCTTGTCTTACTAATCTATTAGCTCTTTCTTGTGCTATTTGAAGTCTATATTTAACTTCTTTGTCATAAGCCTCATAGTTGTACAGTGGGCTGATTGTATCTTCTTGTAAAAATTCGTATGTCGGTGCTGGTTTTCCGAATATTAGTTCAAAAGGACAGTAACCATGAACTGTTGAAGGTGTTGTATTATAACAATAAGTAAAGTACTTGAGGTACTCATCCCAATCGTCTTTGTCAATGGATATGTATGAACGTACATATTCATTGAATGTTCTATGGCTACGTTCAACAGTGCCTAACGTTTGATGATGGTAAGGTGTTGAGGTTTTGTGTTCAATTTTTAACAATTTACTTAGTTCTTGAAAAACGTTATTTTTATATTCGGTTCCCATGTCTGTCAGTATTGTTTTCATACATCCATAAATGAGAATAAAATGTTCGAATATAGCTTTGGCTACTGTTTTTGCGTGTTTACTTTCAATTGGAATTGCTACTAGATATTTGGTTAAGTCACATATTATGGTGACTGCATACTCATTTCCATTCAATGATTTTGGAAATGGTCCAATTGTGTCAATTTGAACTACATCGAATGCCTTAGTTGGTGTTTCGGTTATAGTCATTGGATCTTTTAAATGTATTCTTGTTTTATTTTTATTACAATGATCGCATTTTTTAATATATTGTTTTATGTCATTTTTCATATTTTTCCAATGGAATTTTTGTTTTATTTTATTTGTTGTACGATTGATTCCTGGGTGGCCACCATTAACAGGATCATCGTGATATTTATGAAGAATAGTTTTAATTTTTTCATTATCTGTCACATGCATAACCTCCGGAGTTAATGCAATGATTAAATTTTTGAGAACTTTGGTACCTTTATCTTTAAATTTATCTACTCGAGTATAATTATTCTTAAACAATTTGTCTCCTAAGGACAATTGTATTTTGTTTATTTTCAAATTGCCGGCTTCTTTCATAAGCCTGGCAAAGAATTGATCTAAATCAATCTTCGCCTCAACAATTAAATTATCAATATTTATTTCGCTACAAATTTTCTTTCCCTTTTTGAACTGCAGTTTCGGGGGGTCGAAAACGAGCTGAGCTAGCTTTTTTACTTCACATTTATTAAGCGCTTCGTATATTATAGGGTTCTCATTGTGACATTTTTCTTCATTTTTTATATTATTATTGGATTTTTCCTTAGTTTCCGATCTTGTGGTAACTTTCAATATTTTACATGCTTCAATTGACATTTCTTTTAAATCTTGTATATCTATACGCGATAGTGCGTCTGCTACATAATTCTCTTTTCCTGCTATGTACTCCACCCCAAAGTCATATTCTTCCAAATCTAGTCGAATTCTAGTTAATTTTGATGATGGGTTTTTCATCGAAAAAAGGTAAGTTAAGGGTCGATGGTCTGTTTTAATTGTGAATTTTCTGCCGTAGATGTACGGTCTGAAATAAGTGATGGCCCAATGAATGGCTGCTAATTCTTTTTCAATCGTTGCTTTATTTATTTCGCCTTTTGTGAAAGATCTAGAGGCATAAGCAACTGGTAATTGTTTTCCTTCGTATTCTTGACTTAGTACTGCTCCGCAGGCGTATCCGCTTGCATCTGTTGTTATGTAAAATTCTTTATTGAAATCGGGATATTGTAAAATGTTTGGGCTAATTAATGCATTTTTTAGATAGTTGAATGATTTCTCACATTCTTCTGTCCAATTAAATACTACTTTCTTTCTACAAAGTCTTGTTAATATTCTAGAGTATTCCGCGAAATTTGGTATAAATCTTCTATAGTAATTGCAGAATGCAACGAATCTTTTAGCTTCGTCGGCATTCTTGGGAGTTGGATAATTTTGAACTATTTTGTATTTAGTGGGATCAGGTAAAATTCCTTTACTTGTGCATTTATGTCCAAGATAAGTAACTTCTTGGTTGAAAAATAGACATTTATCTGGATGCAATTTTAAATTGTATTTTCTGCAAGTTGTGAATACATCTATTAAGTTTTTAATCATATGCTTTTCGGAGCATCCTAATACCACTAAGTCGTCCATATATAAAAATGCTTGTGATGGTTTTAGACCGGCGAATGCTAAAGTCATCATTCTTTGAAATGAATTTGGGGCTACTTTAAGACCATAAGGTAATCTTTTGAAACGGTAGGTACCATTGTCTGCTGTAAACGATGTTATATCTCGGGATTCTGGGCTTAATTCTATTTGATGAAAACCGGACATTAAATCTAAGCAAGAAAAATATTTTGCTCTACCTAATTGGTCTAGAATATCGTCGATTCTTGGTAATGGAAATTTATCTGCAGTTAATTTTTTATTTACCTGTCTATAGTCAATAACTAGTCTCCATCTTTTATCGTTATTACCTGGGAGTGATTTTTTCGGTACTAGTAGAATAGGACTATTGTATTCTGACATTGATGGTTCTATTAAGTCGTCTTGTATTAGCTTATTTACTTGTTTATTAATTTCCTGTTTGTGAGCTTCTGGTATTCTATAGTTTTTTACATAAACTGGGTTGTCGTCTTTCATATAAAGTTTTTGTTTGTAAAAATTATTAGTGGTTATAGGTTCTGATTCTAATGCAAATATATCAATAAATTCTGAACATAAAGTATTAAGTTGAGATTTAGCAAATGATGGGAAATTTTTATTTAATCTTTCTAATTTTTCTTTATTATTTGCTTCATTTTTCTGTTTATTATTTATAATTATGTAGTCGTCTAAGTTTTCTGTGTTAATATTGTAATTTTGAATAGTTGCATTTTTATCTGTTGTATTAATAATTCTAACAAATGCTTGATTTGGATTTACTATTGAATTGGCAATAAAAATTCCTTCTGCTAATTGTTGATGTGGTATGAATAATTCAGTATTGTTATTTTTTATGTGAATTTGTCGAACTACTTCTGATCTAGCTGGTACTGATATGCAATTAATGGTTGGTTCATTTGTCATTTGAATTGCTATATTTTCTGGATAATCATATGGTCGTAATATAAGTCTATCTTCATTATTTCGGTAATCTAAAATGCAATTATACTTTTTAATGAAATCGAGTCCCAAAATTCCGTCGCATGGGATTGGGAAGTCATCTTCTACTATGTGAAATTTGTGTCGAATCAAAAGATCGTCACCCTTTAAATCTGTTTTAACTGTTCCAAGAGTGTTTGTTATACCCTGACCAATGCCTTTTAAATCTGTTTTTTGTAATTCATTAATTTTAACATCATTTTGAATTTGACCCTTTTTTATTAGTGATATGTCAGCTCCTGTATCTATTAGGAGAGTTGAAGTTGAATTATTTAAAGTTGTTTTGGTGGATATGTAGCTGTTTAGGTGTAAATTTAGTACACAAATTTTTTTTTCTATGTTTGGAGTGGAGTTTGTTGGTTTTCCTGCTGGGTATAATTACGTACATTGCGAGTGTTGTTGGTATTGTTGCGATTATTTTGTCGCTGTTGGTTACCAAAATTCCTATTTTGTCTTTGTGAGTAATTGTTGTTTGATCTGTTAAAATTGTTATATCTTTGATTAGATCGATAATTTCTATAATTGTTATTTGGAAAATTTCTACGAAAGTTGCCGCGGAAATGATTTTGTTGTCTTATATTCAATATTGCGTTTGGGTTGCCTGTTACTTCAGTGCAACTGTTTGTAAATTTTGAAATTGCCTCGTTCATTGAGGTGAACGTTCCGGCTTGCATGATTAGTTTTACTTCATCATTAGAACAATTTTTACACATAGCCTTTACAGCTGCTTGTGTAGCATATTTTCCTGCTAAATCTGAGGTTAACCCGTCAGATATATATGCTCCTTCTAATGATTTTGTTAATTTTTCGATTTCAGTAGTATATTGGTTGGCTGTTTTACTGCGTTGTTGGATGTTTAGCAGTTTTGCTGTTAATACTTCTACTGATTCGCCTTTGATTGATCTTTTCAATTTTAATTTTATATCTTGTATTGTATTCTCATTCTGAATACAATTTCTTGCTGTGCCTTTTAGTTTTGTTTTTATCATAGACACTGCAAGTGCTTCATGAGCATCCTTGATTTGGTCAAGAATGTCGAGTGCATCTATGAAGCTATTTAGATTTTCTGAGTTGCCATCAAACTCTGGTAGGACAGATGAAGCTGTTTTAATAAAATCTACCGCTGTCTGAGGCATTGTGGATGTGTTTGAATTATTGGTACTTTCTGAATGAGTTTTAGTTTCTTCTTTATCGTTTGAAGAATTTTTGTTTTCGGCTTCCGTTGGATAGTCCGGTAGTAATAAATTTGTGTCAATTTTTATGTCTTTGTTGAATGACGTGGGTACTTGTTCTTCAATCTCGTATCGTGCTAGCGATGAAACAAGTTTATCCCTGACGTATAGGTATATTTGGTATGCCTGCTTTTGATGATCGGCTGTAAGCTTACTATTTATATTCCTCAAGGCGTTTCCTATTCTATTTAATGCATCTATTATAAAACCTAAATGCTTAATAATTGTTTCTCTTCTAATAAAAACATTCTTGTTAATGCACTTGTATGATTTTTCTGCAATTGATTTTTCATTTAGTAGTGATGCATATATATTATCCCAATTATCCATTGAAAAGGATCTATTCGGTATTGATTTTTATACCTTGTCTAATCCATTTGCACGACTAATATATCGCTTTTTTAAAATTTTGTTGTGTACCGAATAAATCTTTAGAAATAAATTTATACAAGATACAATTGCAATAACAAGAAGAATAAGCTTGATTGAATCTAAAGCTTCGCTGTGATCAATTTCTATGGAGTTAACTACATTTGCGTTGGGTTTATCAATTTTTGATGTTGTTCCACCCATATTGATTGAATATTAAAAAAAAAATTCCTAAAATCTGAAAATACCGAATTTTTCAAACATGCGTTGTGTTTCTTCTATTTTTGTCGTGGGGTTAATGACGTCTTCTAATGTTGGTTCCCTAGTCATGCCTATGATACGCCAAAGAGTCCTTAAGGATTCTAATTCCCTTATTAAGTCCCTGTTCTCTATTTCATTAGGAAGTGAGCCTACTGAATTCCTTGATTTAGGCATTATAATCACAATAATTATTTTTGTATGTATATATATTTATTTATTTAATTAAATCATTAAAATTAGTATTGTTGTGGCTTAGGCCAGAAAAATGTGTATATGTAAAAATGCAAAATTTTTAGTATCGAGAATTGACACGGCAAGGATTTTTGGTCTCTTGCCCTTCAATAGGCAGCCGCAAGGTTGCCATAAGATTAGTTAGTGATCAGTTAATAAGGCCATTAGTAAGCCTTTCAATCGCTATTAGTTTTTTTATATGCTTCCGTTTTGCAATAGAATCTGCGAATACTAGTTGTTGGTAGAGTTCGGCAACTCGTCGCCGCGCTTGGTATTTTTTTTTACCACCACGTCTCCTGTGGTATAAAGGTTTCTGTGGTTGTGCAGGTTCTCTGCGAGCTGGGCGTTGTTGCCGTCGCCTGTACTCCTCGATTGTAATTGCTCTAGGACCTTGTCGTTCTGGCTGCTGTTGCTGTTCTTGTTGATGTTCGGGTTTAATTTGTTGTTCTTTTTCTTGGGCTTGTTGCTCTTGTTGTTGTTCGGGTTTATTTTGTTGTTCTTCTTCTTGGGCTTGTTGCTCTTGTTGTTGTTCGGGTTTATTTTGTTGTTCTTCTTCTTGGGCTTGTTGCTTTGTCTGCCGCTCACTAAAATACTTTTCCCATTTCTCAAATATTGCGTTTACTTCGTCCATCACCATGTAGTGTAAACGACTGGTTAATGACAGGATCTGGCAGGATCAATGGCAAGGATCCTGGTGTGTTTAACAGGCAAGGATCCTGTTTGTCTGGCAAGGATGCTGGCAAGGATGTCTTGTTTAACTGGCAAGGATCCTGTTTGTCTGGCAAGGATGCTGGCAAGGATGTCTTGTTTAACTGGCAAGGATCCTGTTTGTCTGGCAAGGATGCTGGCAAGGATGTCTTGTTTAACTGGCAAGGATCCTGTTTAACTGGCAGGATCCTGTTTAACTGGCAGGATCGCCATATTCTGTCGCCCTTTCTTCGGCGAATAAAACAAGTATTTTGTGGTCTCGCTATTAAGACAGCGAGTCAATAATTGATTGTTTATTGAACAAAATCAATCCCTTTTATACACAAAATTTCTTATGTACTACTTATTTACTATAATACATATTTACACTAATTCTTACTAGCTATGTAGATATGTATGTACATATGTACGGCTTATGCATTTAATGTGTAGTCAAGTGCCCGTGCACATACATACGTACATACGACTTAGCTTAAAGGCAAATGCGACAAATCAGAAATACGGCGTCAGCATAAAATTTGGCTGTTGTTTGTTTACGTTATAAATTTTAATAAATGAGATAGGTTGAATGCACTTTTAGTGCATTCCATATTTTTGTGTTTTAAATTACGAGTTGAATGTGCTCAAATATTTCTGACATGCTACACTGTCTATGCTTGCGCTTTTTTGAGTTTTTCGAAATTTAAAACCGGGAAAAAGATATTAAAATCTCAGAAATGCGCAAAAAAAATTACATGGTTGTCGAGAATTTACCATTTGTGACATTTTAAAAAAAGAATTATTAAAATCGGTCCAGTACTTTTTGAGTTATCGCGTTACATACATTTTCCATACAATCAATTTTATATAATTAGTATTGATTTATGCAATCTAATAGAAAATGTATATATGTATTTACATACATATTTGTGTTCATTCGACTTATACATATGTATATATGTATGTATTTCTCTTCAATAGGGCGTTTTGAATAATTTTCTGAAATAGGACGTTATTGAAAAAAATTCTGAAATTGGAAGTTTTCAAACAATTTTTGAAATAGCCGTCGATATGTAGTCTATATAAATACTAGCTGACCCGGCAAAGTTCGTTCTGCCCAAAATATACCAATTTTACGCTCCCTACCTTGAACAGTTTTAGAGATAATCAGCTTTCAAAATAAAGGTTGTATGGGAGGTGCCACGCCCCCTTTTCTGATAACCCTCACTTTTCTGAGTGAGAAGGGTTTTGATATCACCTACCTCTATACCAATTTTCAGCTCCCTACCTTAAACTGTTTTAGAGATAATCAGCTTTAAAAATTAAGGTTGTATGGGAGGTGCGACGCCCCCTTTTCTGATAACCCCCAAT
The DNA here is from genome assembly GCA_960531455.1 of Urophora cardui. Taxonomy (NCBI): domain Eukaryota; kingdom Metazoa; phylum Arthropoda; class Insecta; order Diptera; family Tephritidae; genus Urophora; species Urophora cardui. The sequence continues at coordinate 35,506,372 of OY482675.1, read as the reverse complement.
TTTCTGGGTGAGAAGGGTTTTGATATCACCTACCTCTATACCAATTTTCAGCTCCCTACCTTATACCATGTCTCCACATAACGTGTTTCGCTCTTTTTTTCTGCATTTTCTCTCTCAATCTTGTTTCGACACGGAAACCAGTGCCGAAACTCGCCATTTTCCATACAAATTTCTGAGAGCGAGTGAAGATTGAAACACTGTTTCATTCTGAATCATCTTGCCAACCTCTATGATATCGATGTCTTCTCTAATTTTGTATCGAAAATCTATCGAAATCTCACACAGACCAAAACAAAGACGCAAAAATAAGCAAACATACAAACATTTAAGAAGAACAAGAAAGAGAAGTGTCAAACTGAATCACGATTAGCCACGTGGAGACGGGTTATTGAGCGAGATGTTTTGCTACATGTTTTTTTGGTGAATCAAGTTATGTGGAGATGGGCTTTTAAACTGTTTTAGAGATAATCAGCTTTAAAAATTAAGGTTGTATGGGAGGTGCCACGCCCCCTTTTCTGATAACCCCCAATTTTCTGGGTGAGAAGGGTTTTGATATCATCTACCTCTATACCAATTTTCAGCTCCCTACCTTGAACTGTTTTAGAGATAATCAGCTTTAAAAATTAAGGTTGTATGGGAGGTGCCACGCCCCTTTTCTGATAACCCCCACTTCTCTGAGTGAGAAGGGTTTGGATATCACCTACCTCTATACCAATTTTCAGCTCCCTACCTTGAACTGTTTTAGAGATAATCAGCTTTAAAAATTAAGGTTGTATGGGGGGTGCCACGCCCTCCTAACATTTTTTAATTTTTTCTTCGTCTAAACCTTCGCGGGGTAACAACAAACAAACCCCCCTAAGGAAGTATTTGATTTGGTTCAGCCGTTTTCAAGTTTTAGCGTTCCAATTAAATGTAGGTAGGTACATATGTATATTTTTAAGTATATCGAATATGCATTAAGGTGGAGTGAAAACATATGGAGATTTTTTTTTGTTTTTTTTTTTTTTAACGTACCAGCAATGAAAAGTTGCCTTTATACGAGTTAATGAACCCCACAAAATTTTATGGCGACAGGATGACGTTTTGAACTGCCCATTTCATTTGAAAAAAAAAAAAATGAGTTTCAATTTGCGTCCATTAAAAAAGTAAAAATACCAGAAATATATATTTTTATATACCACATACATATGTATATATTAAAAATCAATGCACTAGTATTACAAGACTATAATCTAATTTTATCGAATAAATTGTTGAATCATTGAATAGACATACATGGCACATTCCATCGTGACTCCTGGGACATTTGACTCCAGAGCTTAGTCAACTTTGAATTATAAAACTGACATCGGGACTTAAATTGCTATGAAATATATTTATCGACATGGATAAATATCCAATACAACAAATAGCTTTGTAACTACTCAGTAAATGAGTGTGACTCCTGGGACACCGAAAAATCCCTTTGTTGCACCTTTATAAGCACGAATACGAATTTTAGTTCAACTATTCAACTTTCACCTACAATTTCTGTATGGTCGAAAAAACACTGCATAGTACCATATTCTATAAAAATATTTTATATATTCAAATTCAATTAACTATTTTCAATATTTAAAATTGTGACTCCTGGGACAAGTTTTTGTGACTCCTGGGACAAATGCGAAATATGTAATATACTAGATTATTGAAATCAGTTTTATTATTGTTTTAGCCCTTTTTGACCAAGTTATTCATAAATCTCCCCAGCAGAATTGAAACCAAGCTAATTAAATGAAAAAATAAAGTGAATGCAAAATAATACTTATATTTACTTCAAAGTTCTGATTAAATACACTGGATCACAAAATGAAATTGTTTGTCTGTACTTTGGACGCGACTATCCTATCTATATGTAAAATCGAAAATCGGGTTCATTTTTAATTCTATGGGAAGGTTTTTGAGTTATCGGCAATTTACCGCTATTTGGCCAATGGCTCCACTTAATCCTGTATATCTCTTTAACGCAGTGAGCTATCTTCCTTGGGGTGGCACCATACGAAAGAAAATTAGATTTATTTTTCGTGGCTCCCATAACATTTTTCTTTATCTCTTATAGTTTCTGAAATATTGACGATTCAATTTGAATTTTTTCGATTTTTTTAAGAAATAATTGACTTTGTCAGGCAATATCGTATCTTTAAAACCAGTGTTTTTACCTTCGGGTTTTTCCTTTGCGTGAAGCTCCATTCCATTAGCAAAAAAATAAGCTATCAACGAAGAAAATCCATGGTAAAATGGAAAAGTTATAGGCGATCAAGTAAATACAGCCTAGTCGTGCAATGGTACTACACGGGTATATTTTATGCATTTTATACCCGAAAATGGGCTCGTATCTACTGCGCTGTGGCCGCTGTGGTGCAGTGGGTAGAGTGCTCGCCTGCTATGCCAGAGGTCTCGGGTTCAAACCACGGTCCGAGCCAAACAAATTTTTCTAATTAGTAAAAATCCAATTATTGGGTTTTTTAAGAGCAGCGGTCACCTCTCGGCAGTGGGCGGCATACCCTCCGAGAGTATTTCTGCCATGAAAAAGCTTCTCACAAAAAATGCATTCGCCGTTCGGAGCCGGCATAAAACTGTAGGTCCACCCAATTAGTAGGAAAAAAAAAAAGGAGCACACCTCGAATTGGGAGAGAAGCTCGGCCATAAAACTCGTCAGAGTTATAATAGCGCCATTGTATTATATTATATCTACTGCGCTGCCAATACGCTGCTACTGCATATGTGTTCGTTTGGTGCCACCCCAAGGAAGATAGCTTATTGCGTTAAAGAGATATAAAGGATTAAGTGGAACCATTGGCCAAATAACGGTAAATTGCCGATATCTCAAAAACCTGCCCATAGAATTAAAAATGAACTCGATTTTCGCAATCAGCGACCGATTTTACATATAGATATGATGGTCGCGTTTAGAGTATTTTTTCGCTGTAGAGCAGTGATATTTATTTAAAACAAGTCGAATTCAACATCTCTAGAAACAATTATTTAAAACTATATAATAAAAACTAAAAACATTTCAAAACTTCGTTTCAGAATCTTCTATTTTAAGTACAGGTTTGCCCTAATACATTCAGAATCGTGTGACTCCTGGGACATATTTCAAAATAGTCTAGAAGCCACAGTATGACCCTATTAAGTTAAAAAATGTATTTAGACGGTGAACAGCCTTTTAATCCTTACTTCCATAAATATCTGGTCATAGGGTCATACCTAAGGTTACCAGACCAATTTTTATGCCTTTTCGTGTGACTCCTGGGACACCCCATATGAATCAATTATATGAAGATATACACAAAAATCACATATCTTTTTTTTATTTTTTGTGGTGCAGTTATTTAAATTTTTCTCTGCTTTATTTGAATGACATGCAATTTTTTTTTACAAATGAAAGTATAGCTAATATAGCAATGCAAACATGACCAAACTTTTTCCGCAAAATAGTTAGGTGTGCAGTCAAAAATCTATGGACAAAAATTTTGGGTTTTTACATATTCTTCTATATTTCTGTTACCAGATTAGGAAAATATACATATTTATTTACAGGTAACTGAATAAATAGGAAATATTAGTAGCATTTTAAATTTTATGTCGTTTTCCCCTTTTGGCTGGAATGTCCCACATATTACATACATTCTTATTATATACACACATAGGTATGTACATACATACACGTGTACAAATAAATAAAATGCGAACTTAAGTTTTGAACGCTCAATTGTTGTATTCTAGTTTTCAAGTAAAAACTAAATATGTACATACATATGTATATAAATAAAATATTTAACGGTACCTATATTAAATAAAATATTTAACAACCCTTAACTCATACATATAGACTACAAATGTACATAAATATATATGTAGGTACGTCGGTATGTAAATATAAATTTTTATAAATATTAATTTAAATAAATTGAATAATTAAATTAGTTTAAATAAATACATACTTAATAAAATTTAAACTCGACCCTGCAGCGAAATCAACTAGTTGTAAACTAATTGACAACTAGTTGTCCATACAGCTCAACTAGTCAGCCATCTATCTTTTTTCCATATTAGCAACTGGTATTTTTAACACGGTGATGACCTAGGAAATGGCAATTGTCAGTATCCACACCAGAGTCATACTGTAGCATTACATAAACACATCGCCCTTTTACTTTAATTGTCATGTGCACACAAATAATGTATAAACAAATATGAATGTACACAAACAACATTCTACCCAAATTAGTTACACTGAACTCAGCGGTAGTTTATACAAAGACTTCACTCGCCGCACATAGCGAGGATCTTATATAAAAATTTTTGAGTCTCTTTTCGTTTAGCCGTACAGGGTGCCCAAAGTTCAGCAAAAAATAGGTCCTTTTATTTCTCAATGAACACACCTCATACAAAACGCTCTTTCTCATATAACTGTTAACCTACGTAGACGAATGATACATCGTTACATAGATAATGATTTTCTCTTTCAGAAAAAATAACTTAGTTGTAAATAGCGTGCACTGTTGAATTTATATGAATTTTCAAATATTCACAAAAAATGTCGATGATAAAAAAATTTTCCTCGACTTTGAATAAAAAAATAAAAAAAACAAAAAATATTACCTCCTCAATTTTTTTTATGCTTTGAAATAATATATTCTTAATCAAACTGCATTTTTACTTTAAAAATCCACTTGCTCCATTTGCTTTTATAATTTTTTTCCCATCTGCCTAAAACTGCGTTTTTGTAAATGCATTAATTATGTTACTTTGGACATTATGAAAAACGTTTACATTTAGGCGACTAATCGAATATTTCTCTATTGTCTTTCAGCAAATGGTCCATACTTTAAAATTATGAGGTAATTTTTTTTATCAGCGTTAATTATTATCTTTGGCAGCTTTTTCATTTTAGAATATAAAAAAAAAATTGTAAAAATTTTAAAATTTTAAAATGAAATTAAAAAAAAAACAAAAATTTTTTGATATTTGATGCTCCTGAATGTCTTTTATAAACTGGCGAAAAAAATTTAAAAATTCGTTTGCTCCATTTTGTTTTATGAACATTTTTATGGAAGGCGTTTTTTGAGTTTTGATACATTTTTCCCATACAAAATGCCCAGAAGTATGCTTCAAAAAGTTTAAATTTTTTTGTATGGGGAATATTTGTCAAAATGGTGAAACTTAAATATCGATATTTCCAATTCTAATTAAGATATTCGAAGAAACTAAACGCTGTTTTCAAGGGTAATGATTGTGCTTTCAACTGGTTTAATCGAATTTGAGTGGAAAGTAATTACATAAAAGATATTAAGCAGGGAATAGAGCCAAAAAACGTGTTTTTTGCCTATTTGGGCATGAATATCTCAGAAACTAGAAATAATTTGGAAAATCTGACTCCAGATTCAGGTTTAGAACACTGAAATCCCTTAGAAAAGTGTAATTTCATTTCTGGTATAAAATTTTTTTGAAATGCGATTTTTTTGTATGAAAGTTTTATAATAAATGCTTATAACATACTTAAAAGTGCATATATTTCTAATTTAAAAACGGTGAAGTGCTTTACCCCTTTTCCAAAATGATTACCGCATTTGATTTATATTTCAAAAATGTATACACTAATCAAAATGGAGCATTTTAGCTATAATAGTTAGGAAATTGCTGAAATTTCAAAAATACCGTTATATGGGAGGTGGGCGTATTTGTGGGTGGATTTTGTTCAAATTTTCACAGTTTACTAATTTCAACCAAAAAAGCTTAAGTTCCGAGTTTCAAGATTCTAGCTTAATTATTACTATTTTTGGCCGCGTTTGTATGGAGGTGCCCCCACTGTGCGTCAGTTTGTCAATGCGACTAACATATTTATATATTTATTGCAACCATATGTTGACTCAGCATATATTTTAGAATTATACATTTTAGTTTGTATGTATTAGCAATATGTATATAGGTATACATTTTAGTTCTTAAATAACTTGTAAGTATTAGTGTAAGAATTTAGTATAAAAGAAAGTAAAATCAATAAAGAAAATCAATTGGCAATCGAACCTCGAAGTGGTAATTTTACTTATTTATTACTGGCTATATGGCGATCCCGCCAGGCTTTTAAATAAATAATATTTCACTCGGCTTTACACAGCGATATCGCCAGCCATAGTTACATAAAATAACTTATGTATATGGCTCATAGCGATACCGCCAGCCGAAAATATAAAATCAAAAGGATTAAAATATTGGTTGATTAGCGATACCGCCAGCCGAAAATATAAAATCAAAAGGATTAAATATTGGTTGATTTAGCCTATTTGATACGACGAAGGAGTGCTGTGTGGTAACCCAACTGTTAATAATCTCGGGACTGGCAGCACACATCAACGGCGCGCAAACAAGAAGTGAAATATTAATAATCTCGGGACTGGCAGCAAACATCAACGGCGCGCAAACAAGAAGTGGAATATTAATAATCTCAGGACTGGCAGCAAACATGGTAATTTGGAGACATAACTAGCGGCAAGAATGGCAGCGTAAGGTAGAGTTAAGAAAAAAAAATTTACTTAGAAAACTTTGGCATACCTTATGGTCGCCATCCAATTAGCAGTAATTTGCTTAGGGGTAAAATTTAATGATAAAAATAATAAAAAAAAAAAATTAACAACAGAATTTTAATTTACAAAATATAATGAATAAGATTTCGACTCAAGAGGAGTCTGATAAAACATTTCAAGAAGAAGTCGATAAACTTTTTCAAAAGTGCATAGACACATTTATTAAAGCTACGAGATATTCAACACAGGCAGCAGTTAAAGCCATGTGTAAAAACTGCTCTAATGACAAGGTCAAAATGATCATGCAAGCAGGAACATTCACAACGATGAACGACGCAATCTCGAAATTCACTAACAGTTGTACCGAAATCACGGGCAGCTCAAACACAATTTTGAACGTACGACAGCAAAGTCAGTACCGGAGTAATTTCCGTGGAGGCTACCGAAGTAACAACTATGGGAATTACCAAAGTAGGAGATTTAGACCGCAACCGAGATACAACAATAATTCGAGATCCAACAATAATAACAATAATAGCAATCAACGAGGATCACAATCCCGAAATACAAACAGACCATACACACAAACCCGTAACGTGCGCAGTTGCACCGAAACGGAAAACCAGGAAACTCTACTTCAAAATTAACAAAAAGAAAAATATGCGTACTTAATCTAAACTTAAACAGCTATATATCTACAAGGACATCATTAAACAGTTCATACTCAAATTTTTTAATTGATACTGTACCCGGATTCTAGATTTCGCCATCGCCAAAACGCTAAAAATCGCCAAAATTGCAATCGCCAAAAATTATCCGGACTTTAGGCGATTTTTCTAAAATGCGATCCTGGATTACATATCGCCAAAAATCTCCAACAAACATTGTAATACCTTTATCCGCCGCAGGCGTCGCTGTTGTCAAAGCAGAATTACCAGGTAGGCTCGGTGGCGAATTCAGAAATTTCCAATGTATTTTTTTATTGTTATTGGTAGAGTGTAATATAAAAATAATATTTCGACGTGTTTAAATCTGAATTCGACTGGGACTCGCCCATTCCTATTGGCCATGACGTGAATTCGCTTTAATTTTGACATTACATTCTACCTTTGTAAATAAAAAAAAGTAGTTTCTGAATTCGCCACCGAGCCTACCTTTGTAGATCTGCTTGTAGTGGAAGAAAAATGTCAAAGTTTGTATACATATTTGGCGCGGTTCCACCATATTTTACATTGATTAGAAAATATTATATTAAATAAGTATTGAGATAAAAAATATGTGGTCAAAATGAGTATGTTCCGAAGTTATTTATGTCGCATGTTTATATATTCTCAGCGAGAGTAAAGAAATCGCTTGAAAAGTAGAAGAAAACTTTTGCGGGAGTCCACAGCTCCATTCTCTATTGCAGAAGAACTTTTCGTTGAAATTTTGCGACTTCCAAAGCAAATATGCAGAAATATTTTTGCGGAAGTACCGTGTACTTTTGCTCATTTATTATCCTTTTTGAGTTAAAATTCTCCATTTTTCCTATAATTATGAATATTATTAATGCGATGAAGTATTTTAAAAAGGAAATTAATATACCTTTTACCTTTTCAACTTAAATAATCTTTTTGGCAACAAATTTTTCGGGTCGCTAATTTTGGAGAAGTTTGGGCTAATAATGGCGATTTTTGGCGATAGCTAATTTATCGGAATCGCAATTTTAGCTAACTGAACTGTCAAAAGTTTTTATGATAGAATCGCAAAAATCGCTAAAAGTTGCTAAAATCAATTTGGCGAATTTTGGCGATGGAGTTTGGCGATAGCGAAAACTAGAATCCGGCCACTGGAGCTGATATCTCCATAATTAAAAAACAGCAAATAAATAATAAAGAAAAGATAAATACTGAACAAATCACTGATTTGAAAGGCATTGGTCAGGGAATAACTAGCACCTTAGGCACAATCAAAGCAGATCTAAAAGGCGATGACCTTCTAATTTATCATAAATTTCACGTCGTAGACGACAACTTCCCAATTCCATGTGATGGAATATTAGGCCTAGATTTCATAAAGAAATACAATTGTATTCTAGATTATGGAAAAACAGAGGATAAGCTAATCCTAAGACCCTACGATTTCCCTCAAACAATAACAATGAATCTTACAAACTATCTGTCCGTCAACACAATCACAATTCCAGCTAGATCGGAAGTTATTAGACAAATTAAAATAAATACAAATCATAAAAACATTTTCATTCCGCACCAACAACTATCTGAAGGGATTTATATTGCAAATACCATTACAAATAACGAGCAAACTTTCGTTAAAATCATTAACACTACACATAACAACACAACTATTCAAAATTATAAAATTAATACTGAAAATTTAGACGACTATACACTAATTAAAGCAACCACGCACAGTAAAAGTTGCACAGACACAGAAAAATTAAAAAGATTAACCAAAAATTTTCCAAATTTTGTTAAAGATCAATTAACATCAATTTGCACAGAATTCATAGATATATTTGCACTGGAAACAGAACCAATTACTTCTAACAATTTCTATAAACAAAAATTATATTTGAAGGATGACAACCCCGTTTACATTAAAAATTATAGATTAACTCAAACACAAAAAGGAGAAATTACAAATGAAGTAAATAAACTAATCAAAGATGATATAATAGAACCTTCAATTTCAGAATATAATAGCCCAATTTTACTAGTTCCTAAAAAATCACTCCCAGGGAATACAGAAAAAAGATGGAGATTAGTAATAGACTACAGACAAGTAAATAAAAAATCAGCAGCAGACAAATTCCCACTTCCAAGAATTGACGATATTTTAGATCAACTTGGAAGAGCAAAATATTTTTCATGCCTAGACCTTATGTCAGATTTTCATCAAATAGAATTACACCCAGACTCTAGGGACATTACTTCATTCACTGCCGAAAATGGCACATATAGATTCAAAAGATTACCATATGGATTAAAAATAGCCCCAAATTCATTCCAACGAATGATGACATTAGCATTCGCTGGCCTTAAACCATCTCAAGCATTTCTCTACATGGATGATTTAGTTGTATTAGGTTGTTCAGAAAACCATATGCTAAAAAATTTAAGAGATGTCTTCTCTACTTGCAGAAAATACAACTTAAAATTACATCCAGATAAATGCTTATTTTTCAGCCAAGAAGTAACTTACTTAGGACATAAATGTACAAACAAGGGAATATTACCCGACCCAAGCAAATTGGAAACAGTTAAAAATTACCCAACACCAAAAACAGCTGACGAAGTTAAAAGATTCGTAGCCTTCTGTAATTATTACAGAAGATTTGTTCCGAATTTTGCAGAATATTCAAGAAAGTTAACTAGGCTTTGCAGAAAGAATGTTACGTTTGAATGGACAGACGAATGTCAAAAAGCCTTTGTCTATTTAAAGGAAGCATTAATTAGTCCAACACTCTTGCAATACCCAGATTTCGATAAAGAATTTTGCATAACGACAGACGCTAGTGGATACGCTTGTGGAGCAGTCCTTAGCCAAGAACATGATGGCAAACAGTTACCAATTGCTTACGCCTCTAGGTCATTCACAAAAGGTGAAATCAATAAATCCACGATAGAAAAAGAATTGGCCGCAATCCATTGGGCCATAACCTTCTTCAGACCATATGTCTATGGCAGAAAATTCTTAGTAAAAACCGACCATCGCCCATTAACATACCTATTTTCAATGAAAAGTCCTTCATCTAAACTGACACGAGTAAGATTAGATTTAGAAGAGTACGATTTTGAAGTGGAGTATATAGCTGGTAAAGAAAATCATATCGCGGATGCATTATCCCGCATAACTATAACAAATTTAAAAGATATGTCAGTGGAAGCAAACAAAATATTAAAAATAACAACAAGATCAGCAGCGAAACATACCAGCAGTAATAAAACTGAAATTAAAGAAAGTCACAAAGAGAACCCCAAAATTTACGAAGCGCTAAATAAATTTGAAGTAAAAAGACATGTCGAGCTACTTTTCAATCCTCCGAAATTATATTTCAAAAAAGGAAAGAAAATTTGTAGCAATTTTGATACAAGCAACCTAATTGTTGAGGATAAGATTGACTTAGGACAATTCTTTACCAGGCTCGAAAGAGAAGCCGGCAATTTAGGACTTGTACAAGTACAGTTGTCCTTAGGGGACAAATTGCTTAAAAAGAATTATACTGCAGTAGGCAAATTTATGGAAATGGGAAATAAAGTTCTCAAAAAGTTAACAATCGCTCTAACCCCAGAGGTTATATATGTGACAAATCCCGGGAAAATTAAAGAAATTCTGTAAAAATATCATGACGATCCTATTAGTGGTGGCCACCCAGGAATAAATCGCATGACAGATAAAATCAAGCAGAAATATAGCTGGCTGAATATGAAAAATGGCATACGAAAATATATAAAGAACTGCATCCACTGCAAGAAAAATAAAATTAAACACATCAAAGAACCAATGACGATAACGGAGACACCCCCGAAGGCATTCGATATTGTACGAATCGATACAGTCGGCCCAAAGTCGATAAATGGGAACGAATATGCAGTTACCATTATATGTGACCTAACCAAATATTTGGTAGCGATTCCAGTTCAAAGCAAACATGCAACAACTGTCGCCAAAGCCATATTCGAGCATTTCATCTTGATTTATGGCCAAATAAAAACAATTTTAACAGACATGGGCACAGAATACAAAAATAACCTATTCCAAGAACTGTGTAAATTATTAAAAATTGAACATAAAACTTCAACACCTTATCATCATCAAACTTTGGGTACTGTGGAACGCAGTCACCGGACATTCAATGAATATATACGTTCATACATATCCAGCGACAAAGATGATTGGGATGAATATCTCAAATATTTCGCGTATTGTTACAATACAACCCCATCAACGACACATAAATATTGCCCTTTTGAACTTATATTTGGGAAAAATCCACCAAATTACGAATTTTTGAAAGATAACAAAATTAGCCCATTATACAATCACGAAGCTTATGACAAAGAAGTAAAATATAGACTTCAAATAGCACAGCAAAGAGCTAGGAAATTAGTCCAAGAGGCTAAAAAAAAAACAAAAAACAAATTATGATAGAAATAGCTATAGTAAGGAAATTTAAATAGGAGACTTAGTATTAGTTAGAGAAGAGGCCTCTCATAAGTTAGAAAATAGATATACAGGACATTATAAAGTTAAAAATATTGATAAGAATAACAACTATACTTTAATTCCACATAGCATAGGAGATAGCAATAAAAACAAAAAGGAAATGGTAATTCATAAGAATAGGCTTAAACCAATTTAAAACCTTTAAAAATAAGCATGGCACTTTATCCATTATAAATAACAAAAAATAGATAAGCATTCCAATTTACTCAATCTTATATGCGGCACCAGCCAAAGAAAACAAAATCAAATATCAGATAAATTATACAAACACAAAAAAAAAATATCAACAAAAAAACAAAAAGAAAAACATGTAACAAAACAATGGTAACAAGATCCTAAAACAATTAAAATTTTGTCAACCCAAACAAATATCAAGCGGTTCATTGAATCAGTCAAATAGATATATAGTTGACTACAAATATATATCTATTTTTTTTAAGAGGGAAGGTGTAGCATTACATAAACACATCGCCCTTTTACTTTAATTGTCATGTGCACACAATGTACACAAACAACATTCTACCCAAATTAGTTACACTGAACTCAGCGGTAGTTTATACAAAGACTGCACTCGCCGCACATAGCGAGGATCTTGTTACACATATGCGGACGGTCAAAGACACCGCCAAAGACAGTCGCAATGCCCAACTGATTCACAACGTCAGTTTGTCAATGCGACTAACATATTTATATATTTATTGCAACCATATGTTGACTCAGCATATATTTTAGAATTATACATTTTAGTTTGTATGTATTAGTAAAATCAAATATAGTTGTGCTTGAGCTGTGCGGACGTGTTTTTTACTCGCTCTAACTTTTCGTACATAAATATCTACACAGTGACTCTCTTTATTATTAATTAACAAAATGATCTTTTATAAATCACTCAATATTGTGGACAGTATTTGTATTAAGTGATATAACTTTTAATTTTTCTTAATTATATATTGCATACTTGTTAGTGTTTGCATATATACATACATTCATACATAATAATCTAAAAATTGTTTCAAATATGCCGTGTGTATGTGGTCATAAAGTCGTTCGACCACAGGCCAATGTGCAGTGCAATAAGTGCAATAACCTCTTCCACTTGGATTGTGTTGGATTATTACAAGCTGATTTGGACTTTTTGCAGTCTTCTAATAAGCCATATTTATGCAATGTGTGTATGGCTGTTCGTCGTGCTTCTAATCGCACACTCTCTTCACCTGTCGCTTTTGAGAAACCGACTTCTTATGACTCTCAGTTGTCAGTAGATCAGACCAATCACGATCAAGTGACTGCTAATGCACTTGAGTGTAACAACAACAAACAGCTTTCACTCTCCTCACTCTTTGACGAAATTACTACCATACGAGCTGATAATGCACGCGTGTTCTCTTTGTTATATGAGTTACACGATAACAAAAAGCTTTTGTTAAGCAAAATAGAATCGCTAAACATGGAAGTATGCTCTTTAACTTCTAAGCTAAATGAAAGAGATTCGGCCATTGCGCTCTTATCATCAGAGGTAAAAAATCTTCGGGCCTATGTTGGTAATAAGTTGAAAATACTGAGTGCCGGCAATGTAAACATTTCAAAAAATAAAAACGAGGTGTCTACTGCAAATAATAATAATTATCCGAAATCGCCATCTACTCTTATGCCTACTGGTGTCAGCGACTCTCAGCCGGTGGTATTGTTAACTCATAATTTAAATGCCGTTCAGCAGTCATATGCAGACATCACCGCAGTCTCAGTTGCTAATACGTCTTCGTTATCTTCGTTATCATCTGTAGGTTCAGCTGATAAGACTATTGCTGCAAATACGTCTTCGCTTTCATCTGTCGGCTCTGCTGATAAGAGTATCGCGAAAGGTATGCCTGTTTTTGCTTCTACTACGAATACTCCAATGGTCTCTAACTCACTCGCTGCTAATCAGTCGCCCGTCGCTAATGCTGGGACTAATGCATGGATCAAAGTGGCAGCTAAAAAAGCGCCTAAACGTAAAAATATTGTTGTTGGGCGTAATGAAAATGCCGATTTAGATGTTATTGTTAAGAAAAAATGGCTACATGTTTCCTCGTTCAAGCCCAGTGTTACAGAAGATGATGTTAAATCGTATGTATCTAAGAATTCGGGAGTTGATATCAAACATCTTGAATGCTATAAATTGGTAAAGAAGGATGCTCCATTAGATAATTTGCGTAGAATAAACTTTAAGTTTGGGGTTTCTTGTAGTTTTTATGAAAAAATTATTGATCCAAATGTATGGCCAGCCAATATTAATATTAGACAGTTTCGTTTTTTTCAAAGAGAGGCCAATGCAGTGCAAATCAAGTAGTAAATGTAAATAATATTTGTACCTGTGACGCGATCAATGATAAGATAGTTGTTTACTATCAAAATATAGGTGGTATGCGTACTAAAGCGAAGGACATATTTTTAATATCTAGTCGTGGAGAGTATGACGTTTATGTTATTGTTGAAACCTGGCTTAATAGTGAATTTTTCGATTCGGAATTTTTTGATCCCTGTCTGTATCAAACATATCGCAAAGACAGAGATGCCAGCAAAACCGGGTGTTTGCGAGGAGGCGGGGTTCTCATCGCTGTAAAGCGCACTATACGCTCCTCAATTGTGAATCTCTCAAACAGTGATAATCTACTTGATCAGCTCTGCATTTGTGTCTTTGGGACTCATGGGAAAATATTTTTTTGTGTTTCATATGTTCCCCCTAGTAGTGCGGAGTCTTTATACACTGCCCATATAGATAATGTTGTTAATTTATTTGAACATAATGAATATAATGAAGATAATCATTTCTGTATTTTAGGGGATTTCAACCTCAATAAAATAATTTGGTCTAATTATCTTAATAATGGGGTTCTTACTCCAACAAATGTAAATACCACTAATGATATTAATCTTATAGACAGTTTTTTTGGCATGAACTTAATTCAAATAAATTCATTTTTTCATAATAATGGCAATATTCTAGATCTTATTTTTGTTGATAAAGATTTAACTTTTCATATTAGTAAATGTAATTTTCCACTTTGTAAGTCAGATATGCACCATGTGCCCTTATCATTTTCTTTAGAATTTCTCGATTTGGCTTCCACCGCTAATAATAGACCAGTGTCGTTGGACTTTAACAGTGCTGACTTCGATTCTTTCAATGAAAAAATCTTGGAAATCGATTGGGGTTTAGTATTCTGCGATAAAAGTGTTTCTGTGTGCTTTGAAGCTTTTCTCGTAAATCTTTTAGAGATTTGCCAAAATAACATCGCTCCTCTCCCTGCTCGTGTTTATAAACTGCCATGGTACACGAAGAATCTTAAAAGGCTGAAGAACCAAAGAAATAAATTTTTCAGACTTTATAAGTCCACAAATAGTTCAAATTTTAAAGTTAAGTATGAATATTTTATTAATCAATTTAACATTCTCGATAAGTTCCTCTATAATCGGTATATATTGCGCTTTGAGGATGAACTTAAATCGAACCCCAAGGCGTTTTGGAAATATATACGTTCTAAGAGAGGATGTTCTAATGTTCCGACTTGTATGGCCTATGATGGGATTTATACTGAGGACTTATCGGGTTCCGTAACTTTGTTTGCTGACTTTTTTAAGTCGAATTTCTCTTCTAATTCTAATATTTCCAATTCACCATATTATCCAAATATTTCTTCATCAGTTGATATCGGTTCCATGAGTGTATCTGAATTAGACATAATTAACGGAATAATTTCTCTAAAATCCTCTGTGAAGAATGATTTGGATGGGCTTTCCTCCTTTCTTCTAAAAAAATGTTGCACGTCTGTCTGTGTGCCACTGGTTTGTATCTTTAATAAATCTCTTTCTACAGGTGTGTTTATTGATCGGTGGAAGATTGCGTCTATCACACCGATTTATAAGTCTGGCAATAAAAATAATGTCAGAAATTATAGACCTATATCGAAACTCACGACCTGTTCTAAACTCTTTGAGAAAGTTGTCAACAAAAAACTACTTTTCGCAATTAAAAGCATTTTAGACCCAAATCAGCACGGTTTTATTTCCGGGCGCTCCACAGTTACAAACCTGGCAGTCTTTTCCCAGTATTGTATATCGGCGTTTAAGTGTGGCTGTCAAGTTGACACTGTATACACAGATTTCACCAAAGCCTTTGACTCGGTCTCGCATAATATCTTATTGCAAAAACTTGAATGCATGGGATTTCATTCAACTTTCCTGTCATGGTTGAGATCTTATCTCTCCAATAGGATATCATTTGTGGAAGTTGAAAACATCAAGTCCTATGCTTTTGTAGCATCATCTGGTGTTCCACAGGGTAGTATCCTGGGTCCAATTTTATTCTCGTTGTTTATTAATGATATAGGGGTATGTTTCAAAGACACGAAATTTTTATTATATGCAGATGACGTAAAGCTGTTCCGCAAAATTACTTGCGCTTCTGACGTCTCCTTATTACAACAGGACTTGAACAATCTTACAGAATGGAGCATCAAAAATAAACTCTCTCTTAACTTCAAAAAATGTTTCCATGTCACTTTTTCAAAATTATTGAATAATATAGAATCATCATATAATCTTTCCAACTTTACCCTTTCTAAAGTTAATGAGTTTTCTGATCTGGGAGTAATATTTGACTCAGGGTTTACCTTTGTCAACCATGTTAACTACATAGTTCCAAAAGCTTATGCAAACTTAGCTTTTTTGAGACGTTATTCAAGAGATTTTAAAGACCCGTATACCAAAAAAATATTATATAATTCTTTAGTTCGGTCGAGGCTCGAATATGGCTCCTTGATCTGGAATCCAATTTACTTAATTCATTCTAATAGAATTGAAAAAGTACAACGTAAATTTATCCGTTTTGCTCTTCAACCCCTTCACTTTGTGGATCCGTTACCACCTTACAGTTCCCGTTGCATGCTTATAAATGTTAAATCCCTTGTGAATAGGCGCACCATTCAGTCTATTATGTTTGTTTATGATATTATTCGTGGGACCACTGACTGTCCGGAAATACTTGAACAGATAAGTTTCAACGTCCCTCACAAAACCTTGCGCTTTTACTATCCCTTCAATATTAAATCAGTTAAGTCCAATTATCATAACTTTGCCCCCATTAACCGGGCACTTGCTGAGTTGAATCTTGTTTACAGGACTCTAGATCTAGATTTTGCCATGACAAGATTCATGTTTTATTCTATAGTTGAGGCGCACTATAAATAATTCTAAACTGTAAGTTGCATATTGTACTAAGTAAATTGTATATCTAGTCTGTAAGGTTATTGTAATCATAGACTTAAATAAAGAAATGAAATGAAATGAAAAATATGTATATAGGTATACATTTTAGTTCGTGAATAACTTGTAAGTATTAGTGTAAGAATTTAGTATAAAAGAAAGTAAAATCAATAAAGAAAATCAATTGGCAATCGAACCTCGAAGTGGTAATTTTACTTATTTATTACTGGCTATAATACCACTTGACTGACTAGTCAGTATCCACACCAGCATCATACCACTTGACTGACTAGTCAGTATACACACCAGCATCATACCAATTTGCCGACTAGTCAGTGTAGATATCAGAACTATACCAGTTGACTGACTAGTTTTACATGCTACTCCAATGAAAATAAAAATTGCAAAATAAAGTTTCTAATACATTTATTTAGTTATTAGAGTATGATATTTAAATTAAAGAATTCAGGCACATTAGATTGTGATCTTGCATATTAAATATTTAGGAAAATTAACATTAACATTGTGAATAAGTAACACGTTGACCATTCTAAGATTGACATTTATATTGATGATTTTCTGACTTTATACAAACATATCATGTACTTTTTTCTATGGCTGAAGTAGTATCTAATATACAGGGCTATATTAACATTGTAGTGTGTCAGAGCAAGTCGCCAACAACAACAAAGCCACAAGCTGACTTCTAAATGTCCGGCTGTGGAATGTACACATTTTGCTATGTCAACAAAATTCTAATTCTATTCATTTTCTCACGCTAAGTACATAAGCAGCACAAGCTGTGGAGTTGCATCGGATTGCATACGCCGACTCTATATATGTAGATATGTGCGGCTGCACTGCCGGTGTCTCCACGCTTGGTATATGTACATATGTGTGTGACTGCATCGCTTGCAGCCCCACGTTGGATATGTTGGTGTTGGTGACTGCACTGAAATATGCATCTAGTAAGGTACCGAGCTATGCACATATGAATACATGTACATATGTATGTGCAAGTATGTGCCTTACTTATGTTTAGTTTGTAAGACATAGAAGTAAATATGTATCTAGTAAATAAGAATTTTTAGAGATAAGAATTACTATAAATATGCTGAACATTTTCTGAATAAAGAATTATTATTATTCTGGCTCTCACCAGCAATCCATCTATTTCTATTCCGGGGAATATTTCATGGCGATCTTGCCAGACTGCTAGAAAAAAAAGCAGACTGGTTTGATCCTGTTGAATGCAGACTGCTAAACAATAAGGAAGCAGACTGCTGAAAATTCAACAGTGCAGCACAATAATATAAAACGTATCCTAATTTTGACTGATTGATATGCCGAATCCCAGGAACCCATTGAAGTCGGGCAGTACATTTAAATTACGAGATAACAATACGACCGGCAGCAGCAGTATTTGATAGGAACCCATTGAAGTCGGGCAGTACATTTAAATTGCGAGATAACAACACGACCGGCAGCAGCAGTATTTGATAGGAACCCATTGAAGTCGGGCAGTACATTTAGATTACGAGGCAACAACACGACCGGCAGCAGCAGTATTTGATAAGTATTTAATTAAAAAAAAAAAAAAAAAATAGAAATCTTCGGCGTCTGATAGGCGCCTGCCAAGTAGCAGATAATTTTTCTGCTTAGGTTATGCATTAAGCAATTTTTTTTTTCAAAAAAAAAAAAAAAGAGGTTCCAAAAGAAAAAAGGGTTAGCTCATACATACAGAGAACTCAATTTTTGTAGCTCTATAGAAGAAAGAAAAGAGCTTATGAACCAAATAATGTTCTTAAGAAATTTAAAATAAATATTTTTATATAAATAAATTTTTATAATGAATTGTTTTTGAAACCATTTTCTTTGAAGATTTTTTTATTTAATTCAATGATGCCTAGGGATTTTTCTAAACGTCCTAGGGATTTTTCCAAGGGAACCCTTAACTTTGAGGCAAACCGAACTGAAACAATCGAAGAAATTAATTATGAAAAAGAATTGGAATGGTTAAGGAATTTATGGAAAGCAATTGGTATGACCAGAGAACCTACCATACAAGATATACTCACCCCAACCACACAAGAGGAAGAAATTAGTAGAATGATACATAAGTATTCCAAGTTCTAAAATATTTCCAATTAACAATTTCAAACATGGGTGGAAAAGAATCCAAAATTGAAAACCCAAACGCTAATGTTATAAATAACATAAAAGTAGTTGACCATACTGAGACACTAGAATTCATTAAAGTGTTGCTTCTGGTTGTAACGATCTGCACTGCACTGCATCGCTTGCAGCCCCACGTTGGATATGTTGGTGTTGGTGACTGCACTGAAATATGCATCTAGTAAGGTACCGAGCTATGCACATATGAATACATGTACATATGTATGTGCAAGTATGTGCCTTACTTATGTTTAGTTTGTAAGACATAGAAGTAAATATGTATCTAGTAAATAAGAATTTTTAGAGATAAGAATTACTATAAATATGCTGAACATTTTCTGAATAAAGAATTATTATTATTCTGGCTCTCACCAGCAATCCATCTATTTTTATTCCGGGGAATATTTCAACATCTCAAACTATGTTATATTTGTGGCATTCACCTGATTTAATGATCTAACAATTTGCAACCAACTAAGTCTACAAGGGGCCTACTACGCAGGGTTCGAATACTACAACAACAATAAAGAAGTTGCTTTACTTTTACTGCATACGTGTTCATTGCAACCTCCAGAAACCCCGGATACATTCGTTTTTCATTTAAAATCCTTTTTTTTTTTGGCAAAACTTCTTATTTCATAACTAATCTCAATTTGTCCCCTATGAATCTAGTTGGGCAACTCCCATAATTTATCTAGTCAGTTAACTGGTAGGTTGGCTGACTAGTTTGGAGTTTCGCTGCAGGGCGATATACCTACATATACATACCTATCGCTATGAGAGCTAATAGCATTGACAGACGGAAGCGATAATCTGGAATATCCGGCTAATTCAGTATTAACTTGAGAATTAAGTGGAGGTAATCCGGAATATCTCTTGAGTTAGTCCCCAAAATTTTAGCGGATTAGGGCATTTTCTAATGACATCTCTGGCGAAAAGTCTCTATTGTGAATTAAAGTGAAGAAAAAGAAGAATCCAAAGAAGATTTAGGAAGGTGGGCGCATAGGCGAATTCAGAAATTTTCAATGTATTTGTTATTGTAATTGGTAGAGTGTAATGTCAAAATGATATTTCGCCTTGATTGAAACTGAATTCTCTTTGGACTCTTCTTGATTGGCGCTTAACCGTCTAGACGATTCTGGCCGAGTCCAACAGAGCGCGCCAATTGCTTCTGTTTCGTGCAGCATGGCGCCACTTGGGAACACCTAGGGAGGCAGCATCGCTGTCCACCTGATTTTCCCAACGCAGTGGAGGTCTCCCTTTTCTTTTGTGTTCAGCGGGTTTCGATAGAAATGCTTTCTTGGCCGGAGCGCCTTCGTCCATTCTCACGACATGACCTGCCCAACGCAGCCGCTGGATCTTTATTCGCTGAACAATGTCGATGTCTGTGTAAAGCCCGTACAGCTCATCGTTAAATCTCCGTCGATACTCGCCCACGCCAACGCGCAAAGGTCCATAAATCTTACGAAGAACTTTTCTCTCGAATACTCCAAGTGCCATCTCATCTGATTTTGAAATTGTCCATGCTTCTGCGCCGTACATGAGGACTGGAACGATGAGCGTCCTGTAGAGTGTGATTTTTGTTTGTCGAGAGAGGACTTTACTTTTCAGTTGCCTACTTAGTCCGAAGTGGCATTTATTGGCAAGCGTGATTCTTCGTTGGATCTCCGTGCTGGCATCATTCTTGGTGTTAATGCTGGTTCCCAGATAGACGAAGTCCTTAACAGTTTCGAATTTGTAGCTATCAACATTGACGTGGCTGCCAAGGCGTGCTGTTTCTTTGTGTGATGACAGGAGGTACTTCCTCTTGTCCTCGTTGACCGCCAAACCCATTTTCTTAGCCTCTTTATCCAGCTTGGAGAAGGCAGAACATACGGCGCGCGTGTTAGTGCCAATGATGTCGAGGTCATCGGCGTACGCCAGCAGTTGCACACTCTTGTGATATAAGATGCTTCCTGTATGGTTAAGTTCTGCAGCTCGTATTATCTTTTCCAGCATCAAATTGAAGAAGTCGCACGAAAGAGAGTCACCTTGTCTGAAACCTCGTTTGATCTCGAACGGCTCGGAGAGGTCCTTCCCAATTCTGACGGAGCTGGTGGTGTTAGTCAATGTCATTTGGCATAGCCGTATAAGTTTAGCAGGGAAACCAAATTCAGACATTGCGGCATACAGGCAATTCCTATTCGTGCTATCAAAAGCGGCTTTAAAATCGACAAAGAGATGGTGTGTGTCGGATCCTTTTTCATGGGTTTTTTCCAATATTTGTCGTATTGTGAAGATCTGGTCGATGGTAGATTTACCAGGTCTGAAGCCACACTGATAAGGTCCAATCAGATTGTTGACGATAGGCTTCAGTCTTTCGCACAATACACTTGCTAAGACCTTATATGCGATATTCAGGAGGCTTATCCCACGATAATTGGCGCGTACTGTGGAGTCTCCTTTTTTGTGGATTGGGCAGAGCACACTTAAGTTCCAATCGTCGGGCATGCGCTCGTCCGACCATATTCTGCATAGGAGTTGATGCATGCTCCTTATCAACTCTTCGCCACCATGTTTGAATAGCTCGGCTGGCAAGCCGTCTCGCCCATTCCTATTGACCATGATGTGAATTCGCTTTAATTTTGACATTACACTCCACCTTTGGAAATTAAAAAAAAGTTTTTGAAATTGCCGCTGCGCCTACCCTCCATCAGCTGGTTTGTTAATCCGCAATATTTGCCGTCTGTCAGAGTAAAATTTGTGATGAGTCACCGAAGGGTTAAACTCATGATTGAATGCAAGTGGTCAATCACTCGCTACATTTTTGACGTTTGTCATTGTACACTTTTTCACATCTCTAATTCGTTGATATATTTTCATACCGCACGCGCCTAATTCTTGTAAAAAGTTATTAAATTAAATGAAAGCAATTGTCGCATATTTAAATAAAAATCAACGTGTTATATTTTTTTCGAATTAGAAACCCCGCAATACAGTCCACATCCTCAAGGGACCAACCCGCATCAAGTTTCACCCGCATTGCACAGAAGTAATCCGCAAAAATAATTTGGATCGGATTAAGTGTAGCGGTAATCGGGATTATGGCTGCCGTCTGTCAATGCTATAAGGCTTTTTAAAATATCATAAATATGTACATACATATGTATGTTCATCCACAACAGAGCTGTCTCAATGCGCAAGCATATGTAGCTGACTGTGCGTTTTCACCAAACTGAACATGTTTGGTTGGAAGTGGTTGTGTAGTTTCAAAGAAGTAGAAACATAAAAAAGTAGCAAAAGCACTACAACAAAAACATAAAGTCAAGGAATAAGTAAGATAAGAAAGAATAAGTAGGAAAGAAATTGAAGAAAGAAAAGAGCAGAAATAGAAATAAAGAAGTAGGTAGGAGAATTTCGAACACCAACAACATAATAGTAGCAGTGACAGTAGCAACAAACAATTATACAAAAACTATAGTTGCACCTTATACCATGTCTCCACATAACGTGTTTCGCTCTTTTTTTCCTGCATTTTCTCTCTCAATCTTGTTTCGACAAGGAAACCAGTGCCGAAACTCGCCAATTTCCATACGAATTTCTGAGAGCGAGTGAAGAGTGAAACACTGTATCATTCTGAATCATCTTGCCAACCTCGATGATATCGATGTCTTCTCTAATTTTGTATCGAAAATTTATCGAAATCTCACACAGACCAAAACAAAGACGCAAAAATAAGCAAACATACATTTAAGAAGAACAAGAAAGAGAAATGTCCAACTGAATCACGATTAGCCACGTGGAGACGGGTTATTGAGCGAGATGTTTTGCTACATGTTTTGTTGGTGAAACAAGTTATGTGGAGACGGGCTTTAAGTCATAAGAAAACAAACATCTAGAAAAACTGTCGAGTTTCGACAGTAGGCAGCACCCTAGTATTTAGTTAATAACTTTAATTTTTCTCTTAACCACATCGCTATCTCTTTTCCTTAAAAATATTCAGTTGCGTAAAGATCCGCAGTCTATTTATTACAAAATGACTTTTTTACTTAATTGGAGTTTTAACTTTCATTTGATACCAAAAAATCCACCAATATACCAAAACTATCGATCTTTGTATGCTATTATATCAACTTTTTTTTTTACTTTTTTATTCCAACTACAGACAGTGTTTGGTAAAATCCAAGAATAACATATTTTAAGCTTATTATTTCTTAATCTGTGAATATATACATACCTTTCTGCGCTTTGTCTCTAAGTAGTTCACTTTTAAATTTTAGCATCGTTGAGACAAGCCATAAAAGAACGTCATACAGAAACCATATATTCCAAAAAACCATATTACTCATTGAAAAAAATTATAAAGAAAAGTATATATCGTGGAGAAGGATCTAAAAAACAATATGTCACAATTACCAAATTCGATCTATGGTTTGGCAATTTTTCTCATTGTATTCTGGTGTGGAACTTGGTGTGTTCATCTGCTGGCAATTTGTTACGGGTAAGTGTTACTTTTTATTCTTATGATTTGATGTGGCTCAGTAACTCTTTGCGCAACTCACATATTCATGTTACGACCACTTAAATATGTATATGATTCGCTGTCACATAAAGGACTTATGTTCATGAAATCCTGTCGGAAGTCCGAAAGCTGCATTTTCAGTGTTAGCGATCGAACTTCCTTCCAGTGCAGTATAAAAGGCAAGTCTCGTATTGGCCGAATTTCTCTTTTACATATCGCTGACCGAGAAGGTGAGCACTATCTGTTATATAACTAACTCTATGCGCAACTCACATATTCATGTTACGACCACTTAAATATGTATATGATTCGCTGTCACATAAAGGACTTATGTTCATGAAGCCCTGTTGGAAGTCCGAAAGCTGCATTTTCAGTGTTAGCGATCGAACTTCCTTCCAGTGCAGTATAAAAGGCAAGTCCCGTCTTGGCCGAATTCCTCTTTTACATATCGCTCACCGAGAAGGTGAGCACTATCTGTTACATAATTACGTTGACCACAAATTTATAAAGAAAAAAACAGACGTGTGGCTTTGTCTATACCAGTTATCGGCATTCCAATACATGCAAAGAAATTATTAGTTGCATGTGTATTAGTGAGAGAGCGTTGTCGGGCAATGTCGTCAGCCGCTAGCATTCGATCAGTTGATGTCAGATTGTTGTTGACAACAGACGTTTGTCCAATGATGTGCGGGCGTACGTATGAAAACACGCATATGTGTTTACATACCTACAAACCAGCGTTCGAAATTATACACTACGATAACATTCAATAACGTAGCGTAGCGTTCATGCGACATCGATATACACAAACACAACCCCTAACAAACCTAACGGTACTTGTAGTGTTTGCGTTTAAGTTTGTGTAGATGAACACAAACAGAACACTACGCGTAGTGTAGCTGGTGGAAGTACGCTAAGTGGAAATGAACCCTACTTAGCGTTCTTTTATTATAGCGTTCAGTTGGTGTTCTTTCTTAAATTTTGCAAATTTAGTTGTGCAAATCGGCGTTTCATGTATGTATACACATTTTATATGTATGTATATACTAACGTATGTTTTTCATTAATGGATCCACATATGTATGTATGTATGTATGTATATATTTTCTTTAATAAAAGACTTGTAAAAATTATTTTGGTTAAAAAATTTATCTAATATGGGAATTTTTAAGCCTAGATTTGGAAAATTATTTAAAATATCTAGAATTAAAAAAAATTAAATTTTATAACATACGACGGCTGTGACCTGCTTGGGTACCCATATATACCTATGTATGTATGTGAGGTAGGAATAGTTTTTAGTGTGTTAGGGTGGAAAATATTTATGTGTTGCTCTAAATTTGGTGAATGTCCTTTTAAAATTTTGTTGCACTCTTTATTTTTGCAAACACATGTTTTATTTTCCATCACATACAATATATTATTTTTAGGACGCGGCATGTTGTTTTAGAATCTAAAAGTTAGATGCAGTCGAGCAAATAATAGAAAACTAACTAATTGCATGTTGTACTTCTTGCACATTTCCTCGCAAATTTTGTAGATTTTTTTCAAGTAAAGGGTAGGTACCTATTTTTTTTCGTGCTGAGTGGCAAAGAGTAAATGCCAAGTTAGATGCAAATGAATATATGTACATATATATGTATGTATATTTACATAGTGGGAGATTGCAGAGCATTTGTGCAACATTCATAGACATATAGATACCCTACAAAGAAATTCACATTAATCGGGGATGCTTTCGGGATCATGCGCAATGTAGCATGCGACTATTCTTAATTTTATATAAATGACGCTGTTCATAATTAATAATTTTTAATAAATTGTATGTGTGTATAAGCATTTATACGTATGTATACATATGCCCATATTTAAGTGTTGTCAGGTTTAAAATTTTAAGGACCGTAAATTATTGCTTTTTGGTGCACTCAAAAAAAAAAATTACTCAGATTATGGAAAAATGGGAATGATTCGGCGCTAAAGACATATTTTCATATTTTGATGTACAATTTTCTTTAAAACGTGGTTTTTATTCCTTGATTTGAAGAAAATCGTACATCAAAATATGGAAATATGTCTTTAGCGCCGAATCATTCCCACTTTTCCATAATCTGAGTAAGTTGTTTTTTCAGTGTGGGCTGTGCAGTTTTGTTGTCAGAAAAAAATTTCATTGAATTTCGCCTTAATGCAAATTATTGTATGATTTTGCAACTCAAACAATGGTTTTTGCAAGTTTAGGTTGCGGTTCAGATATTTTTGTGTTCCCGAGAGCATTCTGGATTAATTTTAAATTCTTTGTAGGGTATACATATGTATATATGGCTGTGGACATTTGCATCAGACCGCCATTGTGACACATATCGCTCTGCGCTCTCTTACACAATCTCTCTCATAATTTTGCTGCGGTCTTATGTATACACATTCCTATGTACATTGGGGTTGTTCAAATTAATATGAAGAAAATAAAGCTCTCCCGAAACATGCATATTTAGAGGTCAAGAAAATGTCCACCTTCTTTTACATTTGTAATGCTACATATTTTTTGGTAAGTCCTTAGTCAACAAGATAAAGTTTCTTACCATCAAATAAAATCGCCTTGTCATGCAATGATTTTTCGGTTATAATTTTTTTGGACCACCTTATGCATGCAAAAATGCTTTGCAAAAATAGAACTCATATTGTTTATGAATAATAGCATCAAAACAGCCATATTCCCCAATTTTTTTACTCTTTGCCTCTCAGGACGAAAAAATATCAGCTACATACATATGCGCAGTGTTTAAAAAACTGCAGTCGGAATTAGCAAAAGTCGTGAAATGTTTGATTTTATTTGATTTTGATATTCGTCGCTTTTTAAAATGGCGATTTTGCCTGATTTTGATTTTGCGCTGATTTCATATTGCTCAAAATCAAAAGCGGCCTGATTTCAAAATGAACAATTTTGCCTGATTTTCATTTTGTGCTGATTTCATATTGCTCAAAATCAAATGCGGCCTGATTTCAAAATGAACGATTTTGCCTGATTTTGATTTTGCGCTGATTTCATATTGCTCAAAATCAAAAGCGGCCTGATTTCAAAATGAACAATTTTGCCTGATTTTCATTTTGTGCTGATTTCATATTGCTCAAAATCAAAAGCGGCCTGATTTCAAAATGAACGATATTGCCTGATTTTGATTTTGCGCTGATTTCATATTGCTCAAAATGAAAAGCAGCCAAATATCAAAATTAGCGATTTTGCCTGATTTTCATTTTGTGCTAATTTTGATTTTGTGCTAATTTTATATTGCTAAAATCAAAATCAGCCAAATATCAAAATCAATGCTTTCACAGTTTTGCTATTTACGCTTACATGAACACATGTGTGTATGTACGTAATTTCTTACCCTCTGTATTACGTTTGTATACATACATATGTATGTATGCGCATGTAAGCGTAAATAGCAAAACTGTGAAAGCATTGATTTTGATATTTGGCTGCTTTTGATTTTAGCAATATGAAATTAGCACAAAATCAAAATTAGCAGAAAATGAAAATCAGGCAAAATCGCTAATTTTGATATTTGGCTGCTTTTCATTTTGAGCAATATGAAATCAGCGCAAAATGAAAATCAGGCAAATTCGCTAATTTTGATATTTGGCTGCTTTTGATTTTGAGCAATATGAAATCAGCGCAAAATCAAAATCAGGCAAAATCGTTCATTTTCATATTTTTTCATATTGATTAACTGCGACTTCTGATTTTTTAAAAGCGGAATCAAAATCAAAATCAACAGAAATGAAACTTATGCCAGTTTTTTAAACACTGCATATGCGCATTTCTGGTATAAACATGCAAATGAACGCTACGATTAGCGTAGTGTTCATTTTCGCTGCCAGCGAAGCACGAAATAGGTAGCGTTAGGTTTGTGTTCTTTCGCTCATTTAGGGTTCGGTTTGTGTACATGAGCACAAACGCTATCGTAGCGTGCGCGTTTAGTGTTCTTTTTGGCGTAGCGTTTCCGTAGGGTTCAGTTTATTTGCGAACTCTGCTACAAACAAACATATATACGTATGTAAGAAAAATACACGCATTGCTTGATCCGCCATCGACCTGCTAGAATGGCAAACCGAATGATACTAATCACTTTGTTCAGTTTTAATTATTGCGCTCGCATGAAACTCACGTATTAAATACGTGTGAGAAGCTTGTTCTCAGCACCAGCTCAGTGAGCCAGGCCGTGCCGATAATTGGTCTATACTAATTGCACTGGATCACATAATTAAATTAGTTGTCTGTCTTTGGACGCCACACACTGGGGCCGACCGTGTTCAAAATTCAGTTTTTAAATGAGTTTTTCAAAAAAATAAAAACGCAGTATTGTTCCCTATAAAATTCTACACTTCTGGCCCAATTTTCAGCTTTCTATCGTTTTTCAGGTGGGAGTTATCGATACACAAACATGGCAAATTTTCCAAAAAATTATTTTTTTCAAAGTGAGAAATTTTAATGTGTATTTGAAATAGTTGGTGTAAGAAAAGGATATAAAATTTTATTATTCTGCTTTTTCCATAACATTAAGTGAAGCTTATATAATCGATTAGTGTTTTTTTTTTTGGAACAAGATGTTTTAAAAATTAATTTTTAGTATAAAACTAAACGTACCTCTTTTTTTAATATTTTTTTCAAAATGGATTTTTTTTAATTTGTGCAAAAACGTAGCAAATATAAAAATGCAGCAGTAAAATATGGTCCTTTGTGACAAAGAATCCGAGTTCAGAACCAAAAGCAAAGTGCGCATTTAAAAAAAAAGTGAGTTTAAAAATTGCATTCCAATTTTATTTAAAAAAAAAACACCTGGATATCTGGTTGAATTTGATTCTGTTCTATATTAAATTTAGTTGATCCATTATTTACTGGTTACTTTAATTACAAATTGTAGTTAGGGTTACTTGTCAAGCCAGGTTTCTTTAATTTACACTTGTTAGTTGTATTATAATATGAGTTCTTTGAAGCACAAGTTGTGTTACTCCAATTTTTTTGTTGGGAAATATGTGTTCTGCTTAAAATTCTAACGGTGAAGGAATTACGAAAGGCTATGTTTTAGAAAATAAGCCCTTATCCATTAATTTAAAACTGAATATATGTATGTATAATTTAATATTTATCTAACTGAATTTGTGTGCCTTAGAAGGAAAGCTTTAACAAAAAACTGCATTGTTACTCTCAGCTATTTACTACGTTTTATCATTGTTAACTTAGTTCTTAGTAAAGATTTCAGAATAAAGAGAAAAAATTTCACTAACGAGTTAAAACTTAGTTTTTTATTAGTTACGATACAGCGCACTCATGTACTATTTCATATATGTATGTATGGCGATTTTGATGCAAATAAATTTATTTCAGGTTTAAAAAAGTTATCAATGTGTTGCGGTATGGCCGTGAATGGGGTAAAGTGCTACACATCTACAAATCATGTATAGGCATAACGATTCTTAACCAACTAAGTAGATTTCAGAATTTAAAGAAAAAAACATATGCCATCAATGGGTTAATACATAGCCGCTAATGGGTTAATATAATACACATTGGTTATTTTTGTACAGACATATTAATTGTGATTTAAGTAATTTGGTTACAGATCTTACAAAAAATTGGTCACTAATGGGTTAATGGGCCGTTAATGGGTTAAGATTCCAAATATTTCTCGTTTTAGTGTAGGTACAACTAATATGATGTAAATATTTTGATCTAAGAATTAAGTGAAAAATTTGGGTAAAAAATGGGTTAATGCGTGGTCGTTAAGGGGTTAAAATTCTTGGGGTTTACTATTTTAGTATCGATATACCGATTCTGATTCAAGAAAATTAATCTGGAAACTAAAATAAAAAACATAGGTCACCAACGGGCTAACTCATGGCCCTCAATGGGTTAAGATGCTATAGATTAACTGCTTTAGTGCAGATAAAGCGATTCTGATGTAAAAAACTTAATTTCAGAATTTTGAGCTTCCCCATATATACAAGTGGCACCAGTGTGCGCCATTATTCTACCTATATGTAAAATCGGTCGCTGATTCCGAAAATCGAGTTAATTTTTAATTCTATGGGAAAGTTTTTAAGACATCGGCAATTTACCGTTATTTGCCCAATGGCTCCACTTAATCCTGTATATCGAAACAAAATATATATATATATAATATCTAGAGAAAATGTTATAGGAGCCATGTATAGGAAATTTAATTTTGTTTCGATATACAGGATATATATATATATACAATGGCGCTATTATAACTCTGACGAGTTTTATGCCCGAGCTTCTCTCCCAATTCGAGGCGTGCTCCTTTTTGTTTTTCCTAGTAATTGGTTGGACCTACAGTTTTATGCCGGCTCCGAACGGCGAATGCATTTTTTGTGAGAAGCTTTTTCATGGCAGAAAAACACTCGGAGGGTATGCCGCCCACTGCCGAGAGGTGACCGCTGCTCTTAAAAAACCCAATAATTGGATTTTTACTAATTAGAAAAATTGTTTTGGTGTTTTGCTCGGACCGTGGTTTGAACCCGAGACCTCTGGCATAGTAGGCGAGCACTCTACCCACTGCACCACAGCGGCCCACTAGATATTATAGTTTCTGAAATATAGATGACTCAATTTGAAAATTCTCAATTTTTTACAAGAACTTGAAGAAAAAATTGATTTTGATGGGCATTTTTAGAACTTGGAATACTTATGTATCATTCTACTAATTTCTTCCTCTTGTGTGGTTGGGGTGAGTATATCTTGTATGGTAGGTTCTCTGGTCATACCAATTGCTTTCCATAAATTCCTTAACCATTCCAATTCTTTTTCATAATTAATTTCTTCGATTGTTTCAGTTCGGTTTGCCTCAAAGTTAAGGGTTCCCTTGGAAAAATCCCTAGGACGTTTAGAAAAATCCCTAGGCATCATTGAATTAAATAAAAAAATCTTCAAAGAAAATGGTTTCAAAAACAATTCATTATAAAAATTTATTTATATAAAAAAATTTATTTTAAATTTCTTAAGAACATTATTTGGTTCATAAGCTCTTTTCTTTCTTCTATAGAGCTACAAAAATTGAGTTCTCTGTATGTATGAGCTAACCCTTTTTTCTTTTGGAACCTCTTTTTATTATTTTTTTTTTTGAAAAAAAAAAATTGCTTAATACATAACCTAAGCAGAAAAATTATCTGCTACTTGGCAGGCGCCTATTGGACGCCGAAGATTTCTATTTTTTTTTTTTTTTTTTAATTAAATACTTATCAAATACTGCTGCTGCCGGTCATGTTGTTGCCTCGTAATCTAAATGTACTGCCCGACTTCAATGGGTTCCTATCAAATACTGCTGCTGCCGGTCGTGTTGTTATCTCGTAATTTAAATGTACTGCCCGACTTCAATGGGTTCCTGGGATTCGGCATATCAATCAGTCAAAATTAGGATAAGTTTTATATTATTGTGCTGCACTGTTGAATTTTCAGCAGTCTGCTTCCTTATTGTTTAGCAGTCTGCATTCAACAGGATCAAACCAGTCTGCTTTTTTTTTCTAGCAGTCTGGCAAGATCGCCATGAAATATTCCCCGGAATAAAAATAGATGGATTGCTGGTGAGAGCCAGAATAATAATAATTCTTTATTCTGAAAATGTTCAGCATATTTATAGTAATTCTTATCTCTAAAAATTCTTATTTACTAGATACATATTTACTTCTATGTCTTACAAACTAAACATAAGTAAGGCACATACTTGCACATACATATGTACATGTATTCATATGTGCATAGCTCGGTACCTTACTAGATGCATATTTCAGTGCAGTCACCAACACCAACATATCCAACGTGGGGCTGCAAGCGATGCAGTCACACACATATGTACATTAAGCCGTATCACGTTATATGGACAAAAAAAAAGTTTAGTGTGTGTCAGTTTTATTTGAACACTTATGTCGAAAAAATATTTTTGGTGTAAAAATTTTTTTTTTAGGCCCGCGTTAAAAACAGCTAAATCGCGTTTTTTGTAATAACTTCCTTATTTGATGTCGGATCTCTATCATCTTAATGTCGCTGAAAAGGTCTCGCCGAGCACTATATTTGGCCCATATAAAGTTTCGACCTCAAAGGTTGTTCTGAGTTTTTGAGTTACTATCCCTAGATTTTTTTATTTTTATCACTAATACAAAGCTCTCAAAAAACCATGAGGACACCGCTAAAAAAGTTGTAGCCTTTATTCACAAACAAAAAAGTTATAACGTTGTAAAATGAAACACTTGTTTTTTTATAAAAAATTACACAGTAGGGAGGCAAAAATACCATAGAGAAACGGCGAAACACGTCAGCTTAATTTTTGGCTCCAGATTACGATGGCGTTTTTAGAAAATCCGGATTAGCTCCCATTTTCGAGATATTTAAAAACGAATTTTCAGTTTTCACATACAAAGCGATCCGATGGAGGGGGGCGTATGAGTAACTAAAGTAAAGTGTGTTGTTTTCAATTGTTGGCTGCATTTCTAGGGGCAGACGACGCACCCAGCGCAAGTATTGATAACACATTTAGACTTCCGTTGTCTCTTTATAATTTTACAACAAACTCTGGCAGCTTTTCTAAATAACTTGGATGATTTTACGATACGCACGGATGCTGAAATTGTGAAGCCAGCGCGCTGTGCTTAGAGGACCCACTTGAATACTTGCCAAATCTTCACTACAGCCATTATCATTCAATATAAATAACGTTGATCAGCACGATAATAATTTTTTTTTTTTCAATAATTTTTTTCATATTATGTGTCCAGTATTGGTAGCTGTTCCATTGCGGTACAGCATACTCAAGTCAAACGAGGACTTAGAATACTTTTTAATCAAAAACTCATATTGTATGGCGTTACTGCCTCATATAAATAAGAACTTGGGATAATTTTTCAAAAAACACAGGTTCCCTTATTTTAAAACGGTATAACTTTTTTGTTTGTGAATAAGGGCTACAACTTTTTTAGCGGTGTCCTCATGGTTTTTTGAGAGCTTTGTATTAGTGATAAAAATAAAAAAATCTAGGGATAGTAACTCAAAAATTTTTAAAGGTAAAACTCAGAACAACCTTTGAGGTCGAAACTTTATATGGGCCAAATATAGTGCTCGGCGAGACCTTTTCAGCGACATTAAGATGATAGAGATCCGACATCAAATAAGGAAGTTATTACAAAAAACGCGATTTAGCTGTTTTTAACGCGGGCCTAAAAAAAAAATTTTTACACCAAAAATATTTTTTCGACATAAGTGTTCAAATAAAACTGACACACGCAAAACTTTTTTTCGTGATACGGCTTAATGTACATATACCAAGCGTGGAGACACCGGCAGTGCAGCCGCACATATCTACATATATAGAGTCGGCGTATGCAATCCGATGCAACTCCACAGCTTGTGCTGCTTATGTACTTAGCGTGAGAAAATGAATAGAATTAGAATTTTGTTGACATAGCAAAATGTGTACATTCCACAGCCGGACATTTAGAAGTCAGCTTGTGGCTTTGTTGTTGTTGGCGACTTGCTCTGACACACTACACCTCCTTTCCTAAAAAAAATCGTGAATACATATGAACGATTTTAGAGTTGTAATGTGTTGTAGTGGTTTTTTTTTTTTTTTTGTGTACATTTTTATACATTTATGGGTATAAACTTGTTTGTTATTTTGAGATGTTTATTGTTTGTCATTTGTTTACAAAAATTTTTCTGTTGCTACAATGGTTTGGTGTATTTTATTTCAAGTGGTTGAACAATAACTCATGTTTTTAGATGTTTGTTTAGTTGTTTGTTTATTAATGTGATACTTTTATTGTTTTGTATTTATATTTTGCTTTGAATAAAAGTCGGATTTTTGTTTATGATACTTATAACTTAGAATTGTTTTGTGTACGTAGAACATAAAGTAGAAAAATTATGGATAAGTGAAATTTATGAGTAATAAAATTTAACGTTTTTGTAAAGTTAAAGTGGTCTTATTCAAATAGCTTAAGTCTGTTTTTATGAATTATGATTTTCTTAGTTTTATCGCTTAGTTGGTTATTTAAATCTAGATTTTCTACATTAAATGGGGTTAAGGTATAATTATTTTTCTTATCGATATTTACTACTCTATAGGGCCCTTTATATTTATTATCTAACTTGTGACCTGTTTCATTTTTAATTAACACTAAATCTCCTATATTAATTTCCTTAAATTGAAGATTTTTATCGTAATGAATTTTTTGTTTTTCTTTACTTTCCTTAAGTAACTTATTAGCTCTTTGTTGTGCTACTTGTAATCTATATTTAATTTCTTTATCGTAAGCCTCATAATTATAAACTGGGCTAATTGTACTTTTTTGTAAAAATTCGTACGTTAGGGGTATCTTTCCAAAGACTAACTCGAATGGGCAGTAACCGTGAACTGTGGATGGTGTTGTATTGTAACAGTATACAAAATATTTGATATACTCATCCCAATCATCTTTGTTAGTGGAAATATAAGAACGGATGTATTCATTAAAAGTTCTATGGCTACGCTCAACAGTGCCCAAAGTTTGATGGTGATATGGGGTTGATGTTTTGTGTTCAATTTTTAAAAGTTTACACAATTCTTCAAATATGTTGTTTTTGTATTCAGTTCCCATATCTGTTATGATTGTTTTCATACAACCATAAATTAAAATAAAGTTTTCAAAGATTGCTTTGGCGACTGTTTTCGCGTGTTTGCTTGCAATTGGAATTGCGATCAGATACTTGGTAAGGTCACATACAATAGTGACTGCATATTCATTTCCATTTACCGATACTGGCAATGGTCCAATTGTATCAACCTGCACCGCATCAAACGTGGGCGTTTCGGTTATTATCATTGGTTCTTTCAAATTTTTATTATCTTTGTTTTTACTACATTTAATGCATTTTTTAATATAACTTTTTATGTCATTTTTCATATTTTTCCAATAATATTTTTGTTTAATTTTATTAGTTGTGCGATTGATTCCTGGGTGGCCACCATTAACAGGATCATCGTGATATTTTTCTAATAGTTTTTTAATTACTTCCTTATTTGTCACGTGCATAACCTCCGGAGTTAATGCAATGGTTAAATTTTTGAGAACTTTGGTACCTATTTCTTTAAATTCGTCTACTCGAGTATAATTATTTTTAAACAATTTGTCTCCTAAGGACAACTGTATTTTATTTATTTTCAAATTGTTGGCTTCTTTCATTAGCCTGACAAAGAGTTGACCTAAATCAATCTTCGTCTTAACAATTGAATTATTATTAATATTTGAATTGCCGGCTTCATTCGGAAGCCTGGCAAAGGATTGACCTGAATCAATCTTCGCCTCAACAATTAAATCATTAATATCTATTTTGCTACAAATTTTCTTTCCCTTTTTGAACTGCAGTTTCGGGGGATCGAAAACGAGCTGAGCTAGCTTTCTTACTTCACATTTATTAAGCGCTTCATATATTTTTATGTTCTCTTCGTGACATTTATTTTTGATATTTTTATTGTTGGAATTTTTAGTATTGGAATTTTTATTGGTTTCCGATCGTGTCGTAACCCTCATTATCTGGCATGCTTTAACCGACATGTCTTTTAAATCATTAATATTTATGCGTGATAGTGCATCCGCAACGTAATTTTCTTTACCGGCAATATACTCCACCTCAAAGTCATATTCCTCCAACTCCAATCGAACTCTAGTTAATTTTGATGAAGGGTTTTTCATCGAAAATAGGTATGTTAAGGGGCGATGGTCTGTTTTAATTAAAAATTTTCTGCCATAAACGTATGGTCTAAAATAAGTTATTGCCCAATGTATTGCCGCCAACTCCTTTTCGATTGTTGCTTTATTGCTTTCACCTTTTGTGAATGCTCTTGACGCATAGGCAATTGGTAGTTGTTTGCCTTCATATTCTTGACTAAGAACTGCGCCGCAGGCAAATCCACTGGCATCTGTTGTTATACAAAATTCTTTATCGAAATCTGGGTATTGTAAAATATTTGGGTGTATTAATGCCTCCTTCAAATAGTCAAAAGCTTTTTGGCATTCCTCTGTCCATTCGAAGGGGACATTCTTTTTACACAATCTTGTTAAAATTCTAGAATGGGCTGCAAAATTTGGAACAAATCTTCGGTAATAGTTACAAAATGCGACAAATCGCTTAACTTCATCTGCGCTTTTTGGGATTGGGTAATTTAGAACAATTTCAAATTTACTAGGGTCAGGTAGAATTCCTTTGTTTGTGCATTTATGTCCAAGATAAGTGATTTCTTGGTTAAAAAATAAACATTTATCCGGATGTAATTTTAAATTATATTTTCTGCAAGTAGAAAATACATCTCTTAAATTTGTAATCATATGTTTTTCTGAGCATCCCAATACTACCAAATCATCCATGTATAGAAACGCTTGTGATGGTTTAAGGCCTGCAAATGCCAGAGTCATCATTCTTTGAAATGAGTTAGGCGCTACTTTCAAACCATACGGCAATCTTTTGAAACGGTACGTGCCATCGTCCGCCGTAAACGAGGTGATGTCCCTAGAGTCTTTATGTAGTTCAATTTGATGAAAGCCGGACATTAAGTCCAGGCATGAAAAATATTTAGCTCTGCCTAATTGATCCAGGATATCATCAATTCTTGGCAATGGAAATTTATCCGCGGTTAGTTTTTTATTTACCTGTCTATAATCAACGACTAGTCTCCATCTTTTATCATTTTTTCCGGGTAATGGTTTTTTGGGTACCAGGAGAATTGGGCTATTATATTCTGATATAGACGGCTCTATAATGTCGTCTTCAATTAATTTATTTACATGTTTACTAATTTCATTTTTATGAGCTTGTGGAATTCTGTAGTTTTTGACATAAACAGGGTTATCATCTTTCATGTGTAATTTTTGTTTGTAAAAATTATTAGTGGTTATTGGTTCAGTTTCTAATGAGAATATGTCAATGAATTCTGAGCATAATGTATTAAGTGATTGGCAAGCGAAAGGTGGGAAATTTTTATTTAATCTTTCTAACTTCTCTTTATTATTTTCTGCCGATTCAGATTTAGTTTTCACTATTGTGTAATCATTTAAATTTTCTATATCAATTTTGAAATTTTTAATGGTTGCGTTTTTATCTGTTGTATTTACAATTCTAATAAAGGTTTCCTGTGAATTTACTAATGTATTGGCTATAAAAATGCCTTCAGATAATGCTTGATGAGGTACTAATAGTTCAGGTTTGTTACTTTCAATATGGATTTGTCGGATTACTTCCGATCTTGCAGGTATTGTTATAGTATTGATGGATGGTCTATTTGACATTTGTATTATAATGTTTTCTGGGTAATCATATGGACGTAGTATTAGGGTGTCTCCGTTTTTGTTGTAATCTAAAATGCAATTGTATTTTTTAATAAAATCAAGTCCTAAAATTCCGTCGCACGGTATTGGAAAATTATCTTCTACTATGTGAAATTTGTGTCTGATTAGTAGGTAATCATCTTTTAAATCTGCTTTAACTGTTCCAAGAGTGCTTGTTATACCTTGACCAATGCCCTTTAATTCAGTTTTTTGTGAACAATCTATTGTGACATTACTGTCAATTTGACCCTTTTTTATAATTGAAATATCTGCTCCTGTATCGATCAGGAGGGTTGAAATTGAGTTATTTAGAGTTGTTTTGGAGGATATATAGCTATTGAGGTGTAAATTGAAAACATATAATTTTTTATTTATTGAGGTGGAGTTTGTTGGTTTTCCTGTTGGTTAATATTTCGTACGTTTCTGGTATTATTTCGGTTAGAACCTCGTGATCCAAAGTTTCGACCCGATCTTTGGTTATTAGACCGATTATTATTGTTATTGTTGTTGAAATTATTAAATCGTGGTGGGTATGTACGCCTTTGGCTACCTCTATAATTGCTAGATTGGTAACCTCTGCCCAAATTACCGCGAAAATAATTTTGTTGGCGTATATGAAGTAACGAATTAGGGTTACCCGTTATTTCTGTGCAGCTATTTGTGAATTTCGATATAGCTTCGTTCATCGAGGTGAACGTTCCAGCTTGCATAATGGTTTTCACCTTTTCGTTGGAGCAGTTTTTACACATAGCTTTCACAGCTGATTGTGTGGCATACTTGGTTGCTAACTCTGGGGTTAGTCCGTCGGAGATGTATGCTCCTTCCAACGATTTTGTAAGTTTCTCAATTTCGGCAGTGTACTGATTTGCAGTTTTACTGCGCTGCTGGATGTTCAGGAGTTTTGCAGTTAAAACTTCTACTGACTCACCTTTTACTGCATTTTTTAATTTTTGTTTTATTTCTTGTATAGTTGTTTCAGTACTTATCAGATTTCTGGCCGTGCCCTTTAGCTTTGTCTTTATCATAGATACTGCGACAGCCTCATGTGTTTCTTTGATTTGTTCTACAATATCAAGGGCATCCAGAAAACTCAGTAGGTTTTCGGGTTTGCCATCGAATTCGGGCAATATCGATGACGCTATTTT
This sequence comes from Urophora cardui, assembly GCA_960531455.1. Taxonomy (NCBI): domain Eukaryota; kingdom Metazoa; phylum Arthropoda; class Insecta; order Diptera; family Tephritidae; genus Urophora; species Urophora cardui. Next base: position 35,468,141 of record OY482675.1, on the reverse strand, counting down.
AATAAACGCTACCATTGTTTGCGCCATGTTTGTATCTGTTTGGGTATTCTGGTCTATGTTAGGTAAAAGTGTCCCTGTCTGTGAAACAGTCTCGGTTTGCCAGAGTATATTTATACCTGGAAGAATTTTTTCTTCTGATTCCAGTTTTTCCTCAGTATCTGAACTGTCTTCGTTCAAACTAGTGTCGAAATCGATCTCAATATTATGTCCAAATGATTTTGGTACTGCGAAGTCAATGCCATATCTCGATAATGAGTATATTAACTTGTCTCTAATGGTCGAAAATATTTGGTAGGCTTCTACCTGATGGGCTTTTGTTAGAGTATGGTTTACCCTTCGCAGTATTATTCCTGAATTATTTAATGACAATAATATAATTTTGAGGTGTTTCTTTATTGTCTCTAATTTTATTTTGGTGGTTTTACATATACATTTATATGATTTTTCAGCGTTTATTTTTTCTTCAGTAAGTTCTTGTAAAATATCATCCCACTTTTCCATTGGATATAATAATTAAATCTTATCCAGGCCGTCTGCGCGGCTCTGGTACTTCTTTTTCAAAAATTTATTATGAAGTGAGTATACTCTCAGGAACAAACTGATGCAAGTGCAGATCGTTACAACCAGAAGCAATACTTTAATGAATTCTAGTGTCTCAGTATGGTCAACTACTTTTATGTTATTTATAACATTAGCGTTTGGGTTTTCAATTTTGGATTCTTTTCCACCCATGTTTGAAATTGTTAATTGGAAATATTTTAGAACTTGGAATACTTATGTATCATTCTACTAATTTCTTCCTCTTGTGTGGTTGGGGTGAGTATATCTTGTATGGTAGGTTCTCTGGTCATACCAATTGCTTTCCATAAATTCCTTAACCATTCCAATTCTTTTTCATAATTAATTTCTTCGATTGTTTCAGTTCGGTTTGCCTCAAAGTTAAGGGTTCCCTTGGAAAAATCCCTAGGACGTTTAGAAAAATCCCTAGGCATCATTGAATTAAATAAAAAAATCTTCAAAGAAAATGGTTTCAAAAACAATTCATTATAAAAATTTATTTATATAAAAAAATTTATTTTAAATTTCTTAAGAACATTATTTGGTTCATAAGCTCTTTTCTTTCTTCTATAGAGCTACAAAAATTGAGTTCTCTGTATGTATGAGCTAACCCTTTTTTCTTTTGGAACCTCTTTTTATTATTTTTTTTTTTGAAAAAAAAAAAATTGCTTAATACATAACCTAAGCAGAAAAATTATCTGCTACTTGGCAGGCGCCTATTGGACGCCGAAGATTTCTATTTTTTTTTTTTTTTTTTTTTTTTAAATTAAATACTTATCAAATACTGCTGCTGCCGGTCATGTTGTTGCCTCGTAATCTAAATGTACTGCCCGACTTCAATGGGTTCCTATCAAATACTGCTGCTGCCGGTCGTGTTGTTATCTCGTAATTTAAATGTACTGCCCGACTTCAATGGGTTCCTGGGATTCGGCATATCAATCAGTCAAAATTAGGATAAGTTTTATATTATTGTGCTGCACTGTTGAATTTTCAGCAGTCTGCTTCCTTATTGTTTAGCAGTCTGCATTCAACAGGATCAAACCAGTCTGCTTTTTTTTCTAGCAGTCTGGCAAGATCGCCATGAAATATTCCCCGGAATAAAAATAGATGGATTGCTGGTGAGAGCCAGAATAATAATAATTCTTTATTCAGAAAATGTTCAGCATATTTATAGTAATTCTTATCTCTAAAAATTCTTATTTACTAGATACATATTTACTTCTATGTCTTACAAACTAAACATAAGTAAGGCACATACTTGCACATACATATGTACATGTATTCATATGTGCATAGCTCGGTACCTTACTAGATGCATATTTCAGTGCAGTCACCAACACCAACATATCCAACGTGGGGCTGCAAGCGATGCAGTCACACACATATGTACATATACCAAGCGTGGAGACACCGGCAGTGCAGCCGCACATATCTACATATATAGAGTCGGCGTATGCAATCCGATGCAACTCCACAGCTTGTGCTGCTTATGTACTTAGCGTGAGAAAATGAATAGAATTAGAATTTTGTTGACATAGCAAAATGTGTACATTCCACAGCCGGACATTTAGAAGTCAGCTTGTGGCTTTGTTGTTGTTGGCGACTTGCTCTGACACACTACACCTCCTTTCCTAAAAAAAATCGTGAATACATATGAACGATTTTAGAGTTGTAATGTGTTGTAGTGGTTTTTTTTTTTTTTTTGTGTACATTTTTATACATTTATGGGTATAAACTTGTTTGTTATTTTGAGATGTTTATTGTTTGTCATTTGTTTACACAAATTTTTCTGTTGCTACAATGGTTTGGTGTATTTTATTTCAAGTGGTTGAACAATAACTCATGTTTTTAGATGTTTGTTTAGTTGTTTGTTTATTAATGTGATACTTTTATTGTTTTGTATTTATATTTTGCTTTGAATAAAAGTCGGATTTTTGTTTATGATACTTATAACTTAGAATTGTTTTGTGTACGTAGAACATAAAGTAGAAAAATTATGGATAAGTGAAATTTATGAGTAATAAAATTTAACGTTTTTGTAAAGTTAAAGTGGTCTTATTCAAATAGCTTAAGTCTGTTTTTATGAATTATGATTTTCTTAGTTTTATCGCTTAGTTGGTTATTTAAATCTAGATTTTCTACATTAAATGGGGTTAAGGTATAATTATTTTTCTTATCGATATTTACTACTCTATAGGGCCCTTTATATTTATTATCTAACTTGTGACCTTGTGACTTGGAGGATGGCTTCGTGTGTAAAAGTCCACGTAAGTGGGGAAAGCTTCTGACTGCCATCCACCTGGGGGTGGCCAGAGCGATTCTTTTGCATGCGGAGCAAGCAGCTCACGACTTCCGCGCAGTGTCCTCTGGATAGCCACCGAACACCCGTTTGGTGGTGAACTAAAGTGAGAAGGCGACAACTCGACAAGGCCACTCCGACATATTCGGTTTAAGGGTTTGTTGAGGGGAATAACTGCAGCGTCTGTTCACCAGAAGGTGCGGCTGCGAGCGGGCGTCTGTCTTGGAGCAAGCGGCTCGCTATATAAACGTGTAACAATATACAACTCCCGCAGGGCGGGTTGTGCGTCGGGCTTGGGACCCACCACGTAAAAATCCTATCCAATGAAAACAACAACAAAGCCTCGGATGAGACCACCCCTTTCTGATGACAACCACGGCAAACGTTTAAAGGACTATGATTTGAGGGTAAGCACCTGGAACGTCCGGACCCTTAATTGGGAAGGTGCCTCTGCCCAGCTGGTTGATGTCCTCGAAAGAGTGAAAGCTGACATCACCGCCATACAAGAGATGCGGTGGAAGGGGCAAGGCAAGAAGAAATGTGGGCCTTGCGATATATATTACAGTGGCCATGCAGAGGAGCGTATATTTGGTGTTGGTTTTGTGGTGGGAAAGAGACTCAGCCGCCGAGTACTGTCGTTCACGCCAGTGAACGAGCGTCTAGCCACCATCCGCATCAAAGCGAGATTTTTCAACATATCTCTTATCTGCGCCCACGCCCCGACGGAAGAGAAGGACGATGCGATCAAAGACACTTTCTATGAGCAGTTAGAGCATGCCTACGACCGCTGCCCCCGTCACGACATTAAGATTGTGCTTGGCGATTTTAATGCCAGGGTGGGTAAGGAAGGTATCTTTGGCAGCACAGTCGGAAAATTCAGTCTCCACGACGTAACCAGTCCCAATGGGACGAGGCTGATCGACTTCGCCGGGTCACGAAACATGGTCATTAGCAGTACCAGATTCCAGCACAAAAAAATACACCAAGCCACATGGCTGTCTCCTGATCGAAAAACGCGAAATCAAATTGATCACGTCATGATCGACGGCAGACACAGCTCCAGCATCCTAGATGTGCGCACAATCCGTGGTCCCAATGTCGACTCCGACCACTATCTTGTAGCAGCCAAGGTACGCACCCGCCTCTGTGCAGCAAAGAATGTGCCAGCAGGACAGCAAGGAAAGTTTGAAGTCGAAAGGCTGCACATGACGCAGACAGCCAATCAATACACCACTCGGCTCTCACTCCTGCTCTCTGAGAGCAACCCTTCACCAAACGATGTATCTGAGGAATGGGAACACATCGCTCGTTCACTTCGTATCGCCGCTGAGGAATCTATAGGATACAAGCGAGCCCACAAGAACACCTGGTACGACAAGGAATGTCGCGATGCCTCGGAAAGAAAGAACGCCGCCTACAGGGCTACATTGTGTGCGGGCGCAACGCGAAGCGTATGGGAGCGTTATCGAACGGCGAAGAAGGAAGAGAGGCGCCTTTTTCGAAAGAAGAAAAGGGAGGCTGAAAGGCGCGAGTGTGAAGAGCTTGAGATGCTGGCGGGTAGGAACGATGCTCGAAAATTCTACCAAAAAATCAGGCGGATGACTGAAGGTTTCAAGACCGGGGCAAATTCCTGCCGGAATGATAACGGTGATCTGGTAACTGATGTCCAGAGCATACTTAAGTTGTGGAAGGATCACTTCTCCTCCTTGCTAGATAATGGCAACAGTGAAAGTGCGGAAGGAGAAGATGTACGACCCGAATCCCCAATAGCAGATGATGGTAGGCATGTTCCACCACCTGATCATGACGAAGTGCGAATAGCAGTATCTAGGCTTAAGAATAACAAGGCCCCGGGCGCTGACGGCTTGCCAGCCGAGCTATTCAAACATGGTGGCGAAGAGTTGATAAGGAGCATGCATCAACTCCTATGCAGAATATGGTCGGACGAGCGCATGCCCGACGATTGGAACTTAAGTGTGCTCTGCCCAATCCACAAAAAAGGAGACTCCACAGTACGCGCCAATTATCGTGGGATAAGCCTCCTGAATATCGCATATAAGGTCTTAGCAAGTGTATTGTGCGAAAGACTGAAGCCTATCGTCAACAATCTGATTGGACCTTATCAGTGTGGCTTCAGACCTGGTAAATCTACCATCGACCAGATCTTCACAATACGACAAATATTGGAAAAAACCCATGAAAAAGGATCCGACACACACCATCTCTTTGTCGATTTTAAAGCCGCTTTTGATAGCACGAATAGGAATTGCCTGTATGCCGCAATGTCTGAATTTGGTTTCCCTGCTAAACTTATACGGCTATGCCAAATGACATTGACTAACACCACCAGCTCCGTCAGAATTGGGAAGGACCTCTCCGAGCCGTTCGAGACCAAACGAGGTTTCAGACAAGGTGACTCTCTTTCGTGCGACTTCTTCAATTTGATGCTGGAAAAGATAATACGAGCTGCAGAACTTAACCATACAGGAAGCATCTTATATCACAAGAGTGTGCAACTGCTGGCGTACGCCGATGACATCGACATCATTGGCACTAACACGCGCGCCGTATGTTCTGCCTTCTCCAAGCTGGATAAAGAGGCTAAGAAAATGGGTTTGGCGGTCAACGAGGACAAGACGAAGTACCTCCTGTCATCACACAAAGAAACAGCACGCCTTGGCAGCCACGTCAATGTTGATAGCTACAAATTCGAAACTGTTAAGGACTTCGTCTATCTGGGAACCAGCATTAACACCAAGAATGATGTCAGCACGGAGATCCAACGAAGAATCACGCTTGCCAATAAATGCTACTTCGGACTAAGTAGGCAACTGAAAAGTAAAGTCCTCTCTCGACAAACAAAAATCACACTCTACAGGACGCTCATCGTTCCAGTCCTCATGTACGGCGCAGAAGCATGGACAATTTCAAAATCAGATGAGATGGCACTTGGAGTATTCGAGAGAAAAGTTCTTCGTAAGATTTATGGACCTTTGCGCGTTGGCGTGGGCGAGTATCGACGGAGATTTAACGATGAGCTCTACGAGCTTTACACAGACATCGACATTGTTCAGCGAATAAAGATCCAGCGGCTGCGTTGGGCAGGTCATGTCGTGAGAATGGACGAAGGCGCTCCGGCTAAGAAAGCATTTCTATCGAAACCCGCTGAACGCAAAAGAAAAGGGAGACCTCCACTGCGTTGGGAAAATCAGGTGGACAGCGATGCTGCCTCCCTAGGTGTTCCCAAGTGGCGCCATGCTGCACGAAACAGAAGCAATTGGCGCGCTCTGTTGGACTCGGCCAGAATCGTCTAGACGGTTAAGCGCCAATCAAGAAGAAGAACTTGTGACCTGTTTCATTTTTAATTAACACTAAATCTCCTATATTAATTTCCTTAAATTGAAGATTTTTATCGTAATGAATTTTTTGTTTTTCTTTACTTTCCTTAAGTAACTTATTAGCTCTTTGTTGTGCTACTTGTAATCTATATTTAATTTCTTTATCGTAAGCCTCATAATTATAAACTGGGCTAATTGTAATTTTTTGTAAAAATTCGTACGTTAGGGGTATCTTTCCAAAGACTAACTCGAATGGGCAGTAACCGTGAACTGTGGATGGTGTTGTATTGTAACAGTATACAAAATATTTGATATACTCATCCCAATCATCTTTGTTAGTGGAAATATAAGAACGGATGTATTCATTAAAAGTTCTATGGCTACGCTCAACAGTGCCCAAAGTTTGATGGTGATATGGGGTTGATGTTTTGTGTTCAATTTTTAAAAGTTTACACAATTCTTCAAATATGTTGTTTTTGTATTCAGTTCCCATATCTGTTATGATTGTTTTCATACAACCATAAATTAAAATAAAGTTTTCAAAGATTGCTTTGGCGACTGTTTTCGCGTGTTTGCTTGCAATTGGAATTGCGATCAGATACTTGGTAAGGTCACATACAATAGTGACTGCATATTCATTTCCATTTACCGATACTGGCAATGGTCCAATTGTATCAACCTGCACCGCATCAAACGCTTTTGTGAGCGTTTCGGTTATTATCATTGGTTCTTTCAAATTTTTATTATCTTTGTTTTTACTACATTTAATGCGTTTTTTAATATAACTTTTTATGTCATTTTTCATATTTTTCCAATAATATTTTTGTTTAATTTTATTAGTTGTGCGATTGATTCCTGGGTGGCCACCATTAACAGGATCATCGTGATATTTTTCTAATAGTTTTTTAATTACTTCCTTATTTGTCACGTGCATAACCTCCGGAGTTAATGCAATGGTTAAATTTTTGAGAACTTTGGTACCTATTTCTTTAAATTCGTCTACTCGAGTATAATTATTTTTAAACAATTTGTCTCCTAAGGACAACTGTATTTTATTTATTTTCAAATTGTTGGCTTCTTTCATTAGCCTGACAAAGAGTTGACCTAAATCAATCTTCGTCTTAACAATTGAATTATTATTAATATTTGAATTGCCGGCTTCATTCGGAAGCCTGGCAAAGGATTGACCTGAATCAATCTTCGCCTCAACAATTAAATCATTAATATCTAGTTTGCTACAAATTTTCTTTCCCTTTTTGAACTACAGTTTCGGGGGATCGAAAACGAGCTGAGCTAGCTTTCTTACTTCACATTTATTAAGCGCTTCATATATTTTTATGTTCTCTTCGTGACATGTATTTTTGATATTTTTATTGTTGGAATTTTTAGTATTGGAATTTTTATTGGTTTCCGATCGTGTCGTAACCCTCATTATCTGGCATGCTTTAACCGACATGTCTTTTAAATCATTAATATTTATGCGTGATAGTGCATCCGCAACGTAATTTTCTTTACCGGCAATATACTCCACCTCAAAGTCATATTCCTCCAACTCCAATCGAACTCTAGTTAATTTTGATGAAGGGTTTTTCATCGAAAATAGGTATGTTAAGGGGCGATGGTCTGTTTTAATTAAAAATTTTCTGCCATAAACGTATGGTCTAAAATAAGTTATTGCCCAATGTATTGCCGCCAACTCCTTTTCGATTGTTGCTTTATTGCTTTCACCTTTTGTGAATGCTCTTGACGCATAGGCAATTGGTAGTTGTTTGCCTTCATATTCTTGACTAAGAACTGCGCCGCAGGCAAATCCACTGGCATCTGTTGTTATACAAAATTCTTTATCGAAATCTGGGTATTGTAAAATATTTGGGTGTATTAATGCCTCCTTCAAATAGTCAAAAGCTTTTTGGCATTCCTCTGTCCATTCGAAGGGGACATTCTTTTTACACAATCTTGTTAAAATTCTAGAATGGGCTGCAAAATTTGGAACAAATCTTCGGTAATAGTTACAAAATGCGACAAATCGCTTAACTTCATCTGCGCTTTTTGGGATTGGGTAATTTAGAACAATTTCAAATTTACTAGGGTCAGGTAGAATTCCTTTGTTTGTGCATTTATGTCCAAGATAAGTGATTTCTTGGTTAAAAAATAAACATTTATCCGGATGTAATTTTAAATTATATTTTCTGCAAGTAGAAAATACATCTCTTAAATTTGTAATCATATGTTTTTCTGAGCATCCCAATACTACCAAATCATCCATGTATAGAAACGCTTGTGATGGTTTAAGGCCTGCAAATGCCAGAGTCATCATTCTTTGAAATGAGTTAGGCGCTACTTTCAAACCATACGGCAATCTTTTGAAACGGTACGTGCCATCGTCCGCCGTAAACGAGGTGATGTCCCTAGAGTCTTTATGTAGTTCAATTTGATGAAAGCCGGACATTAAGTCCAGGCATGAAAAATATTTAGCTCTGCCTAATTGATCCAGGATATCATCAATTCTTGGCAATGGAAATTTATCCGCGGTTAGTTTTTTATTTACCTGTCTATAATCAACGACTAGTCTCCATCTTTTATCATTTTTTCCGGGTAATGGTTTTTTGGGTACCAGGAGAATTAGGCTATTATATTCTGATATAGACGGCTCTATAATGTCGTCTTCAATTAATTTATTTACATGTTTACTAATTTCATTTTTATGAGCTTGTGGAATTCTGTAGTTTTTGACATAAACAGGGTTATCATCTTTCATGTGTAATTTTTGTTTGTAAAAATTATTAGTGGTTATTGGTTCAGTTTCTAATGAGAATATGTCAATGAATTCTGAGCATAATGTATTAAGTGATTGGCAAGCGAAAGGTGGGAAATTTTTATTTAATCTTTCTAGCTTCGCTTTATTATTTTCTGCTGATTCAGATTTAGTTTTCACTATTGTGTAATCATTTAAATTTTCTATATCAATTTTGAAATTTTGAATGGTTGCGTTTTTATCTGTTGTATTTACAATTCTAATAAAGGTTTCCTGTGAATTTACTAATGTATTGGCTATAAAAATGCCTTCAGATAATGCTTGATGAGGTACTAATAGTTCAGGTTTGTTACTTTCAATATGGATTTGTCGGATTACTTCCGATCTTGCAGGTATTGTTATAGTATTGATGGATGGTCTATTTGACATTTGTATTATAATGTTTTCTGGGTAATCATATGGACGTAGTATTAGGGTGTCTCCGTTTTTGTTGTAATCTAAAATGCAATTGTATTTTTTAATAAAATCAAGTCCTAAAATTCCGTCGCACGGTATTGGAAAATTATCTTCTACTATGTGAAATTTGTGTCTGATTAGTAGGTAATCATCTTTTAAATCTGCTTTAACTGTTCCAAGAGTGCTTGTTATACCTTGACCAATGCCCTTTAATTCAGTTTTTTGTGAACAATCTATTGTGACATTACTGTCAATTTGACCCTTTTTTATAATTGAAATATCTGCTCCTGTATCGATCAGGAGGGTTGAAATTGAGTTATTTAGAGTTGTTTTGGAGGATATATAGCTATTGAGGTGTAAATTGAAAACATATAATTTTTTATTTATTGAGGTGGAGTTTGTTGGTTTTCCTGTTGGTTAATATTTCGTACGTTTCTGGTATTATTTCGGTTAGAACCTCGAGATCCAAAGTTTCGACCCGATCTTTGGTTATTAGACCGATTATTATTGTTATTGTTGTTGAAATTATTAAATCGTGGTGGCTACCTCTATAATTGCTAGATTGGTAACCTCTGCGGAAATTACCGCGAAAATAATTTTGTTGGCGTATATGAAGTAACGAATTAGGGTTACCCGTTATTTCTGTGCAGCTATTTGTGAATTTCGATATAGCTTCGTTCATCGAGGTGAACGTTCCAGCTTGCATAATGGTTTTCACCTTTTCGTTGCTCATCAGCTTTCACAGCTGATTGTGTGGCATACTTGGTTGCTAACTCTGGGGTTAGTCCGTCGGAGATGTATGCTCCTTCCAACGATTTTGTAAGTTTCTCAATTTCGGCAGTGTACTGATTTGCAGTTTTACTGCGCTGCTGGATGTTCAGGAGTTTTGCAGTTAAAACTTCTACTGACTCACCTTTTACTGCATTTTTTAATTTTTGTTTTATTTCTTGTATAGTTGTTTCAGTACTTATCAGATTTCTGGCCGTGCCCTTTAGCTTTGTCTTTATCATAGATACTGCGACAGCCTCATGTGTTTCTTTGATTTGTTCTACAATATCAAGGGCATCCAGAAAACTCAGTAGGTTTTCGGGTTTGCCATCGAATTCGGGCAATATCGATGACGCTGTTTTAATAAACGCTACCATTGTTTGCGCCATGTTTGTATCTGTTTGGGTATTCTGGTCTATGTTAGGTAAAAGTGTCCCTGTCTGTGAAACAGTCTCGGTTTGCCAGAGTATATTTATACCTGGAAGAATTTTTTCTTCTGATTCCAGTTTTTCCTCAGTATCTGAACTGTCTTCGTTCAAACTAGTGTCGAAATCGATCTCAATATTATGTCCAAATGATTTTGGTACTGCGAAGTCAATGCCATATCTCGATAATGAGTATATTAACTTGTCTCTAATGGTCGAAAATATTTGGTAGGCTTCTACCTGATGGGCTTTTGTTAGAGTATGGTTTACCCTTCGCAGTATTATTCCTGAATTATTTAATGACAATAATATAATTTTGAGGTGTTTCTTTATTGTCTCTAATTTTATTTTGGTGTTTTTACATATACATTTATATGATTTTTCAGCGTTTATTTTTTCTTCAGTAAGTTCCTGTAAAATATCATCCCACTTTTCCATTGGATATAATAATTAAATCTTATCCAGGCCGTCTGCGCGGCTCTGGTACTTCTTTTTCAAAAATTTATTATGAAGTGAGTATATTCTCAGGAACAAACTGATGCAAGTGCAGATCGTTACAACCAGAAGCAATACTTTAATGAATTCTCAGTATGGTCAACTACTTTTATGTTATTTATAACATTAGCGTTTGGGTTTTCAATTTTGGATTCTTTTCCACCCATGTTTGAAATTGTTAATTGGAAATATTTTAGAACTTGGAATACTTATGTATCATTCTACTAATTTCTTCCTCTTGTGTGGTTGGGGTGAGTATATCTTGTATGGTAGGTTCTCTGGTCATACCAATTGCTTTCCATAAATTCCTTAACCATTCCAATTCTTTTTCATAATTAATTTCTTCGATTGTTTCAGTTCGGTTTGCCTCAAAGTTAAGGGTTCCCTTGGAAAAATCCCTAGGACGTTTAGAAAAATCCCTAGGCATCATTGAATTAAATAAAAAAATCTTCAAAGAAAATGGTTTCAAAAACAATTCATTATAAAAATTTATTTATATAAAAAAATTTATTTTAAATTTCTTAAGAACATTATTTGGTTCATAAGCTCTTTTCTTTCTTCTATAGAGCTACAAAAATTGAGTTCTCTGTATGTATGAGCTAACCCTTTTTTCTTTTGGAACCTCTTTTTATTATTTTTTTTTTTGAAAAAAAAAATTGCTTAATACATAACCTAAGCAGAAAAATTATCTGCTACTTGGCAGGCGCCTATTGGACGCCGAAGATTTCTATTTTTTTTTTTTTTTTTTTTTAATTAAATACTTATCAAATACTGCTGCTGCCGGTCATGTTGTTGCCTCGTAATATAAATGTACTGCCCGACTTCAATGGGTTCCTATCAAATACTGCTGCTGCCGGTCGTGTTGTTATCTCGTAATTTAAATGTACTGCCCGACTTCAATGGGTTCCTGGGATTCGGCATATCAATCAGTCAAAATTAGGATAAGTTTTATATTATTGTGCTGCACTGTTGAATTTTCAGCAGTCTGCTTCCTTATTGTTTAGCAGTCTGCATTCAACAGGATCAAACCAGTCTGCTTTTTTTTACTAGCAGTCTGGCAAGATCGCCATGAAATATTCCCCGGAATAAAAATAGATGGATTGCTGGTGAGAGCCAGAATAATAATAATTCTTTATTCAGAAAATGTTCAGCATATTTATAGTAATTCTTATCTCTAAAAATTCTTATTTACTAGATACATATTTACTTCTATGTCTTACAAACTAAACATAAGTAAGGCACATACTTGCACATACATATGTACATGTATTCATATGTGCATAGCTCGGTACCTTACTAGATGCATATTTCAGTGCAGTCACCAACACCAACATATCCAACGTGGGGCTGCAAGCGATGCAGTCACACACATATGTACATATACCAAGCGTGGATACACCGGCAGTGCAGCCGCACATATCTACATATATAGAGTCGGCGTATGCAATCCGATGCAACTCCACAGCTTGTGCTGCTTATGTACTTAGCGTGAGAAAATGAATAGAATTAGAATTTTGTTGACATAGCAAAATGTGTACATTCCACAGCCGGACATTTAGAAGTCAGCTTGTGGCTTTGTTGTTGTTGGCGACTTGCTCTGACACACTACAATGATAATGATAATGATAATGATAATGATAATGATAATGATAATGACAATGACAATGATAATGATAATGATAATGATAATGATAATGATAATGATAATGACAATGACAATGATAATGATAATGATAATGATAATGATAATGATAATGATAATGATAATGATAATGATAATGATAATGACAATGATAATGATAATGATAATGATAATGATAATAATGATAATGATAATGATAATGATAATGATAATGATAATGATAATGATAATGATAATGATAATGATAATGATAATGATAATGATAATGATAATGATAATGATAATGATAATGATAATGATAATGATAATGATAATGATAATGATAATGATAATGATAATGATAATGATAATGATAATGATAATGATAATGATAATGATAATGATAATGATAATGATAATGATAATGATAATGATAATGATAATGATAATGATAATGATAATGATAATGATAATGATAATGATAATGATAATGATAATGATAATGATAATGATAATGATAATGATAATGATAATGATAATGATAATGATAATGATAATGATAATGATAATGATAATGATAATGATAATGATAATGATAATGATAATGATAATGATAATGATAATGATAATGATAATGATAATGATAATGATAATGATAATGATAATGATAATGATAATGATAATGATAATGATAATGATAATGATAATGATAATGATAATGATAATGATAATGATAATGACAATGACAATGACAATGACAATGATAATGATAATGATAATGATAATGATAATGATAATGACAATGATAATGACAATGACAATGATAATGATAATGATAATGATAATGATAATGATAATGATAATGATAATGATAATGATAATGATAATGATAATGATAATGATAATGATAATGATAATGATAATGATAATGATAATGATAATGATAATGATAATGATAATGATAATGATAATGATGATAATGATAATGATAATGATAATGATAATGATAATGATAATGATAATGATAATGATAATGATAATGATAATGATAATGATAATGATAATGATAATGATAATGATAATGATAATGATAATGATAATGATAATGATAATGATAATGATAATGATAATGATAATGATAATGATAATGATAATGATAATGATAATGATAATGATAATGATAATGATAATGATAATGATAATGATAATGATAATGATAATGATAATGATAATGATAATGATAATGATAATGATAATGATAATGATAATGATAATGATAATGATAATGATAATGATAATGATAATGATAATGATAATGATAATGATAATGATAATGATAATGATAATGATAATGATAATGATAATGATAATGATAATGATAATGATAATGATAATGATAATGATAATGATAATGATAATGATAATGATAATGATAATGATAATGATAATGATAATAATGATAATGATAATGATAATGATAATGATAATGATAATGATAATGATAATGATAATGATAATGATAATGATAATGATAATGATAATGATAATGATAATGATAATGATAATGATAATGATAATGATAATGATAATGATAATGATAATGATAATGATAATGATAATGATAATGATAATGATAATGATAATGATAATGATAATGATTGATAATGATAATGATAATGATAATGATAATGATAATGATAATGATAATGATAATGATAATGATAATGATAATGATAATGATAATGATAATGATAATGATAATGATAATGATAATGATAATGATAATGATAATGATAATGATAATGATAATGATAATGATAATGATAATGATAATGATAATGATAATGATAATGATAATGATAATGATAATGATAATGATAATGATAATGATAATGATAATGATAATGATAATGATAATGATAATGATAATGATAATGATAATGATAATGATAATGATAATGATAATGATAATGATAATGATAATGATAATGATAATGATAATGATAATGATAATGATAATGATAATGATAATGATAATGATAATGATAATGATAATGATAATGATAATGATAATGATAATGATAATGATAATGATAATGATAATGATAATGATAATGATAATGATAATGATAATGATAATGATAATGATAATGATAATGATAATGATAATGATAATGATAATGATAATGATAATGATAATGATAATGATAATGATAATGGTAATGATAATGATAATGATAATGATAATGATAATGATAATGATAATGATAATGATAATGATAATGATAATGATAATGATAATGATAATGATAATGATAATGATAATGATAATGATAATGATAATGATAATGATAATGATAATGATAATGATAATGATAATGATAATGATAATGATAATGATAATGATAATGATAATGATAATGATAATGATAATGATAATGATAATGATAATGATAATGATAATGATAATGATAATGATAATGATAATGATAATGATAATGATAATGATAATGATAATGATAATGATAATGATAAGATAAACGATAACGATAATGATAATGATAATGATAATGATAATGATAATGATAATGATAATGATAATGATAATGATAACGATAACGATAACGATAACGATAATGATAATGATAATGATAATGATAATGATAATGATAATGATAATGATAATGATAATGATAATGATAACGATAATGATAATGATAATGATAATGATAATGATAATGATAATGATAATGATAATGATAATGATAATGATAATGATAATGATAATGATAATGATAATGATAATGATAATGATAATGATAATGATAATGATAATGATAATGATAATGATAATGATAATGATAATGATAATGATAATGATAATGATAATGATAATGATAATGATAATGATAATGATAATGATAATGATAATGATAATGATAATGATAATGATAATGATAATGATAATGATAATGATAATGATAATGATAATGATAATGATAATGATAATGATAATGATAATGATAATGATAATGATAATGATAATGATAATGATAATGATAATGATAATGATAATGATAATGATAATGATAATGATAATGATAATGATAATGATAATGATAATGATAATGATAATGATAATGATAATGATAATGATAATGATAATGATAATGATAATGATAATGATAATGATAATGATAATGATAATGATAATGATAATGATAATGATAATGATAATGATAATGATAATGATAATGATAATGATAATGATAATGATAATGATAATGATAATGATAATGATAATGATAATGATAATGATAATGATAATGATAATGATAATGATAATGATAATGATAATGATAATGATAATGATAATGATAATGATAATGATAATGATAATGATAATGATAATGATAATGATAATGATAATGATAATGATAATGATAATGATAATGATAATGATAATGATAATGATAAGGATAAGGATAATGATAAGGATAATGATAATGATAATGATAATGATAATGATAATGATAATGATAATGATAATGATAATGATAATGATAATGATAATGATAATGATAATGATTAATGATAATGATAATGATAATGATAATGATAATGATAATGATAATGATAATGATAATGATAATGATAATGATAATGATAATGATAATGATAATGATAATGATAATGATAATGATAATGATAATGATAATGATAATGATAATGATAATGATAATGATAATGATAATGATAATGATAATGATAATGATAATGATAATGATAATGATAATGATAATGATAATGATAATGATAATGATAATGATAATGATAATGATAATGATAATGATAATGATAATGATAATGATAATGATAATGATAATGATAATGATAATGATAATGATAATGATAATGATAATGATAATGATAATGATAATGATAATGATAATGATAATGATAATGATAATGATAATGATAATGATAATGATAATGATAATGATAATGATAATGATAATGATAATGATAATGATAATGATAATGATAATGATAATGATAATGATAATGATAATGATAAGGATAAGGATAATGATAAGGATAATGATAATGATAATGATAATGATAATGATAATGATAATGATAATGATAATGATAATGATAATGATAATGATAATGATAATGATAATGATAATGATAATGATAATGATAATGATAATGATAATGATAATGATAATGATAATGATAATGATAATGATAATGATAATGATAATGATAATGATAATGATAATGATAATGATAATGATAATGATAATGATAATGATAATGATAATGATAATGATAATGATAATGATAATGATAATGATAATGATAATGATAATGATAATGATAATGATAATGATAATGATAATGATAATGATAATGATAATGATAATGATAATGATAATGATAATGATAATGATAATGATAATGATAATGATAATGATAATGATAATGATAATGATAATGATAATGATAATGATAATGATAATGATAATGATAATGATAATGATAATGATAATGATAATGATAATGATAATGATAATGATAATGATAATGATAATGATAATGATAATGATAATGATAATGATAATGATAATGATAATGATAATGATAATGATAATGATAATGATAATGATAATGATAATGATAATGATAATGATAATGATAATGATAATGATAATGATAATGATAATGATAATGATAATGATAATGATAATGATAATGATAATGATAATGATAATGATAATGATAATGATAATGATAATGATAATGATAATGATAATGATAATGATAATGATAATGATAATGATAATGATAATGATAATGATAATGATAATGATAATGATAATGATAATGATAATGATAATGATAATGATAATGATAATGATAATGATAATGATAATGATAATGATAATGATAATGATAATGATAATGATAATGATAATGATAATGATAATGATAATGATAATGATAATGATAATGATAATGATAATGATAATGATAATGATAATGATAATGATAATGATAATGATAATGATAATGATAATGATAATGATAATGATAATGATAATGATAATGATAATGATAATGATAATGATAATGATAATGATAATGATAATGATAATGATAATGATAATGATAATGATAATGATAATGATAATGATAATGATAATGATAATGATAATGATAATGATAATGATAATGATAATGATAATGATAATGATAATGATAATGATAATGATAATGATAATGATAATGATAATGATAATGATAATGATAATGATAATGATAATGATAATGATAATGATAATGATAATGATAATGATAATGATAATGATAATGATAATGATAATGATAATGATAATGATAATGATAATGATAATGATAATGATAATGATAATGATAATGATAATGATAATGATAATGATAATGATAATGATAATGATAATGATAATGATAATGATAATGATAATGATAATGATAATGATAATGATAATGATAATGATAATGATAATGATAATGATAATGATAATGATAATGATAATGATAATGATAATGATAATGATAATGATAATGATAATGATAATGATAATGATAATGATAATGATAATGATAATGATAATGATAATGATAATGATAATGATAATGATAATGATAATGATAATGATAATGATAATGATAATGATAATGATAATGATAATGATAATGATAATGATAATGATAATGATAATGATAATGATAATGATAATGATAATGATAATGATAATGATAATGATAATGATAATGATAATGATAATGATAATGATAATGATAATGATAATGATAATGATAATGATAATGATAATGATAATGATAATGATAATGATAATGATAATGATAATGATAATGATAATGATAATGATAATGATAATGATAATGATAATGATAATGATAATGATAATGATAATGATAATGATAATGATAATGATAATGATAATGATAATGATAATGATAATGATAATGATAATGATAATGATAATGATAATGATAATGATAATGATAATGATAATGATAATGATAATGATAATGATAATGATAATGATAATGATAATGATAATGATAATGATAATGATAATGATAATGATAATGATAATGATAATGATAATGATAATGATAATGATAATGATAATGATAATGATAATGATAATGATAATGATAATGATAATGATAATGATAATGATAATGATAATGATAATGATAATGATAATGATAATGATAATGATAATGATAATGATAATGATAATGATAATGATAATGATAATGATAATGATAATGATAATGATAATGATAATGATAATGATAATGATAATGATAATGATAATGATAATGATAATGATAATGATAATGATAATGATAATGATAATGATAATGATAATGATAATGATAATGATAATGATAATGATAATGATAATGATAATGATAATGATAATGATAATGATAATGATAATGATAATGATAATGATAATGATAATGATAATGATAATGATAATGATAATGATAATGATAATGATAATGATAATGATAATGATAATGATAATGATAATGATAATGATAATGATAATGATAATGATAATGATAATGATAATGATAATGATAATGATAATGATAATGATAATGATAATGATAATGATAATGATAATGATAATGATAATGATAATGATAATGATAATGATAATGATAATGATAATGATAATGATAATGATAATGATAATGATAATGATAATGATAATGATAATGATAATGATAATGATAATGATAATGATAATAATAATAATAATGATAATAATAATGATAATGATAATGATAATGATAATGATAATGATAATGATAATGATAATGATAATAATAATAATAATGATAATAATAATGATAATGATAATGATAATGATAATGATAATGATAATGATAATGATAATGATAATGATAATGATAATGATAATGATAATGATAATGATAATGATAATGATAATGATAATGATAATGATAATGATAATAATAATGATAATAATAATAATAATAATACTCGTGGGTTCAATTCAATTTGGAGTGTGAAGGCAACCAATGTTTGTTGGAGCTCCCTCTACCAGGCCTTCCTAAATGTCAAATTGCCACGATGTCTAATAAAATTTTTTGATGCACTTATGTGATGCAATATCTTGCATATATAGCCTTTTCCACATTTTTACCAATATCTCAAAAACTGGTTCTGCCACAAAAAAATGTAGATGATATTCGGAATCAGCGTAAAATTTCGCTTTAGAAAAGTATTATTTTATTTTTGGTGATTTTTGGTGTCGAGTAGTGTTATCGATGCACGGTAGTTCAAAATATCGTCGATATTATCAGCTGTACTGTTTTAAAAATATCGATATATTGATATATCACCCAACCCTACTATATTGTATTGACTTACCTTTGCAAAAAAAACGACTTATCCGATTTTATTTCTGATTTCATAACTCGATTCAGCATAAAATTCTAACTCAAAATGATGTGCATATTGGCCTGTTATTTTTTGTCGATTTTTATTTTCTAAAATCCGTTTTGGTCCGGAACATAAAAAATTTATTTTAGAAAAATGTCGTGGAAGAGTTTTCTACTCAGAAAAATGAGAGGAATGCAAATTTCGATAGCGCGATATAGTAAATCTACCGATCCTAATGTACATATCAGATATGGGCACATACACAAAAATGTCAAAAAAAGTTATTCTTTACTCCGAAGAATAAAATTTTATTTTATTTATTGAGTTATTGAGTTTTGAAATAACGCTCATCCCTGTACATATTATGTGTAAAATAAGTTTAGTAGTAAGAAAATTCAGATGCACTTGCTTATTTAAATGAAAGACAAGCCACAGCGTAAAAAATATGGTAGTTTAAACGAGATTATGGCATCAATTTTTTTTACTTTCATTCATAAAGTACAACGGTATAGAAAAGCAACTTAATGTTTTCCTACAAATGCTATGCACTTCGGCGCGATTCCT
Source organism: Urophora cardui (assembly GCA_960531455.1). Classification (NCBI taxonomy): domain Eukaryota; kingdom Metazoa; phylum Arthropoda; class Insecta; order Diptera; family Tephritidae; genus Urophora; species Urophora cardui. The sequence continues at coordinate 35,447,358 of OY482675.1, read as the reverse complement.
TCTCGCTCTGATTTTCGTGAACAGCTTTGGGGAGACCACTATAAAAAATGAAATAGAAATTTTAAAAATTAATTAGTTACTTTACTTTTTTAAGTATTTTAATTATGAAGTTTGCTCTTGCAAGGAATTTCTTCTAACACCTAAAGGAAGTTCTAAACAATTACGATAGGTTGTAGCAAACTGATCATTTTTAATAATTTTTGTATAATATATTGCAGACTGTTCACAAACTTTTAAATATCCCTCCCTCTTTCAGAAAATGTAAACTTCATAAAAAATCATGTAAATATCCAAACGAAACCCCATTGCCTGGAATATCCATTCTGAAACCATTGATGGGCACAGATCCGAACTTAGAGCATAATCTGGAAACGTTTTTTATAATGGATTACCCATCGGTATGTATATTTTGTGGAATGTTGCTTCAAAAGATAATATAATATTTTATTTCATAGTATGAGCTTCTATTTTGCATAGAAGATAGTTTTGATCCAGCAATTGATATTGTGCGAAGCTTAATGATAAAATATCCGCAAGTGGAAGCTTCTTTGTACACCGGCGGTTCCAAAGTTGGCGTCAATCCAAAAATCAATAATATGCTGCCCGGTTATGCAGCTGTTAAGTATGAACTATTCATGATATCAGATAGTGGAATAAAAAGTAAGTAGTAAATAAAGTAAGTAGTAAGCAAATATGTTCCTAATTCCTTTCCTTGCAGTGAGAAATGATACTCTGTTTGACATGGTACATAACATGACAGAAAATTATGCACTTGTACATCAAATGCCTTTTACATGCGACCGCGAAGGCTTTGCAGCTACCTTCGAAAAGGTAAGTTATAGAATTAAATTAAAAACAAGTAAAAGCGCGGCTGTCTTCGGCCGTACCGAAGACTTCATACCTTTCATGAGTGGGGAAATGAAAAGTTACCTATGTATGTACATAGCCTGATTAAGTTTAATTTATAATTTTAATTCTGTGGGTTATTTATGGAAAGATTTATTAGAAAAAATCGTGTCTTGGCTATTTAAATGGAGGAGCTACACACCAAAATGTCCATATCTGAACAATCGGTTGTAGGGGAGCTATATGTTATAGTGGTCCGATCTTGACAATTTTCGGTAACCCCGTATGGGCCAATATGGGTACAAATACTTTAAAATTTCACGCCGTTAGCTGTTAAAATGGAGGAGTTATACACCAAAATGTCCATATCTGAACAATCGGTTGTAGGGGAGCTATATGTTATAGTGGTCCGATCTTGACAATTTTCGGTAACCCCGTATGGGCCAATATGGGTACAAATACTTTTAATTTTCACGCCGTTAGCTGTTAAAATAGAGGAGTTATACACCAAAATGTCCATATCTGAACAATCGGTTGTATGGAAGCTATATGTTATAGTGGTCCGATCTTGACAATTTTCGGTAATCCCGTTTGGGCCCATATGGGTACAAATACTTCAAAATTTCACGCCGTTAACTGTTATAGTGGAGGAGTTATACACCAAAATGTGCATATCTGAACAATCGGTTGTATGGGAGCTATATGTTATAGTGGTCCGATCTTGACAATTTTCGGTAACCCCGTATGGGCCAATATGGGTACAAATACTTTAAAATTTCACGCCGTTAGCTGTTAAAATAGAGGAGTTATACACCAAAATGTCCATATCTGAACAATCGGTTGTAGGGGAGCTATATGTTATAGTAGTCCGATCGTGACAATTTTCGGTAACCTTGTTTGGGCCAAAATGGGTACGTCTACTTCAAAGTTTCACGTCCTTAGCTGTTTAAATTGGGAAGTTATGCACAAATTACATCCAAAAATTTCATGTATATCTGAATAATCGGTTGTTTTCTTTATGTTATAGTGGTCCGATTCGGCCGGTTCCGACAAATGATCAGCTGAATATAACAACATACCTGTATTCCGAATTTCATTCAGATATCTCAAAAACTGAGGTATATATTTTGGTGGGTCCCCCACGCTTCCTTCTGGTACTTTCGACAAAAAATTTTTGGCACTAAGTTATAATACCATTTCATTCTCATGAAAGGTATAATAAGCTTTCAAATATGGTTAATAGGTTTGCAGATTTTCTCTAATATCTCAAATGCATGTCCTATTATCCGGTTTACCTATACATTTTGACATACATATGTACATATTTATTTCTTCCATTTTTTTATGTGTAAACAAAATTAATATAAATTTTTGGGAAATTTTTAACCATCCTCTTAGTGTTAGTGTGCTGCTGTGTCCGTGTGAGTAGCTTGATGTTGTCAGTGGTAGGTAGATAGTAGTGCTGGAAGCGATATCGATATAATATCGATTCATCGATGTTTTTGAATTTTTTCGATATATCGATATTTTTTTCCGATATTCGATATATCGACGGTCATGGATCTATCACTGATAAACGCGGAAAGAAGCTGGTAAAAGGCAGCATTGCCGTTTTGTGGGTAATTCCCCAAATTTGGAGATTTTTTTAAAATTTGATTCCTGTGTAGAAATTCCTGTGTTTAAAAGTAATGTAAATACGAACATTTTTTTTTTAATGTTCATTGTAGAATTGCAAAATCAAGAAAAAACATTTTAAATTTAAAAATTTTTATTTCTATTTTAAGCACTATGAGAACTTATGTTTTTTTTTCATTCATTTTTATTTTTAATTTAAACATTTTCTTTTTAAATCCCAAATACATTTTAATTCCAAAAATTTCATTTTTAATTTAAAAAATTTCATTTTTAAAATAAAATGACTTGGTTGAAAACGTGCATTATAAAAATAAAAATTTTATTTTTGATTTATTTTCTCTGAGTGTAAAAGGTATTTAGAATGCATTATTAATTTGTCTATTTCAAACCTTTTAGTCTTTAACATGGTTTTTTAAATAACTTAAATTCGAAATATTTCAGTGAACCACTGTAATTGATACCTACTCTTTCTGGCTGGAACAGAATTTACCTTTTTTGTTTTTTTTTTTTTTGATTATTGAATTCCCTTTTCAAAAAAGATTTCTGGTGATAATAAATTGAAATATTTAGTTTAAATGTTTATTTAGTTAATTTTTAGAGTAATATAAATGACTGTCACTCTCGTTCAATTCAGGGCACAGTAATGAATGCAGACATTTCGAAAAATAAAGCTGTTATATATAGATATGTTAAATTAAGGTTTATATAAAGTAGAGCTCACGATTTTTTTTGAACATTTTCGAGTAGCCCGAACAAATGCTGTTCAAATTCTCGAACACTTGTTTGTTTGTTTATTACCCGTATGTTTGCACGGGCATTTGAAGTTTGTATTTTTCGTTTGTTTATTTTTTTTTGTTGTCTTCATATGTATTTTTTTTATTTTTGTTTTCCTGATACAAATTTTTTTGTCTGTAAGCTCGAATGCTCGAATGTTTGTACGGGCATTTGAACAACAAACGAGCCTCAGACAAATTCGATCTTTTCGAATTGTTCGATACCCGGGTATCTAGAGCTCTAATATAAAGGTCGATATATCGATAATATCGATGTTTTTCCAGCACTAGTAGATAGGTAGCATAAGAGCCCTGCGTAAACACTACCGTTCGCTTCGAAGACGTATGCACTAACATTAAACACTGTCGAACACATGCATGTCCGACTTCAACACCAAACATTTCCGATAACTAGCAGCAGGCATGCAGTGACGTTCTCGTTCTTGAAGAGATCGCTGCCCGCAAATTTCGGTCTTTTCGGTCGACTGCGAAGTATCCGAAAACTAAGCTGGTGCTTACGAGCAGGGACCCATAATAACTGTTATCGAAATATTTTTAGACAAAAAAGTCAAAATCAAATTATCGCCGTAGAAAAAAAATTTTCATATTTCTCAAGTCCTCTCGACCTCCTCTCCAAGAATCAGACATGATTTTTATTTTTCCAACTTTTTCGGAAAAAGTCCCATATTAACTGTTAAAAGTTGACTTTTATTTTTTCAGTCAAATAATAACAGTTAAAATGTGACTTTTATTTTTTCCGGCAAAAATAAAAGGCAATTTGAAATTACAAAGAGACCGTTAGCCCAACTAGGGTAAATTTGGTATCAATGGACTCGTCGTAAGTCCTAGATTCCAACGACATATAATACATGTATATACATTAGGGTGCTTTTAATTTGTATGAAAAATTTAAAAGTTCCTAAAAAGACTGTATCGCCCCCTCAAACTATAGTAACATGGTCAAAGATATCACACATAAATTTTGGTCCTGATTGGACGCGGTTAAGGCGTGGCGCATTGAGGTCAAAGTTCAGAAAACTCTATGAACGATCAAAAAATCAAAATATTTTTTTTAATTATCTAATACCCAAAATTAATACTTCTATACCCAAGGATACCAAATATAAATTTTGGTCCCGATTGATGACGGTTTACTGGTGTTTCAAGGGGGTCAAAGTTCAGTTTACCATATGCGACACTAAAAATGTAAGTCTTCTATGGCAATCTGAACATTGACCACCTTAAAACACCACTAAACCGTCATCAATCGGAACCAAAATTTATATTTGTTATCATTGGGTATAGAAGTATTAATTGTGGGTATTAGATAATTAAAAAAAATATTTTGATTTTTTGACCCTTCATAGAGTTTTCTGAACTTTGACCTCAATGCGCCACGCCTTGACCGCCACCAATCGGGACCAAAATTTATGTGTGATAGCTTTGACCATGTTACTACAGATTGAGGGGGCGATACAGTAAAATATCGTTAATTTAAATTTTAAACGCACTCTAATATACATACAATTATATACATATATTATGACCAAATATGTAATCTATGTTATTGTATGATGAAAATATCAACCAGTTAGAAAAAAAAACTGCCAAAAATCAAAACGATTTCCTATAAAGCTAAAAGTTACACTTTGTTAGGCTAGAATTATTTGGTCTATAAAACTGTGTACTCAGAAGTTTTCTAAAAAATCAAAAAATAAAATAAAAATTTTTTTTGGAGTTAAACTCGACAAAAATAAAAGGCAATTCGAAACTACAAAGAGACCGTAATCCCCACTAGGGTAAATTTGGTATCAATGGACTCGTCGTAAGCCCTGGATTCCAACGACATATAATACATGTATATACATACAATTATATACATATATTATGACCAAATATGTAATCTATGTTATTGTATGGTGAAAATATCAAGCACTTAGAAAAAAAAACTGCCAAAAATCAAAACGATTTCCTAGAAAGCTAAAAGTTACACTTTGTTAGGCTAAAATTATTTGGTCTATAAGACTGTATACTCAGAAGTTTTCTAAAAAATAAAAAAAAAAATTTTTTTCGAGTAAACTCTCAAAAAGAGCGAAGAATAAAAGGCAATTCGAAACTACAAAGAGACCGTAAGCCCAACTAGAGTAAATTTGGTATCAATGGACTCGCCGTAAGCCCTGGATTCCATCGACATATAATATATGTACAGTCTGTCAATTAGTTCTTTGCAAAATGAAAACAGTTCAGAAATTTGTTTTCATACTGGCATTTGGTCAACTAAAATAACTTTTTAATTTTTTTTTTAAGCTAATATTAAACTAAATATGGTTACAGCATTTAGGGCCAACAAAATCCATAACCTAAAGCATTGAAACAACAGAAAAGAAACAAAAGTTTAAAAAATTTGAAAAGACATTGTAAATTAATTCTTTGGAATTTTTTCACATGTGACAGAAACTGAAAAAAGCAGACCTGATCGTTGAAATTTTGGTATGATGGCCACTAGCCTCAACCACACATTGTACACGAAGGCTCATGGAATGAATTAGGCCCTGCAGCCCATGAATTTCGCGTAGTTTATGCCATTTTTCCTGAATGGCATTAATTACAGCCTTTTTCGCTAGTAGACCCTCGTTTTCTCTCTTGTTATTTCAAGAAAGGCTAAAAATGTTTGACTGGACTTAACCTGGGACTTTGGGCAGGTGTATCCATTGCTTTGGTGCAATTATGCAGTACCCAAGTCCTGCACAGCAACGATTTGTTTTTAGGAACGTTGTTCAGGTACAGCTTGTACTTTAATTTATTGGCGTTTTTTGGTTAAAAAAAGCAAATTTTTATTGCGATCTTCGACTACTCGTCAAGCTAAACCTCCTTCATCATCAGGTCATTAAAAATCCGCAGCCCGCCAACACCCTTGGAGGATAAACAACTCCACATTATTGCAGACAATTTGGTCTAATATTCTTCTGTAGCAGAGCTATGTTGGTTGTTCTCGAAAGTTTTCCGTGTCGATAGCGATGCATCGTGCGTATTTTTGTTTCATCGCGAAAAAGAACATCCACACAGCTCTGCTAAAGAAGAATATTAGACCAAATTGTTTGCAATAATGTGGAGTTGTTTATCCTCCAAGGGTGTTGGCGGACTGCGGATTTTTAATGACCTGATGATGAAGGAGTTTTAGCTTGACGAGTAGTCGAAGATCGCAATAAAAATTTGCATTTTTTAACCTAAAAACGCCAATAAATTAAATTACAAGATGTACCTGAACAACGTTCCTAAAAACAAATCGTTGCTGTGCAGGACTTGGGTACTGCATAATTGCACCAAAGCAATGGATATACCTGCCCAAAGTCCCAGGTTAAGCCCAGTCAAACTTTTTTAGCCTTTCTTGAAATAACAAGAGAGAAAAAAAGGGTCTACTAGCGAAAAAGGCTGTAATTAATGCCATTCAGGAAAAATGGCATAAACTACGCGAAATTCATGGGCTGCAGGGCCTAATTCATTCCATGACCCTTCGTGTACAATGTGTGGTTGAGGCTAGTGGCCATCATACCAAAATTTCAACGATCAGGTCTGCTTTTTTCAGTTTCTGTCACATGTGAAAAAATTCCAAAGAATTAATTTACAATGTCTTTTCAAATTTTTTAAACTTTTGTTTCTTTTCTGTTGTTTCAATGCTTTAGGTTTTGGATTTTGTTGGCCCTAAATTCTGTAACCATATTTAGTTTAATATTAGCTTTAAAAAAAATTAAAAAGTTATTTTAGTTGACCAAATACCAGTATGAAAACAAATTTCTGAACTGTTTTCATTTTGCAAAGAACTAATTGACAGACTGTACATATATTTTATGTCGATGGAATCCAGGGCTTACGGCGAGTCCATTGATACCAAATTTACTCTAGTTGGGCTTACGGTCTCTTTGTAGTTTCGAATTGCCTTTTATTCTTCGCTCTTTTTGAGAGTTTACTCGAAAAATTTTATTTTTTTATTTTTTAGAAAACTTCTGAGTATACAGTCTTATAGACCAAATAATTTTAGCCTAACAAAGTGTAACTTTTAGCTTTTTAGGAAATCGTTTTGATTTTTGGCAGTTTTTTTTCCAAGTGCTTGATATTTTCACCATACAATAACATAGATTACATATTTGGTCATAATATATGTATATAATTGTATGTATATACATGTATTATATGTCGTTGGAATCCAGGGCTTACGACGAGTCCATTGATACCAAATTTACCCTAGTGGGGATTACGGTCTCTTTGTAGTTTCGAATTGCCTTTTATTTTTGTCGTAAATCACTGTTTTTGAGAGTTTAACTCCAAAAAAAATTTTTATTTTATTTTTTGATTTTTTAGAAAACTTCTGAGTACACAGTTTTATAGACCAAATAATTCTAGCCTAACAAAGTGTAACTTTTAGGTTTATAGGAAATCGTTTTGATTTTTGGCATTTTTTTTTCTAAGAAGTGGTTGATATTTTCATCATACAATAACATAGATTACATATTTGGTCATAATATATGTATATAATTGTATGTATATACATGTATTATATGTCGTTGGAATCTAGGACTTACGACGAGTCCATTGATACCAAATTTACCCTAGTTGGGCTAACGGTCTCTTTGTAATTTCAAATTGCCGGAAAAAAATAAAAGTCACATTTTAACTGTTATTATTTGACTGAAAAAATAAAAGTCAACTTTTAACAGTTATAGTCTGCCGAAAAAAAATAAAGTCAAAAAATAACTTTTTGATCGTAACTTTTATCAAAAAGTCATAACTGGTTGGGTCCCTGCTTACGAGAGCCTGCCTGCTAGTATTTCCCAACGTAGATATTTTGATCAACTGCCACGATTTGAACTATGAAGATGCCTGCATACATATGTATGTTTGTATATACATGAGTTGAATTTTTTGAAGTGGGCCACCTAAAATTTTTTCGACGGCCATGTATTTTAATGAGAGTGGGTAGTATGGCTCAGAATGCTTAAACAAAAATACGTATTTAACAATTTTTCGAAATTCGAATTATTTTCAAAGTTATAGCTATCAACACTTTTCGAAGTTCCTCAGTTTTTGCTGATTTTCTCACGATTGGTCAAACCGATTTTGCTAAATTTTGACATATATATAAAAGATGATATCTTCTAGCAAACTGCATTTCTTATTTTTGCAAATAATTTTTTTTACAAACATTATTCGCAATTTTTATGTTCTGGACTACGGTCGGATGGCGCTTTTGTATGATGTTATTGGGCATTCCATTAGTAACTATTAGCAAAAAAAAATTTTGGGGCACTTTAAAGGCGCGGGAGTTATTTACTTTTTTACACTTGTTATTTTTGTATGCAATTTTTTTTGTTACTTACTGAGTACTACGAATAATGAATTAAAGCATGCATAACTTCCGCCCCCTCAATCGGTAGTAACATGGTCAAAGATATCACACATAAATTTTGGTCCGGATTGGTGGCGGTTGAGGCGTGGCGCATTGAGGTCAAAGTTCAGAAAACTATGAAGGGTAAAAAAATCAAAATATTTTTTTAAATTATCTAATGCCCAAAATTAATACTTCTATACCCAATGATAACAAATATAAATTTTGGTCCCGATTGATGACTGCTTACTGGTATTTCAAGGGGGTCAAAGTTCAGATTACCATATGCGACACTAAAAATGTAAGTCTTCTATGGCAATCTGAACATTGACCCCCTTAAAACGCCACTAAACCGTCATCAATCGGAACCAAAATTTATATTTGTTATCCTTGGGTATAGAAGTACTAATTTTGGGCATTAGATAATAAAAAAAAAATATTTTGATTTTTTGGCCCTTCGTAGAGTTTTCTGAACCTTGACCTCAATGCGCCACGCCTTAACAGTCACCAATCGCCACCAAAATTTATGTGTGATATCTTTGACCATTTTACTACCGATTGAGGGGGCGATACAGTAAAATGTCGTAATTTTAAACGCACTCTATTGTATACATTTATAATTTTACATTAATTTTTATGAAAATACAATGAACGGAGTCCCAATTACGTATAGCGTTGACGAAAAGTAGTCTAGAGGAGGAAATAAAATTATATTGCGGCACTATAAGGTCACTTATACGAGCTGACCTAGCAAATGTTATTTTCTTATATAGGTAACAAGCTGGAAGTTAAAGATACAGTTTCTTACTTTCAAATACTCGGCAAGTTCACACCATAGTAGTTTAGACCTCCAAGAAGATATTTGCTCGAATCTCGATAATCCAATCCGAGTCGGTTTTCTCGATCCTCGAATTTCTCGACACTGCTCGAGATCGAATCGTAAGCCCTACTTATGAGCAGACTGAGAGTCAAGTTTGCTGTACACTCATTCCGCATAACTAATTATAGGAATAATGAGTTCGATAACGAGTTTTCGTCTTATCGAACTCGGCGTAACAGCGGCAGACATTCGAAGGCTTCTCAGCGTCGAGTATACTTTTCCAATTATAGAATTTATGTAATCATTGCAAGTAAGATCACTATTAATAACGAATCCAAGGTTTGTAACTTTTGATACCATCTTAATCACTTGCTGTCCGATATACAAAGTAGGGACATCAGTGGGTGCAAGGCGCTTCTTACAAATGGGTAAGACATAACACTTATCAACATTAAGACGCAGACCATTTTGTAAGCCCCAGTGACTGACAGAGGAAAGGTCCTGGTTGAAATTATTGCACAAGTTCGTGGCCTGATCAAGAGGACAAGACATATACAGTTGGACATCATCTGCGTATGCATGAATATGGACATGTCGACATTGAGAAAAGACATCATTCACAAAGATACTGAAAAGAAGTGGGCCCAAGATAGAGCCTTGGGGAACACCGGACGATATAGGACGCAAAGATGAAATTTTTTACCAACTTTCACACATTGAGATCTACCTTTTAAATAGCATCTCATCAATTTTGCCGCAGATGGGTTGAAGAGGAAATCACGGCACAGTTTTTGACAAAGTAACTCATGGTCAACAGAGTCGGAAGCTTTGGAAAAATCAAGCAAGCAAAGAAACGATAAATGTTTTTTGTCAAACGAGACTCTAATATCATCTAATAATATTTTTATCATAGCTGTCGAACAGCTGTGTCTGGATCTGAACCCAGACTTAAATGGGACAGTAAGTTGGATTTACTTAAATAAACATAAATTTGATCTGACATTAACGACTCAACCACTTTGGACAAAGCAGGCAATATACTAGGCCTAGAACAAGCCTTATTTTTGGCCACAGGTAGGACAGTAGCGACTTTCCACACATCAGGAAAGCAAGACGTAGTGAAACTATGGTTAATAATATGCGTAATTGTGGCAAGGTGAACGGCAATATTAAATTTACAAACTTAATAGGAACACCATCTTGACGAGTCGCATTGGATTTGATTTTATACACACTCTTTTCTAAATCATATTCTGACTGCACAATGAACTGTGTAAAAATGAGGACTGGAGCAAGGGGACAAGACATTTTTTTACAAACGCATCGTTCAAGGTATCCCGATCAATCGCACACACTGGACTATGAGCAATATGAACACGCAAGGATTTTAAATTACGCCAGAGGACATTGTTAGGCAGGAAAGGGCCAAGTTTTTGGAAAAGTATTTTCTTTTTTCACAGCGAGTGCTCTGCGTGGTTTCATTTCTTATTTTTTTTAAATCAGTCCATTTCACTTCTGTTCGATCCCTTTTCCAAACAGAGTAAGCCTTCGAGCGGTTTTTAATGGCCATTCGAACTACATTGTTGAACCACGGATAGGATGACGACCTGTTGAACAGTGTTTTTGTTGGTACGTGTTCATTTAATGCTTGCAGCACAATATCATTTAAGAAGGACAGTTTATCATTCGCCGAACTGAAGCCCCACCAAGTGGACCAGTCCACTGTTGCAAGATTACTATAAAGGGTGTTTAGATCTAGGCCACGGTAATCCAAGAAAGTATATGCACTGGGAGGGACTGTGATCGAGCTGAAAGTCAAAAGAACAAAAAATTAGATCATGGTCTGAAATAAACGAAACTTGGTCAAAATTCAGTACAATGGCTTGGTCAGATACAATAAAATAGTCAAGTAGGCTTGGACAACAATTAACTCCATACCTTGTGGGGACAGACACATTTACAAATGTGTCCAACTCCAGAGACATCATCAGCTAGGCAAGAGCTATAACAATCAGCACGCAACATATTAATATTAAAATCACCACATACAATATCAGTCAGTAGAGGCAGAAGACAGGTGCTCAAAGAACTCACTAGGACTACAGTATTTACTAGGGTTGTATGCACAAGAAATAAGGGTTCGAAACAGTACAGTACACAATTCAACTGACATATACTCTGGCCTAAAAGATTAACTTTTAGGTAATTTTTAAAGTAAATAGCAATCCCGCCCCCTTTCTACATCTCCTGTCATTCAGTGATGCCAATATTTATGGATCAAAAATCCCTACGGCATGCTAAAAAATTCCCTACTTTCCCTACGCTAACACGTATTTTCTCTATATTGAAATAAACACACACAAAATGTATGCAAATAAAGTTTTTATTCAAAAAGCCACATATGCATACATAGAAATTTTTATGTTTATTTGTGTTTATATAATACTAGCAAATACCCGGTGCTTCGCAAAGACGAATAATAGTTAATCTAAGTTAAGTCAAATCAAGTCGAGTTGAGTTAAGTTAATTTAAGGTAAGTCAAGTCAAGTTGAGCTAAGTTAAATTAAGCTATTCCGGGGTTATCTGGGTCCACTTGATGACCCAGTGTAGGCATCACAATTAAAAAAGTTTTGTGTTGAAGTCCTGATCAAGGCCTTTCGTTCGATACCAATATCGTTCAGAAATATTCCGGGCCATCCGGGTACTCGTTTTACCCATATCTGGAGACCCGAAATATGAATCATTATGAGTAGAGCTCCATGTAAAAGCCCTGTTCAAAACCTTTCAGTTGATACCAATATTGCTCAGAAGCATTTCGGGTTAATCCGGGGTCACATTTTGACCTATATTTGGGGACCCGGCCTAGGCATCACAAATAAAATAATATCGCTCAGAAATATTCTAGGATCATCCGGGTCCACGTGTTGACCCATATCTGGAGACGGCCTAGGAATCACAATTAAAAAAGATTTGAGTTGAAGTCCTGAAGTGAGTTGCTGTAACAAAATCGGGAAAATTTTCGATCAAAATGACGTCACATTAATACGTTCCACACTTTGTCACCACCTAAAAAGCAAGTGAGAATTTATCGATTGACGTCATTATAACGTCACTCAATCGAAAAAATTTATAGAGTTCAGTTACAGAAACTCAGTACTTATTAAGGCCTTTCGTCGTTCTATACTAATATCGTTCAGAAACATTCCGCGCCATCCGTGTCCTCGTTTTCACCCATAACTTTAGACCCGGAATAGGAATCATTATGAATAGAGTTCCATGTAAAAGCCCTGTTAAAAACCATTTATTTGATACCAAGATTGCTCAGAAACATTCCGGATTAATCCGGCGTCACATTTTTACCCATATTTGGGGACCCGGACTAGGTATCACAAATAAAATAGTTCTATGTCGAAGTCCTCATCAAGACCTTCCATTTGATACCAATATCGCTCAAAATATTCGAGGGTTATCCGGGTCCACGTGTTGACCCATATCTGGAGACCCGGACTAGGCATCACTATTAAAAGAGCTCTACGTTGGAGTCCAGATCAAGACCTTTCATTCGATACCAATATCGCTTAGACACATCCCGGGGTCACCCAGATCCACGTTTTTACCCATATCAGGAGAAGCGGCATGGAAATCACAATGAAAATAAGTCTATGTTAAAACCCTGCTCAATACCTTTAATTTCATACCAATATCGTTCAAAAACATTCCGGAGTTATCCGGGTCCACATTTTAACTCATATCTGGGGGGGACTCTATGTTGAAGTCCTGTCCAACACTTTTCCTTTTATACCAATATCGCAGGTGTAGGTGCATGCGTTCTTGAGTTATAGCATAGTATGCATGTGTAAACAGGTTTTTGATCGCCACCGAGACAAACAACAAACTGTGCAAAAACAAACAATTTTATATAATTACTATAGATAAATATATATATGTATATATATGTAGTTGAAATTTGGGGTTTCTTAATATTTGTTACGTTCAGAAGGCGCAACGGTTGAGCACAACTGTTGTGTAGATATTAGACCTCTGCACAATACCATTTGCCTCTTCTATATTTTCGAATACTCTATGCATTGTACAATTAGTCACAGCACAATTTCAATGCAGATACGAATATAACCCATACTTTTCATTTGGAATACAAATACTATTTCTATTTGCTCTGTTGGAGCGATTAGTGTACACTATTCGCCACGATAGAATAGAACATAATAATAACCATGTTATGAAGTATTCGCAAAACCTTATTGCTTCTTTGGTTTGTTTGTTTATTTAATGTGCATATGGCATTAAGGTGGACCAAAAATTAAAAGCCCAACAAACATATGTTCCATTTTTTAATGATAAGAAATGTTTTTCTTGTTCATTAAGGACTTTGAAAAAAATTATGTATCATCACTGATATAAAAGGAGAAAGAAATTTGGAGGCATTTGCACACCTCTTAATTTTAATATATTAAGGAAAAATTTTAGGTATAGATTTCTGTATTATATTCGCATGAAAATCGGGTTGTTCCGCGAATTTCGGGAGAACTTTATTTCCTTCATAAAACCACCTTAATATGCCAAATAAGTTTCCTAACTAATGCCGAAAAAATCAAAAGAATCGAAGTATTGGTTACCGAGTTATTTTAAAATATATAGAACAGTTGGAAATATGTAGATCGTAAAAAGCTCTGGTTCGAAATTTATTTTAGACATATGGATTCTTGGGCAAAAAAGCTTGAAATTACCCAAATTTTTATAATTGCGATGTGTCCATTAATTTTTTTTGGCCCCTACCAATCGACCCGCCCTAGTGTGTATGCATATGCACATACACACACTCACACTAGCAGCGTAATTTTGCTGAACACAACGTCTGGATCTGTGTTTATGAAAATATGTATGTACATACATATATTTCGATTATATTCGAAGTATTCGCAAGTAGTGTACACTATTTGCAGAACCTTTTTAAGGTCATGTAATTGTCGCTACGAATAAGTAATTGTATTGGTTCTGTTTATGGTTGTGCTCTGCTTGCGTTTATTCTAAAACGACAGAAACATGTAGGTACTGTAATTGGACGGCCGCGAATATTTTGTTGGCCGTTTCGAATCCATTCGTGCAGCCTTCTAGTAGATATCACTAATCGGAAAGTGATACAATTTGCGTTTTCTGAACGAGCTGATACATTAAATAAACAAATTATTATTATAACTATCCCCAACGTTATCGCCAATAATTTCGCGCCTTTGAAACATTTTTATTACATTAAAAAATTCATAAATACTATTTATATTTTTGTACATACATATCTCAAAATCGTAAGCTCAACATGTTGTCTAAAGTGAGCGTAAAAAATGTATGATGGAAAAGTCTCAAAACTCTCAACATGTTCTGTTGATCAGAAATACTCAACTGTGCGTTCAGAAGATAAAACACAACAGTTGCGCAACTGTTTCGCCACGGTTGCGACTTCTGAACGAAACCATTGTACATATTGCATTGCGGCCGCTGTGGTGCAGTGGGTAGAGTGCTCGCCTGCTATACCAGAGGTCTCGGGTTCAAGCCCCAGTTCGAGCAAACATCAAAATAATTTTTCTAATTAGTAAAAATCCAATTATTGAGTTTTTTAAGAGCAGCGGTCACCTCTCGGCAGTGGGCGGCACACCCTCCGGGCGTATTTCTGCCATGAAAAAGCTTCTCACAAAAAATGCATTCGCCTTTCGGAGCCGGCATAAAACTGTAGATCCACCCAATTGGTAGGAAAAACAAAAGGAGCACACCTCGAATTGGGAGAAAAGCTCGGCCGTAAAACTCGTCAGAGTTATAGTAGCGCCAGTGTATTATTATTATTACATATTTCATAAAAATTATAATCGTACCTTTTTTTAATTATAAATGAACATTTTTAAATAAAGAATGTATACATGTATTTATGTAGATATTTTCATATACAAAAATATAGGGCAGACATTTTCCATTGAAAATGATCATATACATACCTATATTTCATATTTTAGACCTGAGCATCCTCAATTACATTTTTCTTCAATTACAATTACTTGTAAATGAAATTGAAAATCTCCAATTACAAGTAATTGTAATGGAACGGCATCAATTACATTTTTCTTGGGTTTGAGAAAATTTAGTTATACAATCTGTTTTTGGTTTCTATTCTTGTTCTTCTTTTTGTTATTGTTATTGTTTTTCTTTTGTTCATTGTTTTTTGTTTTTGCAGCAGGAAAGTTAAGTTACCACCTCTATACGTGGTAACATTTTGTTACCATTTTCAGCCGGATTCCATTCCGTTCGTATGGAAGTGCTTGTTTAATTTACATCAGCGTTGCCGTTTGGGCCACTAAAGTGGCAATTTGAACCTTTTTTAAAGCCAGGCCACCTGAACCCAACTTTTTGAAAATATGCAATATTTGAACCTTTTTAAAAATTCGGGCCACTTTTGGTCCTTTTTTACTTTCAAAACTATAATTACACTGGTCGACAAGTTTTTGTTACAGAAATAAAATTCTACTTTTCTAAAGGATTTCGGTGCGCTGAATCCGAATCTGGAGTCAGATTTTCGCTAATACGTACAGTTTTTGAGATATTCATGTGTAAAGAGGCCAAAAACGCGATTTTTGGCTATATTCACTCCTCAATATCTTTTAAATTTCTTACTTATTTTAAAAATTGATTAAAGCTATTGAAAACGCGGATATTTCTCTTGAAGAAACCGTTTTAATATTTCATATATATTTCTTGTAACTTGCAATATTGCATATTAAGCTTCATTAGTTTTGCAATATTTTCTCCATACAAAAATAATTAAAAATTTTGAAGCACGCTTTTAGGCAGTTTATTATATTATGGACGTATGTAATTGGCTTCGTAAAAAAATTGTTCTGCTGAGAAACTACAAAATTTGATTGCGCCTATAAGATGCTACAAATGCTGCCGTTGTTTTCGACGACAAATACCTTATTGTGCAAAAAAATATATTACTACATACCTAAATTAGATATCCGAAAAATTAAAACGTTGTCTTCAAGAGGAATGGCCGTGCTTTCAATAGCTTTAATCAATTTTTAAAATAAGTAAGTAATTTAAAAGATATTGAGGAGTGAATATAGACAAAAATCGCGTTTTTGGCCTCTTTAAACATGAATATCTCAAAAACTGTACGTATTCAGCGCACCGAAATCCTTTAGAAAAGTAGAATTTTATTTCTGTAACAAAAATTTGTTGAAATTTTGTCGACCTGTGTTATTAAATAATTTTTAGTTTTTTCTTAAATATAAGAACAAAAAACCTCTTTGTTACTATTTTACTTTGCATTGGCAACTCTTCGTTTCGAAAGGTTCTTTATTTAATTTGTTTGCCAACACTACCCTTGAATACTTTGAAATTTGGTCTGTTCGTTAAGATAATGAAAACGCACGGAGCAGCCCAGACACACACAAACACATATGGCGTTCGTTGATCCGTAGGAAAGTGCAAGAAATGTAGGAATTTTACCACAATTTACATTCTTTGCACTCATATTCGCTCTTTTTTGGTAAAACTCCTACGGTTCTTGGACTTTCCTGTGGCTCAACGAACGCTATAACAGTTTTTTTTAATTCCTTGCCTTTCTCGGGTTATTACGTCTGCTCAACGAAAGATCATTTTAACGCTGCGTTAGTGTAGAGAATATTTTAAATTCCATTTTTTTCATTAAATAAACCACAAAAATATACAAAAATGTGTTTTAGCTAAAAAAAAAATTGGGGCCACTTTTTTTAATTTTTTGGGCCACCTTTTGAAATTTTTGAGCGGCAACACTGAATTACATATATTTTATTCAAAACTATATATATATTCAAAAACTGTTCTTCCGATGTCATTTTCGTTCCTTCGGGCGTTCCCCAAGGAAGCCACCTTGGGCCAATTCTGTTCCTGCTATTCATTGATGATATTTCGTCTGTAATAAAACATTCTAAGATCTTATTATATGCTGATGATGTAAAACTATT
Organism: Urophora cardui; assembly: GCA_960531455.1. Classification (NCBI taxonomy): domain Eukaryota; kingdom Metazoa; phylum Arthropoda; class Insecta; order Diptera; family Tephritidae; genus Urophora; species Urophora cardui. The sequence continues at coordinate 35,429,889 of OY482675.1, read as the reverse complement.
TAAATCATTTTCCTCTATAGAAGATAGATCTTTCTTACAAGCAGATCTTAACAACCTTGTTCATTGGTGTAAAGCAAACTACATGCCGCTAAACTTAAAAAAATGTAAAGTTATGTGCTTTTCTCGTAGAACAGTACAACCAGCTTCTTATAAAATATCACAGCATAATCTAGATCAGGTAACTAATTTTATCGATCTTGGCGTCACAATGGACTCCAAACTCACCTTTAACCTCCATATAAACTCCACTGTCAACAAAGCTAAAGCTGTCTTTGCATTTATAAAGCGATGGTCTAAGGAGTTCAATGATCCTTACGTCACAAAAGCTCTATTTACAAGCTTAGTTAGACCTATCTTGGAATACGCATCTATTATTTGGAATCCCCACTACCAGTGTTTTTCAGATAAAATAGAATCTGTCCAAAAGCAGTTCCTGCTTTTTGCTTTGCGGAACTTTCGTTGGGACTCAGATTACATTCTTCCACCTTACACTTCTCGTTTAAAACTCATTAATTTGCCTTCACTTTCTAGTCGTAGAGAGATGCTTGGTATAGTTTTTATGGTTAAATTAATCACTGGACTTATAAATAGCCCATGCCTTCTAAGTGAGTTATATTTTAACGTTCCATGTAGAGTATCGAGGCATTTCAAGCCACTATTTGTGAAACCTTGCAAAACAAATTTCGAATTAAATGAACCATTCCGCCGCTTATGCCATGACTTTAATAATCACTCCAGCACGTTTGACACTTCAGACTCGCTTTTTATTATAAAAAAAATAGTTCTAGCCTCACTTAATAAATGATATACAATCAGCTGATGAATTTTGTTCTGTAGCTGAATAGTTTTAGATCTCGACACCTAACAAACCCCTTCCTGTACGACTCGGCACAAAAAAAAAAAAAAAAACAAAAAAAAACATATCCGTGCGTCATGCGGATTGGCGCCCCTCGCGTCGGTCGGGCGGGATATGGAGGGTAAACCGTTGGGTATTATTATTATTATTATTGACCTTGACAGTTCATAGTAACAAGTCCTTATCTCTAAATGGAGAAGTTATACCCCAAAATGTATATATATGAGAACAATCGGTTGTGTGGCAGCTATGTATGTTATAGTGGTCCGATCTTGACAAATTTCGGTGTCATTATTTAGGTCCATATAAGTAAAAATACTTCAAAGTTTCATGCCCTTAGATATTTAAATGGAGAAGTTATACCCCAAAATATCCATATCTGAACAATTGGTTGTATGGGAACTATATTTTATAGTGGCCCGATCTTGAAAATTTTCGGTGACCTTATTTGAGTCCATATGGTTACAAATAATACAGAGTTTAATTACCTTAGCTGCTTAAATGGAGAAGTTATACCCCAAAATGTCCATATATGAACAATCGATTATATGGCAGCCATATGTTATAGTGGTCCGATCTTGACAAATTCCGGTGTCATAATTTAGGTCCATATGAGTAAAAATACTTCAAAGTTGCATGCCCTTAACTGTTTAAATGGAGAAGTTATACCCCAAAATGTCCATATCTGAACAATCGGTTGTATGGCAGCTATATGTTATAGTGCTCCGATCTTGACAAATTTCGGAGACATTATTTAGGTTCATATGGGTACAAATACCTCAAAAGTTTCATGCCATTAGCTGTTGAAATGGAGAAGTTATAGCCGAAAATGTCCATATCTGAACAATCCGTTGTATGATAGCTATATGTTATAGTGGTCCGATTAGGCCCATTCCAACAAATCATCAGCTTCTCCTAAAAACACACTCACATTACGAATTTCATGCAGATATCTCAAAAACTGATCGACTCATCTTGTGATTCTGATCATGTCGGTATATATTTTAGTGGGTCTGTCACAAAGTTATAATAGGAGTGTTTTTTTGGGCACTTCGCTGCCCGCTTATACTGGATTCTGCTCTCTTGGCTGATAGTTTCTATACAAAATGTTAGAGACTTTAAGAGACCTTTAGAGAGTATGCCATCTCCCCATTAAACTGATCTTTACTGATTATGCCAATTATCTTTACTGATTATGCCAATTTTTTCTATTGTGAATAAGTGAAATGGTTTCAAATTTTTGTCAATAGATGTCTCCCCTATCTTCGAATTTAGCCAAGATTCAACGCAATACCGTTCGTTAGAAAATTTTTTCTAATTCCGTACCAAAGAACGCATATTGTACAATCCCGCCAACGACACCACACGACCATCAGCTAACGTAAGTAAGCCTTTGCCTCATTACATGAGCAATATATACATATGTATACATATTTCCATACATATATATACTTTAAAATAATTCATACAATTCAATAAACCAATATAATTCTATAGTTACAATATTAATTATTATTGTGTTTATTTTTATTATTATTCCCGGCTCTAACTGTACAATATACGTTCTTTGTCCGTACTTTAACGAACGGTGTTACATTGAGTCTTGGCTAGATTCGAAGATAGGGGAGACATCTATCGACAAAAATTTTAAGAAATTTCAGCAAATAAACACAACTTTTTCCATTTCCTTTACTTTAACGAACGGTCGTATAATTTTCACTTGTTTTTATACCAGTGTTTGTTTTTTTCGCAAGTCTCTTGCCCAAACGAATACGGCTAATGCCATTTCATTCTCATGAAAGGTATAAAATGTTAGTGTCGAGCAACATAATGTTATAACTACAACCAACACATAGCAGGTGTCGACCTGCACGACAATGCTGTTGCTAACTATCGTATTGCAATCCGTGCGAAAAATGGTGGTGGCCATTGTGGAACAATTCACTCAATATCACAAATATTGCTTGGTTTGTAAATCGGTAGGAATTCGTCATAGGTCCCAAATTGATTTTAAAACTGAGATTTCGGAATATTTACATTTATATTGTGAAAAAACATCGGAAGAAGGAAGTAATCCATCGGATCGGACATATCAGAAGCCGAAAGGCCAGCACGTTTGCCTCGCGTAAATATTCGTGATTACTTTATATGGAAAACTTCAAAAAGTAAACGTAAAATATGCGTTATGTTTCATTCACAAACCGTTTTTAAATTCAAAAAATGTAATTTAAGGGTGCATTCAAAATGTTTTGGAAAATACCACCAAAAATGGGTAAAAATTCATATAATATAATTTAAAAAAATTGTTGTATTAATACAAACATGAATTTCCTTGAATAATTGAAAAACACACTAAAACAAAACAATAGACCGGAATCTTTCACTTATTTTACTACTTGTAAGAAACTGATTCTCACCTATAGTCAGCCAACGTTGCTTTTTCGCAACAGTCTGCAGTGGGGCCCCCTGGGACTTAGAGGTCTGAAACTTCAGATGATTGATCAGTGTGCATCTGTTGTCTACCACACAAAATTTAAGGCAATTATCTCAACGGGTTCTGGTACCGGGAGAAGGTGGGTTAACTGTAAAAATTACAATAATTTAAAAAATCATTGCAATAAACTTTTCTCGTAAATCATTTCATTACAATAATTTACAAAATTTTTTATTGCAATAAACTTTCATCGTAAATCATTTTCATTGCAAAAATTACAATGGCAATAATTGTATTGTAATACATTTTTATCGTAAATCATATTGATTGAAAATTGTTTGATTGTAAGGCTTGCAATATCAATCATTTCCGGTAACAACTTTATACACATGCATCGTGACTGATGACAGGCAAGCGTCTGGTAATTCGAGTAATACCCAGCATTTATATAACAAGGTTAGCCGCGTAATACACTATTTTCCTGGTACATATGTACTAGGGATTCCAATCCCGGGATCCCGCCCTTTTTGACACCCCGAAAATCCCGGGATAGCTAGAATTTTATCCCGGGATTTTCGGGATAAGATAAAGAGAGAATATTCCGCTATTATAGCAAAGAAAAGTTATAATTTATATAATTTTTATTGGTCTCAGATCTGTATACTAATAGCATTTCCTATTCTGAGTGAAAATGTTGCATTATTACTAGGGACACGATATCGAATCAAAAGCATCGATCTGGTACTCATTTAAAATATCGGTTAAAAAGAATCGCGAACCCGATAATATCGAAACTAAACTACTCGATACTCAAAGTATCGGTATCGAAAGCGGTAATTTTCTAGAAGGTGCAACGTTAAAATTTCCTCTAAAATAGTTAAAAGATAGTTAATAGTTAAAAGAGTTAAATCGACGCGTTCTGACCTCTAGATTATGAATTCGGAAGCGGAGATAAAAGATTTTTCCACATTTAAAAGATATTTATTGAAACGGTTTAAAGTTGCACCGTCTTCTAGAAAGTTACCAAAAACGCAACAAAACTGCATACTGAGGCATACGCATATCGCTGTATTAGTGCTAGTTCCATGGCATAGTATGCCATGACTGGCTCCAAAGTTTTGATTTTGACGTAAATTCTTTTTCAACTCATAAGAATAGTTCAAGCTGATTAAAAAAATTATACAAGTTTATTAAGTTCTTGAAATCATTTTTTACAAACCAACAGCTTTTACAAAACAACAGGTGTTTTTAATGCAATCACAGTTGTAAAAAGATATTTGCAAAATATTTAATAATAATATAATATAATACAATGGCGCTATTATAACTCTGACGAGTTTTATGGCCGAGCTTCTCTCCCAATTCGAGGTGTGCTCCTTTTTGTTTTTTCCTACAAATTGGGTGGACCTACAGTTTTATGCCGGCTCCGAACGGCGAAATGCATTTTTTGTGAGAAGCTGTTTCATGGCAGAAATACACTCGGAGGGTATGCCGCCCACTGCCGAGAGGTGACCGCTGCTCTTAAAAACCCAATAATTGGAGTTTTAATAATTAGAAAAATTGTTTTTGGTGTTTGGCTCGGACCGTGCACCACAGCGGGCAAAATATTTAGTATTTTAAAAAATAAATATCCTAAATAACATTAACAATTCATTGAGGTTATATGTATCCATCATTGAATTTTTTTATTATTTTTAAATTATCGAAACAAAAAAATGGTGAAACTCAAGTGGCAGAATAGCTGTGCATTCCATGTTATAAAGAGAAGATTGCTCAGTATGATTTTTCTACCGGACTTCTTTCTCCTTACGGCCAAAGCAGAAGCTTACAAGAGGCAAATTTAAAATTTGTATTTACATATATTTTATATTTTAAAAATAATTTATTTTATAGTTGCCAAATTGAAACAATTGTCAGAAAAAAGTGCCGAATGTCAAAAAACCTATCGTAATACAAGCTGGCTCATTGGTTTTTAACCGCCTAGATGGTATTTCGTTGGTTTTTTTTCCAACATAGCTTACTCCCTTGCACCAAAACAAAACTGTATTTGACCAACTCTTCCACACAAAAAACCTTGTAGAATACCAGGAAAAAACGTAGTGTCATATGGACATTAATGGAAAACAGACCCTTTTTTTTGTTTATAACGTGTTTTTAGTAAAGTGAGAAAGAAAAAACATATTGACGACTTTTTCGCTGAAATGACGATTTTTTATTTGCAAACGTCAAATTATAGTATGAAAATGAAAAATATATAATCCTATATCTCCAGTTATTATTATTTCTATCTCATGGTAATTGTAAATTGTAAGCAAGTTTCGGTGGTAAGTGTGCGCCTCGTTTAATGTGAAAATCAATAAACAGATTTGGGTAACTTCATACAAAAATCCTTACGAAGTAGCCCAAACCTGCAATTATTTCAGCGCGTGGATCAGACCTATTTTTCGATATATACCAGTGATTTAAAATTACTCGTGCTTGTGCATTTTTCGGCCCTTTAGGAAGCAGCTTGTCACTTCTGCACACTCGACCGATTTTCAGCACTATTTCGGGTTGCACAATTTTTTGGACAAATATGACACACTTTTAATTTTCCATCACTGAATGTACTCATTTGTTCGATACCGTGGTTGAAGTACTCGATACCAAAAAATATCGTTGCAAAAGAATCGAGTAAAAAGTATCGATATCAAATGAAAAAAATATCGATTTGGTATCGTATCGTATCGAAATTCGTGTCCCTAATTATTACATTGCAGCATCATCAACATGTGTGCCCTATTAAAATGTTACATTTTTCATGCGATGAATGAAACAAAAATAATGCAGCCCTTTACTTGTGCTAAGAGCAGCAAATGTTGCCCGTAGTCGGGCCAGTTTTATATTTTGTCAATAGAACAAACAACCCTAAAAAGTGTTGAGTCTGTGTGGAAGAGAACAAAAAAATGTGACAGCTGGAAGAAAGTGCGACATTTTTGCTAGAATAAAAAAGTCCATTAGTAAAAGTAAGGATTCTGCATACTCGGAATTCATATCAAAATTTGTGCCTCCGATATTTATCTATTCAGAAGTTGCATAAATTTTCTGAATTTTTCGGAAAGCTTATTCGCTTAAACAAAGTCCGTCGTTAAATTCTAAAAAAATTTTTATTGGAAATTATCAAATGATTGCAAGCCTTTTTAATAATATCCTAAAAGTACCAACTACAAAGGCAAATGTTTTGTTCATCAAATGTATGTAATTTTCGTTGTTGGTTTGTTGGCTTTTTAAAGTAACTCTTAGGTATTGTTAAATAATACGCATGATTTTACGTTCCTATTTTATTTTCTAACTAATGAAATAATAAAAAATGGCAATAAAAATCTATTTTTTCTTTGCATTTTAAAGTTGTAGCGTTTCTCTAAAAATGTATTTACTTTTTTCAACCCCAAATGTGGGAAAATAGTACTGGTCGAAAAATTTTAAATAAAATTCTACGCTTCAAAAGGATTTCGGTGATTTTTTTTAGATATTCATGTCCAAAAGGCGAAATACGCAGTTTGTGGCCTCAATATTTTTAAAATTACTCACTTTCATTAAAAACTGATTACATCTATTGAAAGCACGATCATTTCTTTTGAAGACAATGTAGATATCTGAATAAGATACCCGAAAAAGCAAAGCGCTGTTTTCAAGAGAAATGATCGTTCTTTCAACAGCTGCAATCATCTTTTAATGAAAGTAGTTTAACAGATTGAGCAGTGAATATAGCAAAAAATCGCATTTTTCGCCTATTTGGACATGAATATCTCAAAACCTACACGTATTACCGAAAATCCGACTTCAGATTCAGAATCAGCGCACCGAAATACTTTAGAAAAGTAGAATTTTATTTGAGTTAGAAATTTTTTTGGAAATTTTGTCGGCCTGTGTAATTAAATTCCAAATCCAGGGATAAATCCCGGGATCCCGGGATTGTAAAATAAAATCTCGAAAATCCCGACCGCCGCGAGGGGCGCAATCCGCATGACGCACGGATATATATTTTTTTAATTTTGCCAAGGTGTTGAGTGGCTAGAGTTTGTTAAACGTCGAGTTCTTATGCTGCTCAGCTAAAGAATAGAAATTCATCAGCCGATTACACTTAGAAGCAATTACTTAGTTAACAATAAAATGCATATTATCCTAAATTAGTAGAAGGAAACTATATCTAGTAGACAAATTGTTATTTGTTAAGAATTGAAAGAAGAGTTTTCCTTATAAGAGAGTCAGAGATGTCAAAGTAGGTAGAGTATGTGTTAAAACTTTTGCATAGATATCGGAATGGCTCATTTAATTCAAAATTAGTTTTACACTGTTTTAAAAATATGGGCTGGTAATGTCTTGATGAACGGGCAGGAATGTTTAAACTTATTTCAGAAAGAAGAAATGGACTATTTATTGATCCCTTCAGCAGTTTCGTTACGAATATTATACACAGAGTTTCCCTACGACTAGCTAAAGTTGGAAGGTTAATAAGCTTTAAGCGACTACGAGGGAAGATTGCAATGAGGGTTCCAATTCAAATTTCTTAATGCAAAAAGTAAAAATTGCTTTTGAATCGATTCAAGTCGATCAGAATGAATTTTGTAACTCGGATTCCAGATTATAGATGTGTATTCTAGTGTCGGTCTTACTAAGGATGTGAAAAGGGCTTTAGTTACGTAGGGGTCACTAAATTCCTTAGACCAACGTTTTATAAACGCTAGAACACTTTTAGCTTTATTTATCATGACGTTGATGTGAAGGTTGAAATTAAGTTTATAATCGAATCTTACACCTAAGTCGACAAACTCATAAACTCGCTCCAGATCATCTATATATTAATAGGCTAACATTTTTCCCATACAAACAATTGCCAGGCTGTTTAGCACATTTAACATATCATATCCACATAAAATTGATATGGATGTGTTCGTATGAGTGAGAAGCAGTGCATAGGCATATAATTTTTTCTATAAATTATTTAATTTCTTTATAATTAATAAATAAAGTTTTTAGTTTTGTACCATTTTTGATTTACTTCGTTTTTGCTTCGTTGGCAAATGTGCCCACTATCTATATATTAATAGGCTAACATTTTTCCCATACAAACAATTGCCAGGCTGTTTAGCACATTTAACATATCATATCCACATAAAATTGATATGGATGTGTTCGTATGAGTGAGGAGCAGTGCATAGGCATATAATTTTTTCTATAAATTATTTAATTTCTTTATATGTAATTAATAAATAAAGTTTTTAGTTTTGTACCATTTCTGATTTACTTCGTTTTTGCTTCGTTGGCAAATGTGCCAACTATCTATATATTAGTAGGCTAACATTTTTCCCATACAAACAATTGCCAGGCTGTTTAGCACATTTAACATATCATATCCACATAAAATTGATATGGATGTGTTCGTATGAGTGAGGAGCAGTGCATAGGCATATAATTTTTTCTATAAATTATTTAATTTCTTTATAATTAATAAATAAAGTTTTTAGTTTTGTACCATTTTTGATTTACTTCGTTTTTGCTTCGTTGGCAAATGTGCCCACTATCTATATATTAATAGGCTAACATTTTTCCCATACAAACAATTGCCAGGCTGTTTAGCACATTTAACATATCATATCCACATAAAATTGATATGGATGTGTTCGTATGAGTGAGGAGCAGTGCATAGGCATATAATTTTTTCTATAAATTATTTAATTTATTTATATGTAATTAATAAATAAAGTTTTTAGTTTTGTACCATTTTTGATTTACTTCGTTTTTGCTTCGTTGGCAAATGTGCCAACTATCTATATATTAATAGGCTAACATTTTTCCCATGCAAACAATTGCCAGGCTGTTTAGCACATTTAACATATCATATCCACATAAAATTGATATGGATGTGTTCGTATGAGTGAGGAGCAGTGCATAGGCATATAATTTTTTCTATAAATTATTTAATTTCTTTATAATTAATAAATAAAGTTTTTAGTTTTGTACCATTTTTGATTTACTTCGTTTTTGCTTCGTTGGCAAATGTGCCCACTATCTCTATATTAATAGGCTAACATTTTTCCCATACAAACAATTGCCAGGCTGTTTAGCACATTTAACATATCATATCCACATAAAATTGATATGGATGTGTTCGTATGAGTGAGGAGCAGTGCATAGGCATATAATTTTTTCTATAAATTATTTAATTTCTTTATAATTAATAAATAAAGATTTTAGTTTTGTACCATTTTTGATTTACTTCGTTTTTGCTTCGTTGGCAAATGTGCCCACTATCTATATATTAATAGGCTAACATTTTTCCCATACAAACAATTGCCAGGCTGTTTAGCACATTTAACATATCATATCCACATAAAATTGATATGGATGTGTTCGTATGAGTGAGGAGCAGTGCATAGGCATATAATTTTTTCTATAAATTATTTACTTTCTTTATAATTAATAAATAAAATTTTTAGTTAAGATAAATAGATATCGTAAACGTGTTTACAAATATCGTAAACACAGTTGAAGAGTCGCTTTAATTTAAAAGCGCTCACCACCGGGCCTATCTTCCTAGATCTGCCTTGATTTTGACCATGATTTCGCGTCGGACCGTGATCAAAAGGGCAAATCAGTGTTGCGGTACAACTGGAATTTGGAAAGTGTTGCTTATCTCCGCGAAAAGGAATAATTTTTGTACCAATACAAAGTTGAAAAAATAAATTGCATGGTCGAATTTCGACCACCGGCGATACTAGTGATTATTAATGGCGTAAGCTATGGGTTCGACATTACTCCGCGAAAAGCACATAAATTTACATTTATTTAGATTTAGTGGCATAAGATTTATATTGCACCACGTAACCAAACCGTTTAAATCATTTTGAAGGAGCGGAAAGATCCGGTGAAGTGTAGGACTTGAAAAGTTTCACATCATCTGCATACATTAAAACTTTAGAATAATTTATAGCACATGAGATGTCGTTAATGAACAACAAGAACAGAGTCGGTCCGAGATGGCTGCCCTGCGGAACCCAGAGTACACATAAATACTAATGCCACTATCACCAACACCGTCGGCGATACCGAAATGACGTTTTCGGTAAATCGGCATTATGACAACCGACGGCGTGCCGAATCTTTCGAAGTTCGGTAAATCGGCATTATGAACGCCGAATGAACGAACATTTTGACAGTTTTTCGTGCCGTAATTTGCCGCAAGTATTTGGTTGCGGCGATATTAACAAAATATCAAAAAATTACAATAAAAGTTTAAGTAAATTGTGTAAATACATGTACGAAGTTGGAATAAGTGTTAATAAGTGTGAATATATGTAAATATATTAATCAACCGGTCGCGAGAAGCCACAAACATGGCGTGAGTCCATTGCATTTTCCACCGAGATTGAATTGCTGTTATATGCAAAGAAAAACTTCAGAGAAAAAATTGTGAAATAATGATAATAACAGTGATTTAAATACGTGTGTATGTAGGTTTTGGAAATTAAAATATATTTTCACCAAAGAATAATAACGCATTTTCTGAAGTTGATAACTATTGTTTGACTACTATAAAAAAGCAACTAACGAATTATGAATGTGTATTACCAATAATTTACCATTTCAGTAAAAACTTTCGTCACAATAAAGACGTATTCAAATAAATATTGCAGGTGGTGGAAGGTCGGCTTAAGTATAATGCGCCCGCCATATTTATTTTCAAACCACTAAGAATGTTTCAATGAATCCTTCGGGAAAAGTTCTGCGAATGTTAATTTTACTAGTTATAACACTCTCGACTACGCAAAATTACTGTAAATCTCTCCAGATCTAACTCCAGAAAGGGAGTTCTGTCGGCTGAGGGTTACTTTTCAAAGCGCGGTGCAGTGCATAAGGGTGATCTACGCAAAAATACTGTGTTATTAATGAATTATGTTTCCGCAAGATTTCGTTTGCATTTTAGTGATCTATCGCCAAAAAAAATAAACGAAAAATTCCGGTACCGGGTACATTGTTATTGAAATTTTCCCCTGCTTTTGTATACAATTTGCTTTTATGTAGTTCAAAATAATTCTATGAAAAACAGAAAAAAGGACAAGGTAAAGGTTTCTTTCACGCAAAATTAAGACTATTATTTTTATTTTCAGCCTCTAATTAAATTTACGCTTGTTTACTTAAAGTAAAATGATTGCTATGATCCCTTAAAAACTTTCTCTCGTTTATCAGATTCCTTTGCTCTTCTTCATTCACAAATATAGCTGCTATCGCAATAGAATCCATTATTTTATTATTTAAATAAATAGTTTTTAGTAAAATAAACTAACTATGTATTTGCTTTTATCAAAAAGATAAGAAACGTCAGAAAATCCCGCTCAATTCTGCCAGCCAGATTTAGAAAGGTAGGCGCATACGTGAATTCAGAACTTTAATATTGTAATTGGTATAGTTTAATGTCAAAATAATGTTCCGCCTTGGTTAAAATCTGTATTCGCTTGGGACTCGCCCATTCCTGTTGGCCATAGTGTGAATTTGCTTTGATTTTGACATTACACTGTAACTTTGTAAATAAAAAAAAGTAGTTTCTGAATTCGCCGCTGCGCCTACCTGTCTTGAAATTCGCATCAGTACTTGGCAACACTGATTCGAACACAGTTCACATATTTGGCTACACTGAACTTCGAACCGTCGGGGTTGCTGATGCCATTTTAGATGAGTTCGGCGCCGTGGCTTTCGGCATTTCGGTGCCGCCGACGGCGTTGCTGATACACACATAAATGAATAGGCATTCTTAAAAACAACTCTTTGTGTTCTGTTAGAAATGTAAAAAGAAATCCAGTTTAGGAGGATAGGTTGAAAACCCAGTAGTTGAAGCTTGTGGATAAGTAAATTGTGATTAACCTTGTCAAAGGCTTTACTAAAGTCAGTATAAATAACATCCGTTTTAGCATTTTCCCTAAACCCATTAGAAACACTTGTTGTAAATTCCAGAAGGTTAGTGATGGTTGATTTACCCCTACAGAAACCATGCTGAGAGTTTACAATCAATGACTCAATCGAGTTTTTTATCTGGTTGCTAATAATCGACTCAAACAGTTTTGGGATAACAGACAATTTTGCTATGCCTCGATAATTTTCAATTGAAGATCTAATACCGCTTTTATGTAAAGGAATAATGAAGGATTCTTTCCAAGCACTAGGAAAAATGCCAAATTTCAATGACAGGTTGAATAGCTTTGACAAAGGTAGATAAATATGATCCGCACATTTTTTAAGGAAACATGCGGGGATCATATCCGGACCATAACTAAAAGACTCTTTCAGTGATTTAAGGTGATCTAAAACTTCATCTGAATTTATATAGGCAACATTAATTGTATTATTTTGAGAAAGATGGTACGGGTATATGCTGAAATTTAAGTTATCTTTGGAATAATTAGATTCGAAAAATTGTGCAAAGAGATTGGCAATGCTTTGATTATCACTAGACACACAATCCCGAAAACTCATAGATGAGGGAAATCCGCTCACTCTGCGTTTAGAATTCACAAAACCATAAAACGATTTAGGGTTACGAAAAATGTTCTTTTTCATTTTTCAAGGATAATCATTGTAGCACTTTTTGTTCAATGCAAAATATTTATGTCGTAAAGTTGAGTATTGAAGGTAGACTTTCCGCAAGCCTGTCTTCTTATATAATTTAAAAATGCGAGATTTCTTATTTTTTAAGGCTCTCAAGTCTTTAGTTTCCCACAGATGCAGGGGCTCAACATATATGTATTTCTGTTTGGGTACGAATTTATCAAACAGACAGTGGATCGTGTTAATAAAATGCAAAACATTTTGTTCAACGTTGCCATTGTAGTTTGGCCAGACTAGTTTAGATAGTTCACTATTAAGTTTTTTATAATTAGCCTTAGCAAAGTTAAAACGAAAACCCGAATCAGACGTTTTTGAGCTACAATGACCATCATCGCTTATAATTTCCAATGAAGGATGGTAAGCATCTTCAGGGAAAATAAGGGGGTCAGTTCTATTCACATAGTAATTAGAAACGTCATCTACAAATATCAAGTCAAGTACCTTTCCGAATTTGTTTTTAATGACGTTTACCTGATGAAGACAGAGATCCGACATTTCTTCTAAAAAGTCAGTACAATCTGCCTTAGATGTAATCGGCATGATTTCATTGTTTTCCTCGCTCCATGAAACGTGCGGAAGATTAAAGTCGCCCAAGACTATAAAAGAATCCAAGGGCGTCTTTTTTGACTCGACACGTTTCAGCAAGGAAACACTTTGAAGGTAAACTGACTGTTCGGAAGAAGGAGGAATGTAAATAACTGCCAGGTAAATATGCCCATTAATTTCTTCAGATGGAATTGAGGAATGAACCGCAATTAGTACCCCTCCACCGACCCTGTTCAAGCGATCATTTCTGTACACTTGGTATTCTATACTAAAGATTTGCGAATTAAAAATATGAGGTTTAAGCCATGTTTCGGTAAAAGAAATTATTTGAAAGTTACAATTAAAAGTTTTTAGATAAAAGTCTGTTAGTTTAGTATTTAAGCCCCGAACATTTTGATAGTAAATGTTTAGGGCAGATTTATTTATTAGTTTTTTGAGCTATTGCTAGGCAGGACGAGTTTTGGTAAGTTGTTATTAACGGATCTAGGTCTTTCTGCAAATTCGCGGACAAAGGTCCCGGCTGGCCAAAATTATTTCTTTAAAACAGTGTCATAATCTTTAGGCGAGACGTCAATTTTGAAAGAAGCTACATTTCTTTCATAATTAAAATTGAATTTTTTAACGAAAAGTTTTTCAGGAACAATTTTAGATGATATGAAAGCCCTCAGGTCCTCAACGGTTGTATCTTTATGAAATCTAGATACAAAAACTGATTTATCACGCGGAACGATAATCAATTCTTTGGCCTTCGGAACAGGCTCCTTGGCTTTCGGAACAGGCTCCTTGGCTTTTGATGCAAGAGCGATCGAGGGAGTTACGAAATTTTCTCGAGACGTTTGTTCAGCTAAAGCAGTTTTGGAGGAACATGGTTTGTCGACGTAGGGACCAGGTGAAGCCAAATCGATTAATTCTACGGAAAGCTCAGCCGATTCGACTGAAGGTTGCTCTGAACCTCTTCATTACGCAGGTTAATGGCTTTGGTTTTCTTTAATGGTTTTGGCAACGCGAAGGAACTAAACTAATGGACTTTTTTATTCTAGCAAAAATGTCACACTTTCTTCCGGCTGTCACATTTTTTTGTTCTCTTCCACACAGACTCAGCACTTTTTAGGGCTGTTTGTTCTATTGACAAAATATAAAACTGGCCCGACTACGGGCAACATTTGCTGCTCTTAGCACAAGTAAAGGGCTGCATTATTTTTGTTTCATTCATCGCATGAAAAATGCAACATTTTAATGGGGCACAGGACACATGTTGATGATGCTGCAATGTAATAATGCAACATTTTCACTCAGAATAGGAAATGCTATTAGTCTAATAAATGTATATTTTGTATTTCGGGTGTAAAATAGAATTGCTTTCTTTATTGACAATCACTTTCTATTTATACAAAATTTCTTACGCTAACTTACACTAATACTTATACATTACAAAATGTGTGTTCAACATATGCTGTGTCAGCATATGTGAATCATAAATATTTCATCGGTGCACATTGACAAACTGACGCTGTCGCTCAGTTGGTCATTTTGACTGCTCGGGCAATGCACTTGACAAAATGCAACAAATTTAACTATAGATATGCCATGTGTGCCGGTGTGTATAGTTATTTGATGTTAAACTCCCGCTGGGGTTTAACGGAATTTATTTAGGTCAGTTTGTTTTGGCAACATGTGCGGTTTACTACATGTACACATAAATTATGTGTACATGACACCGACTGTAAGGGCGGTGTATTTATGTAATACTACACCTTCCCCCTTAAAAAAAATAGATATATATTTGTATTCAACTATATATATCTATTTGAAATACTTAGTGACCCACTGAACGTTTGTCTCAATTGACAGAATTTTTAATTGCTTTTTGGCTCATATTGCCATTATTGTATAGAATTTTATTTTTCTTTTGTGTAGTTACATTTGTTTCTTGTTTGCCTTTATTGCATTCGTATGTATTTTTGCTATTTTTTTTTATTTATTTTTTTTTTTTTACATTTGGTTTGTATTGTATATTTATACATATTTTGTACATTACATTTGTTTTGCTTTCTTTGGCTTGTGCCTGTTTGTTGAAGTGAGTAAATTAGAATGCACATATATTTTGTTATTACTAAATTATTATTGGATAAAGTGCAATGCTTATTTTTAAATTGGTTTAAGCCTATTCTTATGAATTACGATTTCTTTTTTGTTTTTATTGCTATCTCCTATGCTATGTGGAATTAAAGTGAAGTTATTGTTCTTATCAATATTTAAAATATCCGTTATATCTATTTTCTAGCTTATGGGAGGCCTCTTCTCTAACTCAAACTAAATCTCCTATTTTAATTTCTTACTATAGCTACTTCTATCATAATTTGTTTTTTTTTTTTTTTTGTTTTTCTTTATATTCCTACCTTTCTCTCTTGGCAGTGTTTTCACACCAACCGTATTCATATTTTTCTTTATTGGCAGTGTTTTCACATCAGCCGTATTCCTATTTTCTTTATTGGCAGTGTTTTCACATCAGCCGTATTCCTATTTTCTTTATTGGTAGTGTTTTCACATCAGTCGTATTCCTATTTTCTTTATTGGCAGTGTTTTCACATCAGCCGTATTCCTATTTTCTTTATTGGCAGTGTTTTCACATCAGCCGTATTCCTATTTTTCTCTATTGGCAGTGTTTTCGCATCAGCCGTATCTTTTAATTTTTTTTTATCATTGTACCTTTTTCTCTTGGCAGCGTTTGCACGTCAGCCGTATTCAATTCAATTTATTTACATATGGTAAATTTGTGAGGGCTCTGGGCTCCAAGCGTGGGGTCTTCACATCTTACTTCTCTCTAGAATTGTGATAGTAACCACTCCGGCTCTTGTGACTCGCACCTTGAACCATGTTGCTGCTGTCATGTGGCGGAAGGTCTGTCTCGTCTGGCCCCTCTGATGCAGTCGTACCTTTATGGCTCGTACCAGCTCGTCCGGCAATGGATCCACTCCGCTGAAATTCCGCCACTCGGTCGGTGTCTCAACTGGAGCTTCATTGTTGGATCTAGATTTATCGTTGTAACTTGGCTGTGGTCTGTGTCTTCTATTTTGGTAATTCCCATGGTTGTTACTTCGGTAATCTCCACAGAAATTACTCTGGTACTGCCTCTGCTGTCATAAGTTCAAAATTGTGTTTGAGCTGCCCGTTATTTCGGTACAGCTGTTGGTAAATTTAGAAATTGCATCATTCATTGTTGTGAATGTTCCCGCTTACATGATCATTTTGACCTTGTCATTAGAGCAGTTTTTACACATGGCTTTAACTGCTGCCTGTGTTGCATATCTCGTTTGCTAAGTCCGGGTTTAATCCATCAGAGATATATGCTCCTACTAATGACCTGGTGATTTTCTCTATTTCTGCTGTGTATTGGTTAGCAGTTTTGCTACTTTGTTGGATGTTCAGGAGTTTTGCGGTTAAAACTTCTACTGATTCACTTTTTATTGCGATTTTTAATTTTATTTTAATTTGTTCTATGGTAGTTTCATTGCTGATAAAATTTCTTGCCGTGCCTTTTAATTTTGTTTTTATCATTGTAATGGCCAATGCCTCGCGTGTATCCTTGATTTGCTCAAGTATATCGAGTGCATCTAGAAAACTATGTAGATTTTCTGGTTTACCATCAAACTCTGATGGTACTGACGAAGCAGTTTTAATAAATTCTACTACGGTTTGTGGCATTGTGACGTTTATTATTGGGATATTAAGTGGAGTATTTAGTGGTTGATTGAGTGGTTTATTTTCTTCCACTGATGGAGTCTGACTCAATGAAGGTGAAGGAGTTCGACTCTGGGCACGTTCTGATAAAAGCAAAGTGAAATTAATCTGGATTTCCTCCTCTACTGTGGTTGGAACTGTCGTTTCTATATTATGCCTAGCTAAAGAAGATACTAATTTGTCTCGTACGGTAGCAAAAATTAAATAAGCTTCTTTTCTACTCTGAAAAAAATACCCGTAGTTAAATCAACAACTTTCCGCTGTTGAACCTCCGTCTTTGATTCAACAGCAAAAGTATTTGCTTTAATGGCAAAGTTGTTGATTCAACAACTTTCCATAGTTAATTCAAAGACGGGAGTTTTTGATTCAAAAACTCCCTTGCTGTTGAAAAATTTTGAAGTAAATAAAAAATAGAAAAAATTTTTGTCAAACTTAAATTTTCGGGAAAAATATATACATACATATACATATGTATATGCAATATATAAATACAAATAAAGGTAAGTCACAATAATAATATTTATATATTATTATAATATATTAATATTATATGTACATTTGTACGTTTAAAAATACATACATATATTTTATATTTTCAGATTAGATATGTTTGATTATCCCATTTTCCGATAGCGAGCAATCGAGGTAAAACTTGTCGGAGATGATTGCGCAGAAACCTACAAATCTGGCGGTCGGAAAATAATGTAAGTTAATATAAAGAATGTGTTATGAAATAATAAAATAAAATCAGTTGTGTTTATGTGTTTGTGTGTGTAAAAAGCCCTACAGACAGTGATTGTCATTTGATATATCATTTGAGGTGCAGAATTGATGGATATTTGTGCCACTACTGCCTACAAGTTTCCATAATCTTTATATTGGCGGTGTGAAAATGTGATGCAAACCTTTGTGGCCGTGTCTCTTTCCACACATCGTGTTGTTCAAATGATGCATCAAACGACCATCACTGAATGGAAAAAGTTTGTTTGGTGAAACCGGGCCTTAGTATTAATATTACTATGTAAACATATATTATATAAAAAAAAACTAAATAAAATAATATCTATTATATTAAAAAAAAAATACTATTGTTTACAATTTTTTTGAGATTAACTTAAATGCGTAAGTATTTGCTTTAATGGTGTCCGTTTTTGGACCAAAAACTTTTGCGGTTAATCCAAAAGCAAAAGTTGTTAGCTTAAATACGAACAGTATTTGAATCAACAGTGCTCGCATTTGGACTAAAAATTTTTGCTGTTAATTTAAAAGTAAAAACTTTTAACTTAAATGTAAAAGTATTTCATTTAACAGTTTCCGTTGTTAACTTAAATACGAAAAGTATTTAAATCAAAAACGCTCGTATCTTTGAAACAACAACGGAGCGTTGTTGGGCACATTTCAACTGCGGAAAGTTGTTCATTTAACGACAAAAGTCTTTGTATTTACAACGTTTTTTTTTCAGAGTATGTTCAGCAGTGAAGAGATTATTTTTCTCGTTAATTATTTGTCTTATATTTTTTAGAGCTTCCAAAATTAAGTTGAAATGCTTTATTAATGTTTCGTTTGTGATCGAATTTAACTATTCTATTTTCATTGTTTTTTCCTTCTGAACTTTCCTTACCTACTTCGTATCCTGCTATAGCTATTAAAATGCTGTTTAGAGCAATTTTCCACCATGCCATATTGATAAGAAAAACTTTGAAATTTTGATTTTATATTTCAATTTATTCAATTTATTTATTTATTTTGTTTTCCTTAATTCTCTAATTTTTCGTTTTAATCTTAGTCTATCTTCTGCATTAGTGCTTAAATTTAGTAGCCTGTAAGTTTCGGCTATTTCTTTAATTTTTCTTACTCGTCTACCTGCCCGTTTATTCTTTTTAATTACTACTGGAGGAGGTATTTTAGGGATATCCTCCTTTTTGGCCTTATTTCTTCGCCTATACTCTTCTATTGTAATTAGTTTCGGGCCTAGGTTTTTGTTTTTGAGGTGTTCCTCAGCAAATTTTATAAATTCTTTTATAGTGCTAACGCATTTCTGAAAGATTCTATGAAACTGTTCCTGACTTTTAATGTCTTGTGACATTTTTATACAAACATTTTCGAATTTAAATTTTTATTTTTATTTGTTCAGAAATTTGTCTTTTAATTTACAATTTTTAATTTTCTTCAGGGCTTGCTCTCCTTATTAATCTATTTGTTTCTTCTACCAATGTGGAAGGATATCATAAATCTTCCATTGTGGGCTCTCCGCCCATTCCTATATAGGACCAAAATTGTCTTAACCAGTTTAGATTGTGTCTGTTGCTTCCCCTATCTCTTGATCTTGATCTACGAGCAATGTCTGCGTTTTTACGCTCTAAATGGTCAATAGTATAATTTATTGTTTCGTAGTCAAGATCGTCAGGTAATGCACTGTCCATAGGAAAAGATTACTTAGAGTAAATAACCTTTAAAAGATGGGTTCGAATTTACTCACTTTATAACAAATTGTTTTTGTTTCTTAATAAAAATTGACATTCATTAAGTTATACATATTTATTCAATGTCCCTAAGCGGAAATTAAAATTTCTGCTACTTGGTTTAGCGGCTGTTAGGCTGCTCAATTTATTCTAAAATTCCCTAAATTTATACTTAATGTTTTTTGTTGTTGCTCCGGTCCCTGCTGTCAGTAACCATATGCTTGTCCTTGCTATTGCTGCTGATAACTAAATTGGTGGTGCGAATAAGTCGATTTCGGTTGGAATTTTTCATTAGTTGCAATGGGTTGTAGTTAGTGCTCTGCGATTATCTAAATTGGTGATGCGAATAAGTTGATTTCGGTTGGAATTTTTCATTAGTTGCAATGGGTTGTAGTTAGTGCTCTGCGATTATCTAAATTGGTGATGCGAATAAGTTGATTTCGGTTGGAATTTTTCATTAGTTGCAACGGGTTGTAGTTGGGTGTTAGTGGTCTGCGATCATCAAGGTACATGTCAAACCATAGCTGCGATATGTAATTTGTATGTATACAGATCTGAGACCAATAAAAATTGTATAAAATATAACTTTTCTTTGCTTTAATAGCGGAATATTCTCTCTTTATCTTATCCCGAAAATCCCGGGATAAAATTCTAGCTATCCCGGGATTTTCGGGATGTCAAAAAGGGCGGGATCCCGGGAATCCCTATGTCATACATATGGTATGGTTGTTTAACATACCGCTAATAAAGTCTATCCATTTAAAATATGAACCACGGGCTCTTATTTTTTTATCAAAGTAAATACATATCGAGCCCTAACCGCCATAAAAGTTATCCAACAAAACTAGATTTTTTATGGAAATCAATAACTTATTATCACACGCATCAACTCCTAAAATTCCATAGCCTTGATATGTGCCGTTTTGTAGTTAGAGACTAAATAAATTTCAAGGCTGCTTACAAAGTGTAAGCAAATGAAATTACAAAAAACCTTCTGTAAAATTTAGTTTTTGTTGGATACACTTTTATGGCGGTTAGGGCTCGATATGTATGTATGTATGTATGTATATTAGGGTGGGGCGATTCGGATTCCTCTCATTTTTCTGAGTAGAAAAGCCCTCCACAACATTTTTCTAAAATTAATTTTGATGTTCCGGAATTCGGTTTTTATGAACCAAGACGAATTTTTGAAAATAAAAATTGGGCAAAAATCGACAAAAAAATATCCAGGCCAATATGCACATCGATTTGAAGCAGAATTTTATGCTGAATCCAGATATGAAATCCGAATTAAAATCGGATGATCCGTTTTCGAGATATAGCCTGATTTCCGGTTATGGAGGCCGAATGCCCAAAATCGCATATTTTCGCGATTATCTCTTGTTGTGCACAATATATCTTAATTTTTTTTTGCAAACTTCTTAAAGATACGTCAATGTAATATACGAGCAGTATTTTAAAATATTAATTTATCTTGTGGTATAGGAAAACTAGAATGCACTCTTTTTTCCTTGGCCCAAAATTCGGTATGGTTTCTCTATGTTATAGTCATCCGATACCGGTGATTTTCGCCGACAGCGCTTTGTGTACAATAAATGCTCCAAATCTAAAATATCAGAATTTTAGCTGCAAAAATTTAAGAGTTATTCCCTAAAACGTAGCATAAAATTCTGCTTCAAATCGATGTGCATATTGGCCTGGATATTTTTTTGTCGATTTTTGCCCAATTTTTATTTTCAAAAATTCGTCTTGTTCATAAAAACCAAATTCCGGAACATCAAAATTAATTTTAGACAAATGTCGTGGAGGAGTTTTCTACGCAGAAAAATGAGAGGAATCCGAATTTCGATGGCGCGGTATAGGTTAGTAAATCGCCCCACCCTAATGTATATATGTACATATAAAAGAATTAACCTAGGAAACTATTTGCCTTCATTAGTAAAACTTTTTCAAAATTTGCGTCGGTTAGTGATCCTCGCCAGGAGGAATTTAATAAACCATCGTAGTAGAATAAATGTTCCAGCGCTGCTGAGGAGGACAGAGAAGTATTGTATTTTATAAAAGTAGTCTTCACTCGAGGGTATATATGCAACATAATAAAAGAAGTGCTGGAATCCGCTAAATATGCCCAAAACTCCGTGTCACACTTTGTTTCTGATGATGACAACTGCTGAAAAATATGATATTTTACTTTAGTTATATGTAGATATATGGGTGCTACATTTTGCATGCTACTCATTTACACATTCTTGGCCTACTACTTCTTTCGCCAATTTAATAATTTCATTCTAGTTTCGGTAAATTTTGCATTTAAAGCTGACAGCCACGTTGTTTTTATTTGTGGGCAGAGCACAGATGCTATGATGGCATCGTTCAAATCCTCAGTCAAGTTAAAAAAATTTAAAAATCTTTGCTCTATGGCATTCATGACAGAGGCAACAGTCAGAATAACTTTTGTTTGTATTTTTTGCTATCATATGCATATACTTTGTGCGAGTTCTGGCTAAAGTTGGTAGTAGAAAATCATAAAACATTTTTTTATCGCCTTGCAGGACGTCAATGACATCAGCGATCGGGCATAACAAATCAATATATTCTTGCAGGTAGTTAAAATATGGTTCAGTAAATAATTCTTCGTGAAGCATGAGCATCGCTTTGTTAACTTTTGATTTGTGAATCAGCAGGTCTTTCATCGAATCATACAAGGAATTCCACCTTGTAACCACAGGGTATTTCAATTCGGATCCTATTAAAGCCTTCAACTTTTCAGAAGTGCTAGGCTTATTTACTTTTTTCCAAAGGCGTAAACATTTTTGCATTATCTAAAGGAAAAAAAATTTCATTAAGAAAAAATTAAAAAATAGAATTTTCTTATTTTATGGTAATTTTAATGTATTGAATAATATTCAAATAGTAAGAGTCGAATAGTTTTTACATACATACATACATACTTTATATTAGTTTGAACTATATGTTTGTATATTTTTATATTCTAATATGAGGAACTAGGGTATATATTTTCTTACCCTTTCATGTTTCTGAAATAATTCCATGTTTTGTTTTAAAATGCCCAGTTTAAAGTGTGCGTGGCACATCGAATATGATTTAGTAGCTGATAATTGAACGAGTTATCGGGAATGTCACCAAAGTTGACATTCTCCGTCGTCATTGTTGTCTAAGCTAGTTTTACAAGTATTTCCGTGGCGTATACGCAACATTTTTGTAAGAATTTTGAAGCAAATTACATGCATACTTTAACACCATTTTGCACCATTTATTTTATTTTGTGATAGTGGGAACATACTGATTTTTGGTCAAAATTTCAAAAATAATTATTTTCCATCCTTAATATTTTCACTTGCTTTAAAATTTTCTTCCTTACCCCTGAGAATTCTTGTCAATAGAAATTAAATTGACATAGAAAAATAAGGTCATAACTGTTGACGTCGGCCACACGTTCTGAGGTCATTTCGTTTACTGGTTAATTTCGCCGGAACAACAACACAAAATAAAATCTGTGATCAGGATTCGTTGGATTTTTCCTCTGATGACTATACGAATGATCCAAACTTTTCGCTAAACGAAGAAGCTCTACCATCGCGAAAGAGGAGCGGCCCAGATCAGTCGATTCAGACGCCGTCTGATAACCTTTTCAATAATGATTGCCCGAGACCAGCTGTGTTTAAGCATTTCGAAATTGTAAAAAGGTTTGTGTTAATATTATCTAATTTAATGCCATCTCCAAAACAATGAAAACGTTTATATTTAATAGTTAGACGGAGATGGATACTCCCGTTATGGAGATGGTATAGTAGTAAGTAGTATGTTGCCGATTATTCAATGTAGAGTTGAAGGGTTCGGCGAAAATAACATCAAATTTTGTTCGCCACTTGAGGGAAAGGCATCCTAAAAAATTTGAAAAATATAAAAGTGGTAAGGAGCTGAAGAGCACAAAGCCAAGGGTGGAAAGCAGTTTTAATAAGTTGGTAATGGACTTCATAATTGAATATATGCTTCCGATATCAGTAGCAACCTCTGAAGCATTTAAAAAAATAATTAAATATGCTAATTCTAAATTAAAAATAATGAGTCGGCCAACAACCGTAGCATTAATTGAAGCATCATATGGTGTGATGATACAAAAAATTAAAACCTTGGTGGATTCAAATATTTCTTTTTGTACGACTGCCGATATTTGGTCCACAAAACATAGAGCTTTTTGGGCTATACCATTCACTGGATTGATGACGCATTAAATCGCCAATAGGCGGCATTAGCTTGTAAACGATTTCCAGGTCCCCACACATTTGACCGCATACGACACTATTATTCAAATACACGCTGAATACAAATTAAATTCCCGTAATATACTTAAGAGCGACTATACCTGATAATGGCTCAAATTTTGTCAAGTTATTTAAAGAATTCGGAATAGATAGTGTCAAAACTACTGACCATGATGACAACGATGACCATGGAGAAGATGAAATCAGCTTTGGGGACATTCCTGATAACTCGTTCAATTACACTGCTCTACAGCTAAAAAATACTCTAAACGCGACCATCCTATCTATATGTAAAATCGGTCGCTGATTCGAAATTTTTAATTCTATGGGAAGGTTTTTGAGATATCGGCAATTTACCGTTATTTGGCCAATGGCTCCACTTAATCCTGTATATCTCTTTAACGCAGTGAGCTATCTTCCTCGTGTAGTAGCATTGCGCGACTTGGCTGTATTTACTTGATCGCCTATAACTTTTCCATTTTACAACGGATTTTCATCGTTGATAGCTTATCTTTTTCCCAATATAATAGAGCTTCACGTAAAGGAGTAAAACCTAAGGTGAAAACATTGGTTTTAAAGATATATAATATAATACAATGGCGCTATTATAACTCTGACGAGTTTTATGGCCGAGCTTCTCTCCCAATTCGAGGTGTGCTCCTTTTTGTTTTTCCTACTAATTGGGTGGACCTACAGTTTTATGCCGGCTCCGAACGGCGAATGCATTTTTTGTGAGAAGCTTTTTCATGGCAGAAATACACTCGGAGGGTATGCCACCCACTGCCGAGAGGTGACCGCTGCTCTTAAAAATCCAATAATTGGATTTTTACTAATTAGAAAATTTTTTTGGTGTTTTTCTCGGACCGTGGTTTGAACCCGAGACCTCTGGCATAGCAGGCGAGCACTCTACCCACTGCACCACAGCGGCCACGTGGTTTTAAAGATATTGCCTGACAAAGTAAATTTTTTCTTCAAAAAATCGAAAAAATTCAAATTGAATCGTCAATATTTCGGAAACTATAAGAGTTAGAGAAAAATGTTATAGGAGCCATGAATAGGAAATTTAATTTTTTTTCCGTTTGGTGTCACCTCCCCATAGAATTTAAAATTAAACCGTTTTTCGGAATCAGCGACCGATTTTACATATAGATAGGATAGTCGCGTCCAAAGTACAGACATTAAATTCCAGTGTTATCAGCTACCAAAACATATTCGATGTGCCACGCACACTGTCACCTACCCTTTTGTACAAACAACAAAACTCCACGGCTCAATACAAAAGGCAAAACAACAGCACTTGGTGACAATAACAAAAATCTAATGCACCGACTCACTCAGTGGAGACGGGGTGGGTACATACAACAAATCAAACACACAAACTAAGACCAACCAAAAATAAAAGACCAACAATTTTTCCAAAATGTCCAAACTATGACAAACAAATGTTTTATGGGTGCACACGAGGTGAGGTCCAACCGGAAGGTTACCAACCCACTCGCACAGTTCCTGTGCTGCCACGAACAACTTTAACCCGCCGCCAAATGACTGGGCTCTGGGTGCGAGACGCTAGAAGGATGGGTTAAGGAACACAGGGGGGCGAAACACAGTGCTTCGTCCCATAGACAAAATTAAGATAAAATAAACTGCGTAATTTATTCAAGTAATATATATTTTTGTGAAGCTAACATATCACCTGGAATAAATATATAAGTAGAATTTAAAATCTCATGCTTTTGTTGCCAAAAGAGGTCGCTAAAATCAGTACAATTTTGAGGCAAAACTGTTTTAGCGTAATACGATTTTTATTGTGTTACAAAAAAAATTGCCAAAAATTCATTTTAAATCGTATTACTCTGAAACTTGCCAAATTTGCTTACCATTATATGCCCTAATAGCTGAAATAACTTTTGATAAATGATTTATTTCAGAAAGGTGACTAGTTCCATCGAAACATTTGCGACTGTTTTATTGGAGTTCAAAAAATTACTAAAGTTTGATAGAGTCAAACAAAAAAATAAAAAAGAACGACTATTTTTTTATTAGCGAATTTGGTTAACTTTGAAGTGTTCTAGTAGAATCTGTAAAAAAATTGCATTGTTTTTTGCCGGAAATGTAGAAATTGTACGATTTTGTAAGGCCATATTTTTAAAATTTTTAAAAATTCTGCAGAACCTTTTATATATGGTATCGAAAAAATTTAGCAAAATTAATGTATGTAGTTACTTTTTCTCTCATGCTATAGGAAATTAGCCTAATTATGCTAAATATTTATTATTATTAATATGTGACAAATACTTACAAAAAAACATACATGTAATACTAACTTTTTTAGGTGAGACACATAAAATTTTACAAAATTTTACAAAATTTAAAAAAAAAACAAGAAAAAACGACTTTTTTTTTATTTTAATTTGCGATTCTATGCTAGGAGGTCTTGCTACCAAAAAAGAAAAAGTTTCAAAAATTATGCCGGAAATCGCTAATTTAGTACTTTATTTAACATCCCAAAAATTTTATTTTTACATCGAAAAATTTTATAATAAAAAAGTATTTCTGTGTTAACTCCAATAATATTGCGCTTTTAAAAGTTACAATTTGATATGTGCCAAAATCATATTGATATTCTGCAATAAAATAATGCATTAAACTATAACAACGAACATATTTTCTGAACAAATTTAAGAGTAATTTTCTTTAGAACCATTTTTTGCAATAACTAACGGGAGTAGTCCATCCTTGATTCTAAAAGGATAAATATATATGTTATAGTTCGTTTTTAATGTATTGTGATTACATGTTAATCCAAAAATTACTTTTTGTAAAAAAGGATATATGGGAGGTAGTCATGTCCTTGCAGTGAAAAGGACGAAACTTCTCACCTAGTTTAAAAACATAATTCTACAAACATACACTAAAATTCATTTCATTCTGTTTGAAATTGAAGTTGAAATCACAATTTTAAAATTAAGGATATATGGGAGGTACTTATATCCTTTCACATAAAAGAACGAAAGTTATAACCTAGTTTAAAAGCATAATTCTATAAAGATATGCCAAATTTGATGTCATTCTGTTTGAAATTGAAGTTGAAATCACAACTTTAAAATCAAGGATATATGGGAGGTAGTCATGTCCTTGCATCGATTTGGCCAAAACTTCGTTTTTTTCTTATCTCTATTATTTTATGCCTGTACACAAAATTTCATCGTTCTGCGATTACTCCCCTAATTTTGCCGATTCACTATATTGAGACGAAGCACTGTGCGAAACAAAGACGCGACAAGTTCCACAACAATAACATCAAATACAATACTTAGACAAACCGGAGTGTGTTCCGGCTTCAGAACCCCCGCGGCACAAAGTAATCACGATCCACCTTGATCACGGGCAAAACACAAACACCAAATCCGCTTTCTTCTTTTTTTTTTTGACACACCCTAACCCACACTATTTTCCTCCCCCTCACAAACTTTTCACATGCTTATTTAATTTTCCACACTCTTCTAAGTTGTTACGTACGGGGCCGACGGACATGCCCGATCATCCTCCTCCCACGGACCATGTACCCCACTTTCATGCTTGGTCACCACGGGGTATGCTTGCGTTGTGAGCACAGCTAAGCTCGCCGGATCGTGGGTCTTGTGGTAGGAGAATTTGGAAGGCAATAGGGGAGGTGAAGCAAACTGAATGACACCACAAGACGTCTTGTAGGCAGATTTCCCACCCCCGTGTTTTCTCGACCGTTTTTTCTACGGCACCAACGTATGTAAATGTGTTGATGAATACGTCCGAGATTTAGATTGACGGTGGTCAGTCGACAAAGAGAGAGTTGCATGTACACATATATATTCAGACACATACAAATGAGTTTAGCGATTAAGTGTTAAAGACATGCGCCAAAACGTATGCAACTAAGTTAAGCAGGTATAACCTAATGTGGTGAATTCCAATCAGAGGCTTATCGGATGCTTGTCATTTTGAAATCTGTTTAAGATCCGAGTTAAGTTAATTTTCATCCGATTACCATATACAAACTTTCATATAAATAGGATTAAGTTTATTCTAATGCCAAGAGATTATTGAATTATTATGAGGCGGCGCTAGCGGAATAGCTGTAGGTTTAAGGAGCGGCTTCAACCACATCGACGGTCGAGCTGTAATTGATAACTTGGTGACTAGGACCAAGAGAGTGTGTGGGCACTGGGTGTAGTTGTTGAGTAACCACCCAGTAAACCAAAAGTCTTGTTAATAATATTATAACAAGCTTACAAATATAAGCGTTAAGCTTGAGGAATGCTTGTGTAAACGATTGCAAAATACTTAAGAACAATTGTAGACAAATCAAAACGGCACCCTTTTTATAAGCTTACCAATGTAATTGTAAAAAAATATTACTTGTCAAAGCTTGTTGTAAGCTTACAAATGTAATTGTAGAAAAATATTACTTGTCAAAGCTTGTTGTAAGCTTACAAATGTAACTGTAGAAAAATATTATTTGTCAAAGCTTGTTATAAGCTTATAAATGCAATTATATAGTAATATTGCTACTAAAATATATATATATGTATATATAATTTTTCCCAGGCTGTCATACACTGAAAGAAAATAAGATAGCCAGCTGCAATAATAAAATTTATTAGGTACGAAATTAAGGTACATATGTTAATAGGAAATTCAAATTATACAAAATTATAATCAAATTAAATTAAAATATATTAATAGTGGTCTAATCCCAGAAATATTATAGCCATCAAGTTGTGTAACTAAACATATTATTTTTCATAAATTTAGCATAAAGAACTTATTAGAAAAATTAATACGTGAACATTTCTTTTACGTATATGTATATATGTGGTTGCGGTGTTTATTACACTATGAAATAGCATTTTTGCGGGCGGAATAACTTACACACAGAACTAAAGGCCACTATCCGTATAGTAAAACCCACAAACTATGCTTCCTAACAACATATTTCTATATGGTATGTATTTAAACCCTTTTTTCTTTGTTTAAAAATTGCTCAGGAGAAATTTCGCAAATTTAAAATGACAATAAAAAAATTCGACATCAGGGACCAAACGTTATGGGCGTTTTACTATACCTTTATTTCTGTGTGGGAATTATTCCGCATACATATTTTTAAGTTAAATATTAATATTAAGAGTAAAAATATTAAGAAGTAAATATGCTAAAATATATTTATAGCTAACAATGCAGATATTATCTCTAAAAATAAAATGTTTAAAAATTAATTAAAAATTATTACCGGGAATATCGATAGGCAACCTAATGGGGTTAATGGTTTATTTTTCTTATAGGTATTAAATTTATGAAAAAAAAGCTTAATCACTCAACTTGGTGTGTGGAATGCTTTTGAACTCAGATCTCGTAATTCAAGGATTATAACTACAATTATACATTATATTTCATAAAGTATTTTTTAGTTTTGCTGTTTATTATTATTTTTGTCATTTTGTTTATAGTTTTGTCGCAGCTTTATTCGGTTTTTTGCAAACTGGAAGAAGGACCTGGTATCTTTTATAATATTGTCTTATGTGATACCACTCGAAATGGCGGCATCTATAAAATATAAAATATTAATTAACATTCTGGAGTTTAACATGATTTAATTGTAATTACTTCGAATAGCTTTTGTTATGCTAAGACTGCGTACACATTTCTTTGACTCCGTGCCCTTCCAGCACATCGTTTCTGCTACTTCGTCAACAAGGATCTTCTTCCAACAATTTTTGATGAAGCTTAGTGCTGTGGCTACGAAAGATAATTCCGTTTCCTGAATTAAAATTTAAAAAAATTAAATATGTATAATTAGTTACAATATGTACATAAATGAAGCAATTGAGTATGTTTTTACTGGTGTAATGACTTACAAAAGCTACAAACAATTCCGCATTTTGTTGCAAGGATTTCTCGAATGCGGATAACTCTTCTATACGTTCAAAAGGTTTTGTGGGCATTACCAGTCGAAAGAAAATTAAATTACCTTTTCATCGCTGCTATAACATTTTTCTGTAACTCTTATAGTTTCTGAAATATTGACGATTCAATTTGAATTTTTTCGATTTTTTACGATTTTTTGAAGAAAAAATTGAATTTGTCAGGCAATATCTTTTAAACCAATGTCTTCACCTTCGGTTTTACTCCTTTACATGAAGCTCCATTCTATTGGGAAAAATATAAGCTATCAACGAAGAAAATCCATGGTAAAATGGAAAAGTTATAGGCGATCAAGTAAATACATCCAACTCGCGCAATGCCTCTGCACGGGTATATTCTATGCATGTTATACCCGTAAATGGGCTTTTATCTACTGCGCTGCCAATGTGCTGCTACTGCAGATGTGTAGGTATTGGTATAACATGCATAGAATATACCCGTGCAGAGGCATTGCGCGACTTGGATGTATTTACTTGATCGCCTATAACTTTTCTATTTTACCATGGATTTTCTTCGTTGATAGCTTATCTTTTTCCCAATAGAATGGAGCTTCACGTAAAGGAGTAAAACCGAAGGTGAAGACATTGGTTTAAAAGATATTGCCTGACAAAGTCAATTTTTTCTTCAAAAAATCGTAAAAAATCGAAAAAATTCAAATTGAATCGTCAATATTTCAGAAACTATAAGAGTTACAGAAAAATGTAGCAGGGATGAAAAGGAAATTTAATTTTCTTTCGTTGAGTGTCACTCCAAGGAAGATAGCTCACTGCGTTAAAGAGGTATACAGGATTAAGTGGAGCCATTGGCCAAATAACGGTAAATTGCCGATATCTCAAAAACCTTCCCATAGAATTAAAAATGAGCCCGATTTTCGGAATCAGCGACCGATTTTACATATAAATAGGATGGTCGCGTTCAGAGTATTTTTTGGCTGTAGAGCAGTGTAATTAAAAAAATGTAACTATTAATCAATTATAGCTAAAATCGTCCCAATAAATCGACGCCTGAGAAAAAGATCACCTTATTTCGAAACTTGTTTCAAAAACGCCCTATTTCAGAATTTGTTTTAAAAACGCCCTATTTCCGAAAATATGAATGAAATTTTCTCTGACCTGGTATGTTTTCGAATACAATTTTGAAATAGCGCGTTATTAAAACAAATTTTGAAATAGGGTGACCTTTTACTCAGGCGTTTAAATATTCATGCATTTTATTAATATATTTCATACCATTTGAATCAGGTATCTCCTTGCATATTATATTTGCAGTTTCCAAAGTCAATACGTTTTCTTGGTTCTCGGAAGAGTTAGTCGAAGTTTCTATTTGGCATAATGCAGTTTTATAATTATTATATTTTATATTTACTTTTTTTCCCTCTGGAAATAATTTTTTTTTTATAAATTGTTTGACACACGAAATTAAACTGATTGAAAAGTGCCAAAAGTTGACAAATTTTCAAAAACATATTTTTATGAATATTGAAAAAAAATTATTATTAATAGTTTTATAAGCTTACATTCAAGTATAATTTAAGCTTATTGTAATATTACAATTAAGCTTATAACAAGCGTTATTACAACAAGCTTACAATGGACAATTATTATAAGCTTGTTCTCAAGTCCTATTACATTTCGCTTACTTCCTGGTCTGTTGGGCAGTGCTGGAAGCGTTTCTGTATTTAGTATTGCATGTCTGCGTAGGTACCTGCAGGAGGGCAACAGCGTGGATGTGGTTGATGTATGTCTCGGAATTCCGAGAAATCGTAGTAGTAAGAATTTTGTATTATTGTAACCAGGGACCCAACCAGTTATGACTTTTATGATAAAAGTTACGATCAAATTTTTTGACTTTATTTTTTTTCGGCAGACTATAACTGTTAAAAGTTGACTTTTATTTTTTCAGTGAAATAATAACAGTTAAAATGTGACTTTTATTTTTTTCCGGCAATTTGAAATTACAAAGAGACCGTTAGCCCAACTAGGGTAAATTTGGTATCAATGGACTCGTAAGTCCTAGATTCCAACGACATATAATACATGTATATACATACAATTATATACATATATTATGACCAAATATGTAATCTATGTTATTGTATGATGAAAATATCAACCACTTCTTAGAAAAAAAACTGCCAAAAAAAAAAACGATTTCCTATAAAGCTAAAAGTTACACTTTGTTAGGCTAGAATTATTTGGTCTATAAAACTGTGTACTCAGAAGTTTTCTAAAAAATCAAAAAATAAAATAAAATTTTTTTTGGAGTTAAACTCTCAAAAACAGTGATTTACGACAAAAATAAAAGGCAATTCGAAACTACAAAGAGACCGCAATCCCCACTAGGGTAAATTTGTATCAATGGACTCGTCGTAAGCCCTGGATTCCAACGACATATAATACATGTATATACATACAATTATATACATATATTATGACCAAATATGTAATCTATGTTATTGTATGGTGAAAATATCAAGCACTTAGAAAAAAAAACTGCCAAAAATCAAAACGATTTCCTAGAAAGCTAAAAGTTACACTTTGTTAGGCTAAAATTATTTGGTCTATAAGGCTGTATACTCAGAAGTTTTCTAAAAAATAAAAAAAAACCTCAAAAAGAGCGAAGAATAAAAGGCAATTCGAAACTACAAAGAGACCGTAAGCCCAACTAGAGTAAATTTGGTATCAATGGACTCGCCGTAAGCCCTGGATTCCATCGACATAACAAATGAAAACAGTTCAGAAATTTGTTTTCATACTGGTATTTGGTCAACTAAAATAACTTTTTAATTTTTTTTAAAGCTAATATTAAACTAAATATGGTTACAGCATTTAGGGCCAACAAAATCCAAAACCTAAAGCATTGAAACAACAGAAAAGAAACAAAAGTTTAAAAAATTTGAAAAGACACATTGTAAATTAATTCTTTGGAATTTTTTCACATGTGACAGAAACTGAAAAAACAGACCTGATCGTTGAAATTTTGGTATGATGGCCACTAGCCTCAACCACACATTGTACACGAAGGGTCATGGAATGAATTAGGCCCTGCAGCCCATGAATTTCGCGTAGTTTATGCCATTTTTCCTGAATGGCATTAATTACAGCCTTTTTCGCTAGTAGACCCTCGTTTTCTCTCTTGTTATTTCAAGAAAGGCTAAAAAAGTTTGACTGGGCTTAACCTGGGACTTTGGGCAGGTGCTTTGGTGCAATTATGCAGTACCCAAGTCCTGCACAGCAACGATTTGTTTTTAGGAACGTTGTTCAGGTACATCTTGTACTTTAATTTATTGGCGTTTTTAGGTT
The DNA here is from genome assembly GCA_960531455.1 of Urophora cardui. Taxonomy (NCBI): domain Eukaryota; kingdom Metazoa; phylum Arthropoda; class Insecta; order Diptera; family Tephritidae; genus Urophora; species Urophora cardui. The sequence continues at coordinate 35,396,662 of OY482675.1, read as the reverse complement.
AAAAAATGCAAATTTTTATTGCGATCTTCGACTACTCGTCAAGCTAAAACTCCTTCATCATCAGGTCATTAAATATCCGCAGTCCGCCAACACCCTTGGAGGATAAACAACTCCACATTATTGCAAACAATTTGGTCTAATATTCTTCTGTAGCAGAGCTGTGTGGATGTTCTTTTTCGCGATGAAACAAAAATACGCACGATGCATCGCTATGGACACGGAAAACTTTCGAGAACAACCAACTTGTAACTAATTAATTGAAATACATAATGAACTGTTAAGTTGAAAAAAGTGACTAATGATTGAAGGTGTGATGCTGACGGACGGACATAGGGACAGTGGTATAGGGTACGCAATTGAACGGGAGTACATTTTGGGGTCGGCACAAAAGAATAGCCACAGCCGACCATGGATGGGTGGGCAGCGGAGGCGGCCGCGAACATCAACGGCCAGGTAGCCAGCTAGAATTTAAGCTGAGTGAGCGGACAGACATGGGGGTTCGGGGAGACTATTGGTATCCCGAGTAGTTAATCAAGTAAAGGGGTATGAGTTTTTGTATGGTACGGCCTCATGTGACGGCACCACACGACCCACGATCCGGCGAGCTTAGCTGTGCTCACAACGCAAGCATACCCCGTGGTGACCAAACATGAAAGTGGGGTACATGGTCCGTAGGAGGAGGATGATCGGGCATGTCCGGCGGCCGCGTACGTAACAAAGTATCTCACACTACACTATTCCGTTAAGTTGGACTTTTTTCTTCTTTTTTTTTCAAACTCAGAACTTTAACTATTATTTTATTTTATAATTTTTCTCCAAAGAAAAGGCCGATCGCACAGAAAGAATGATGTTCTCGCGATCGCATACAAAAGTATTCTGACGCGCACCCGCGAGCCAGACCGAAGGCTGCGCGCCAGCATATACATTCTTGTATATACCCTCAGGCTGAATGTGTGGGTAACCACCCGGTCGCACCGAACCGCTAACCTGTGCGGTCATCTCGGATGCCCCGTCCAATGATATACAACCACACACACAGACTGCCTTCATCTAGCGGATGCCTCACTGCACCGCAAAAGGGAGTAAAGCGATGACACCCCTTTCTGCGCTTTCCGCGCTCATTGTTTTCGCTCTCATTTTTATAATCAGATGTACTAGTACACAGAGTATTATAGTTTTAATCACATAATGGTGCATTGTAACAGAATGAAATAATTGAGATAGATATGGACTTATGGGTGAAAAGAGAAATCGATTGAGCCATGTCCGTCCGTCCGTATGTGAACACTAACTCGCGCAAAAATTGAGATATTTTGATGAAATTTGGAATGCAAGTTGGTATCGAGACTGGGACGGTTGGTATTGAAAATGGGCGAAATCGGATGATGACCACGCCCAATTTTCCTATATAGAAAAAAATCGGAAATTTGGTATCTCAGCCACTAATATAGCTAGAGTGATGAAATTTCACCCACGTATTGAGCAGTGGCGGACCTAGCATAAATTGCCTGGGCAAGCTTATGTGTGAAGCATAACCATTAGCCATTTATGTAATTTCCTTTGCTGTATTATTTAAAAGTCTGATTTTGTTCCGTCATTGACTTTGATTTAGAGTTCTCGATTTCTTTTTAACATTTTCGAGTGGCCCGAATAAATGCTTATCAATGCTCGAACGCTCGTTTGTTTGTTTATTACGCGTATGTTTGTACGGGCATTTGAACAATTCGGGTATTTGAAGATCGTTTTTTCTCGTTTATTTTTTTTTTTTGTTTTTTTCATATGTATTCTTTATTTTTGTTTTCCTGATACACATTTTTTTGTTTGTATACTCAGAGAAAAGGAATCAAAAATAAAATTTTTATTTTTATAATGCACGTTTTAAACCAAGTCATTTTTATTTTATAAATGAAAATTTTTAAATTAAAAATTAAATTTTTTAAATTAAAATGTATTTAGGATTTAAAAAGAAATATGTTTAAATTAAAAATTAAAATTAATGGAATAAAAAAGAAAGTGTTTCCTTCAAAATCTCATAGTGCTTAAAATAAAAATAAACATTTTTAAATTAAAATTGTTTATTCTTGATTTTGCAATTTTACTCTGAACATTTTTAAAATAAAAAATTTCGTATTTACATAATTCTTAAATATAAAAACGTGCGCTAGGGAAATCTTACACGAATGCGCAGAGGTATTTTTAGTTTCCTTATACCGACGGAAATTTCAGCAGTAGCAAGTGTATTTTCTTATTGCCTAAAAAATGGGTGCTTTAGTGTTTGAAAAACTGAGGTCCAATTTGATTTCCACCGCTTTTTAAAATTATCTTGATATTGTGCCAATAGTCGCCAAAAATCACAATCAACCCTTTTATAATCTGGTATTTGATATTTATGTTTGACTGCACATGCAGATGTAAGAAATTATGTGCATAAGTATGTACCTACATGCAAACGAAAATCAAATCAAATATGCATATGGCTGTGAATACTGAACTTTTGAATGCCGAAGCTTCATATTCGCATACAAATTTGATGTGAAAAATAAAAAAAGTGCTTTGCTAGTTTTTTTTTTCAATTTAAGTCTGAAAATAAGCAATTGGTTTCTCCTTAGCGAAAGCGAGAAAACAAGCTATGTTATTATGTTTTGAAAGCCACGTAAAAGCTAATGTGTGGAAACGTTGAAGCATGCTCACTGTGCTGTGATTGGCTGTACAAACAAAATACACATTGTGAGGTGGATTGGTGGTGTATTTGCGCTATTTTCTTAGCAGGCTTTTAGGGGCATGTTACAGTGGGGGCTATATTATTGAGAACTTAAATAGTAAACAAATTTAAAACGTAAAATAACCAGATTTTAAAGAATTTCTTATGAAATGTACGAAAATGTGTACGCAAGCCGGGCTTCTCGGCTTGTATGAAGCGACCGCATCTGGTATTGAGCTCAGGCCCTTATGAAGAAATTTGATGAAATTTTGGAAAATAGGCGGTGCCACGCCCACTTATTAAGGGGCAAACATTAAAAGTTTTATAAGCCATATCTCAGAAACCGTAGCAGATATATCGATGAAATTTGGTATGCGTGATTTACTTACTTGGACAAAAGTTTGGAGGGAAAATTGTCAGAATCGGTTGACGGCCACGCCCACTTTTATATATGGGTATTATAAAGTGACTAAAACGCGCGCCGTATGTTCTGCCTTCTCCAAACTGGATAAAGAGGCTAAGAAAACGGGTTTGGCGGTCAACGAGGACAAGACGAAGTACCTTCTGTCAACACACAAAGAAACAGCACGCCTTGGCAGCCACGTCACTGTTGATAGCTACAAATTCGAAACAGTTAAGGACTTCGTCTATTTGGGAACCAGCATTAACACCAAAAATAATGTCAGCACTGAAATCCAACGAAGAATCACTCTTGCCAATAAATGCTACTTTGGACTAAGTAGGCAATTGAAAAGTAAAGTCCTCTCTCGACGAACCAAAATCACACTCTACAAGACACTCATCGTTCCAGTCCTCATGTATGGCGCAGAAGTATGGACTATATCAAAAGCAGATGAGATGGCGCTTGGAGTTCTTCGGAGGATTTATGGACCTTTGCGCGTTAGCGAGGGCGAGTATCGACGGAGATTTAACGACGAGCTGTACGCAGACATCGACATTGTTCAGCGAATAAAGATCCAGCGGCTGCGCTGGGCAGGTCATGTCGTGAGAATGGACGAAGATGCTCCAGCCAAGAAAGTATTTTTATCGAAACCCGCTGAACGCAGAAGAAAAGGGAGGCCTCCACTGCGTTGGGAAGATCAGGTGGACAGTGATGCTGACTCCCTAGGTATTCCCAAGTGGCGCCATGCTGCGCGAAACAGAAATAGCTGGCGCGCTTTATTGAACTCGGCCAGAATCATCTAGACGGTTACGTGCCAATTAAGTAAGTAAGTAAAGTGACCTAATAAAAACATTTTAAGCGATATCTCTGTCAAATATAAAGATATATCATTGAAATTTTATGGCAAGAGTCCAACTATAGACAAAACAAAAAACACACAAATTTTGGAAAATGGGCGTGGCACCGCCTCCTTTTAAAAGCAGGAATATACGAGATTTCTTAGCCTATAACTCGACATATAATTGATATATTGTGACGAAACTTGGTGTATACACTTCTACAACTTGTGGTAATACATGTTCAAAATTTTAGCGAAATTAGTTGACGGCCACGCCCACTTTTATAAATGGGAACTATAAACGGGCCTAATGTGATATCTTTGTGAAATATAAAGATAATTCATTGAAATTTTGTGGCATGAGTACCACAATAGACCAGAAACATAAAATATAAAAATTTTGGAAATCGGGCGTGGCACCACCCCTTGAGCATTTTTAACGTGACATCTGTGTAACTAGAAGTCATAAAGGAATGAGATTTTGCACTAACAATAATACTTATATGCTTAGATGGATGATTGATAAAAATTTTGAAAATGGGCTTGGCTACGCCCATTTTATGCGGCACTCGCTTTATATAAATTACACCATGTTTTCATCACACGCTAACGATCAATGAATGCATACAGCTGAGTATCTAACGTTCGATTCCACTCGAACTTAGGCTTCCTTACTTGTTATACTTACCTTTATTTTAAACAAATTTAATTAGGTATAGTAGGTATATTATTCGCACTGCAGTTTCATTAGTTTAATTTATTTTGTAATTTTAATAAATGTATTCGCACTGTTCAACAAGCTCGTTGAAAATTTCACATACGAATGAGAATAGCAGTCCTAATAATACTGTCAGCGTTTGAGCGGCGGTGAGAGCCATGAGCGTAAAGATATCTTTAAAATTGGCTGATGCACTACTGTAGATGATCAACAGTTCTTTCTTTAAAATACCCAATAATTGGATTTTTACTAATTAGAAAAAAAAATTTTTTTGGTGTTTGCTCGGACTGGGATTTGAACCCAAGACCTCTGGCATAGCAGGCGAGAACTCTACCTACTGCACTACAGCGGCCACATGTATACATAGAAATAAGAAACAAAATTAATAATTTTATTGTCCAACTGGCATATTATCAAGTGCATACATACATATTTTACAGTAGAAATACTTAACAAAGTAAATTTGATACTTCGAAAGTACATTTGACGCTTTCTAAAATCAAAACTATTGCTTCTAAAGTTCATTTGACGCTTTCCAAAGTACATTTGATGCTTTCAAAAATCAAATTGGTTATTTCTAAAATCAAATAGATGCTTTCGAAAGTACAATTGGAAAAGGTGTATATCTGATTTCACAAAGACATCTCTAACATAGTCCAACTGGTCACCATTAAGACTCCGCGCATTAAAATGTACCACTTTCAGCCCAATGCACTGTTTACATAAAATATCAATCAGTATCTTGTGGTTTTCGTCAATGCTGGAAGCCGATTTCCTAATGGGTTTTATATCCAATATACTGGGAGAACAACCACAAAAGGTAACGACCATATACAGATATTTCAATTTCAATTTATTAATATAAACAAATGTGTACAGTAAAACATTAAGTTTTTAAGCGTACAAATTACAAGATTTTGTTACAAATTTGACCCTAACTATCACTTACATAATCATAATAATAATTAAACAAGAAAATAATAGTGTATAAATAAGTATAAATATAAATATATAAAGCTTTTCTAAAACTTATTAGTTCCATATGAGATAAGAAGGGTTTAGAGAACAGCACCCATGCCAGAGAATATATAGAGTAAAGAGAAAAGAAAGGGTTTACTGTGTTTGAAGATAATTTGCAACTGCGGTTTTGAAGCATTGAATAGACTTGGATGATTTAATTGATATAGGTAGTGAATTCCATATTTTTATAACACTGACAAAGAATAATCTTGAGGCATTTAGCGATTGGAATTTTGGCACAATTAGGTTATGGGTTCGAGACGATTGTACAAATTTAATTTCACGGAAGAGATAATATGGCTTGCGGTTTTTGATTAACTTGAACATAAATAAAGCGTTACGAAATTTAAGATAATTTTCCAAATTGAATCCAAGAATATAATTTGAAAATACTGATATATGGTCAAATTTTTTCTTACAATAGACAAACCTTGCTGTATTATTTAGAGCACCTTTAATTTTATTCATCGATTCACAGTCAAGATTCCCGTAAACCGTTTCGAAATACGAGATATGGGGAACAATAAGTGACTTTACTAGCTTAAGTTTCGTATCACTTGGCAGGCAATAACAAGTATACCAAAGATTTCGTAAAATAAAATAAATTTTTGAGACACAATGGTTGATATGATCCGTACAGGTTAAACGAGAATTCATTTTATAACCCAGGTTAGTCACAGTAGACTGGAATACCAGTTCTGTTCGCCCCAATAAAAGTGACGACAAGCTACTAAGGTCGAAGGCACTACTTGAAATGGGTAGAACCTGCGTTTTGGCTGCATTTAAGCAGAGGCTATTTGCTTTTGCCCACGCATCAATTCTCTTCAAATCTTCATTTAATCGAGCCACAAGATCTTCACCAAGCCCAAGCGATCTCGAGAAGTATATCTGCGTATCATCAGCGTACAGGTGAATTGAGGCACTTTTGCAACAGTAGACGATGTCGTTAATGAACAAACTAAAAAGTATGGGGCCTAGGATTGAACCTTGCGGTACACCTGAATTAATTTTTCTGCGACCAGATGTCACATTACTACATTGCACTTGTTGCCATCGATTTGATAGATATTCATCCATAAGTTTAATGGCCGTAGGACCAAACCCAAGATAGTGCCTCAGTTTTAGCAGAAGAATATCATGTTTTACACTGTCGAAAGCTTTGGAGAAGTCCAAGAGTACTAAAATAGAAAGAAACTTGCTATCATAAGCAGGACGAATGTCTTCGACAACCTTCATAATGGCAGTGGAGCAACTGTGATTGCTACGAAAACCAGACTGAAATTCACTCAGAAGGCTATGGTTATCTAAATGTGCAACTATTTGATATGATAGTAGTTTTTCAAAAACTTTAGCCAGAGCCGGTAAAATACTTATAGGTCTATAGTTTTCAACACAGTCACTGGAATTGTTTTTGGGAACAGGGATAACATTAGCTACCTTCCACAGAGTCGGAAAAGAGGAAGACGTTATGGCATAATTAAATATATGTGTCAGGATTGGTGAGATGTAGGGGATAATTAACCTTAAAAATCGTAAGCTTATACCGTCCACGCCTACAGCATTTGATTTGATGGCAAATATACCCTTAGCAACATCAATTTCGGTAAAAGTCTCAAAACTAAATTCCCAAGGCAATTTTAAAATTAGTGATTGATTTAGCCTGAAAGTGTGAGAGTTGTCAACTGCACTGTTGCCAATGAAATAACGATTTAACTCTTCCGCATTAATCATGCACGGCTTTCTCTCTTTAGTGCAGACTCCTAGAGATTTCAAGTTTGTCCACAGGGTTTTAGTTGGCAAATTAGCATTGAGTTTATTTTCCAAATAAATTCTTTTCCTGGATCGAATTTCTTTTACCACTTTATGCCTAAGTTTTTTGTAGGAACTCCAGTGCGCCTCAGTGGGATACTTTTTCCAGCATTTGTATGCCTTACTCCTTTGTTTAATAAGACGAAAGATATCTTTCGTTAACCAAGGTTTTTTGTTACTCCTTATTTTTATAGTACGAGTAGGGATATATTTGTCATATAAATATTGCACATATTTGCTGAATTCTTTTAGCTTGTCGTCAATATTAGGAAAGAACGAGCACGAGCACCAATCCACCGACATGGCGTCATCAAACAATGCAGATGCATCAATATGTGATAGCGTTCATTTTGTTAAAATCAATATTCAGAGATAAAAATATGAGTTCGTGGTCCGAGATTCCATCTAAGGAAAACTGGTCTACATGATTAATTATTTTAGTATTACTTACAGCGAAAATATCTAACATGCTTGGTTTACAATGTGGAGCAAAACGTGTCGCATATTTGTTAGCTATATTAAGACCACCAGAACTAAGATAATTCAGTAGTTGTTCGCGTTTAGCATTAATAAGTAAAACATCAACATTGAAGTCTCCACACACTACAACATTTATATAATTAAGGGACAGTTCACATATTCTGTTAAAGATCGGGTTAAGATCATTAGATCTATGGGGATTATACACACACACAACTAGACATTTCTGAACACCATCATTAAACTCAACAAAAAGACCTTCAACTACATCGTGACACACAGATTTATATACAATTTTACATTTAAGGCGGCTCCTATAATATACAGCAATAACACCTCCTCTATGCCCCGAGGACCTATCATTTCTTACCAATGAGAAGTCACAGAGGCCATAAGAGATATCGGCGATGGAAGGCTTGAACCATGTTTCTGTAACACAGATCACATCAATATTTATATCACGAAAGACAGAATTCAGATAATCAAGTTTTTCAATCGATAAACTGCGTGCATTAAAATGACAAATATTGAAACCTGCGTTGTATTTGCACAGAAGCCTTAAACCAAGCCTAAGATTATCACCGCCATTAGGGAAGCTAAAAATATGCAAATGCATATTGCATATGCAAATGCATATTTAGACCTAAAATGCATATTTACGGTCAAAATGCATTTCGTGCTTATTTTGGCACTTAATCGAGCAATATCGAAAAATATTAAGCTGGCAACATCTTATCTGTGTTAATTTAGATAGTTGCGTATGCATACAAACAAGGCTATTTAACTATTGATCTGGGCCCCGGAGCGGAGCATTTTTCCTTATAAAAATTCACCACGATAAACACTAAGGGCCGGTTTCACCATCTCCGGTTAAGTGCTTAACCGGAGGATTTCTCCCGGTTAAGCAATTTATTTGACAGCTCGCCATACAATTTACGTCAAAATAACCGGAGATGGTGAAAACGGCCCTAATATCTTGAATGCTGATCAGAGCCTCGAAGCAAACCCAGAGTAAAAAAAAGACTTCTCTCCGATGCCCTGTTATTGATAGAAAACAGCTGTAGTGTGAAAATTTGCAGGGAACAATAATATGCAATATGTATCGACATACATAGGCATACGCCATGATTCAAATAAAGAAGATTGTGCACTCAGCCATATTCAGCAAAATATTCATCCGTGAGACTGGGTTCATTTTGGTTAGTACGTCATCAACTACGTTATCGACGAGAAAGAAAATATTCAAACAGGCTAAAAATACATTTATTGAACTATTATTCACACAAATAAATACGCGGCACTTCATTTTTCTTTATTTAAAATAGCTTTTTAATATAAATTTCACATTTATCGCACACAATCTTTAGTTATTAGAAAACCGGAAACGAAACTAGGTGGAAGAGAATTTATGTTACTTCGTCACTAAATCAGTTGATTCTGTCAAATTTTGGATGAACGCATAGCGGTACCGCTGAATGCACAATCTTCTTTATTTGAATCATGGGCATACGCTACACTGTCAATATGAATCGCGATGGTCTGATCAATCGCAGACTAGTGCTACACGCTCAATATGAATATTGCGATATTTTTCTCGATCTGAGGTTTAAAATATTTTACTTCCGTCCTTTTCACACTTTCACTTTCAATTCGTTTATTGCCAATATTTCGTTCCGGATCGCGGATTTCAAAATTTCTAAATATTTTGCGATCCAGAATCGCGATCCATCAATACTCGATGCTACACGGTCAATATTAATCGTTTTCCCATACAAGAGCTTTTTCTCGGAAAACCGCCAAAAACTCACACTGGAAAATATAGTAAAACATACGATAGTTCAATGCAACCCTGCGCAATATTAATAGAATAGTTTCGTTTGCTTTGTAAAAAGATCTCATGTATACAAATCTAAAATTAATTTAAAGTATTTTATAGTATTTAAAAACAAATTTTTCAAATGGGGAAAATGTGAATTGTACGTTTCAGTTCTTATATTATTATTATTTTGCAAAATTCTTTAAATAAAAATGTAAGCTTGAAATAAAATACATACATTTTTTGAGCATATTTCCGGTACTTTTTAGGTATATATGCATATAATGAGATTTTTTCGTGCATATTTACGAGCATATTTCAGTTATTTTTCGGGCATACTAGCATGCATATTTTGAAATTTTTCGTGCATATTTTTAGTTTCCCTAGTTATTATACATGTCATTCACAATAGACATTACATATGTACATGCTTTCAAAACGAACAGTTGCAAAAAGAAGATAATAAGGTAGGAAGAGAGAAACAAGGAACGTAAGCAGTTGAGAATAAGTGGAATAAATCATATGGAAATAATAACTCTTAACCATAAACAAATAAAGTTGAGTTAAATGCATAAAATAAACATACATATGGACATTTTAAGCAGCAGCCGCTAATATATCTACGCTTTCACGATCCAGCACTTTTACTCCCAAGCTTCCTTCACGCTTCTTTACATAAACTTGCCCCTTTATTGAAAACGCAATCACTAGCTTCTTTTGTTTTTTTAGCTCTGTAGCCCGTCTCATAATTTCACGGTTCTTCTTTGTCAGGCATTCATGAACGTAGAATTTTTCATCCGTATTGAATCCAATATTGCGAAGTGTGAGTGATTTTTGGGTGGTTTTGTGAAAGCCTGCAACTGCTATAAACAATCGAGAGCGATCATGGGCAGAATTTAATTTAACTATAATTGGGGAGGGCGCTTTGTTGTTGATTTGGTTTTTAGGACGTTTACTAGTGCGAAAAGTTGATCGGAGGGGAAGTGGGTCAAGATTTATCGCATTACACAGCTGAGAGAACACAGAAGGTAAATCTTCATCAGCAGTTTGCCACGGAGAGCAGTAGCGGAATTCACTACCCAATTTTAACAACATGCGTTATCGTTTAGCGAACTAAACGATATTTTTGTCACCTTGGATATTCGTCAGCTATTTCCTTAACAACATTTGCGATCGAAGAAACAGCTGTTGCCGTCGTCAGTGATTTGACGACTTGTAGTTTTGTGTTGTTTATTTGTGAAAAAACTTGTGAGAAAGGTTTAAAGCCAAATATTTTTCTTATATTTGATAAATAGATATCCGGAATTGGTTTTGAATATTTACATAAAATAGACAATAAATTACTTGAATTAAGCAACTTTTTTTTAAATTAATTACCTCACATATGTATTATTTTACCAATGTTTTCACAAGCATTTGCATTAGTACACCTCCGTGAGGACATCTTAATAAATGCCTCAGTATTTCATTAAAACGTAGCCGGAATTGATTCTGAATCAATATTCACATAAAATGGATAATAGATTACTCGAATTGAACCACTTTTTTAAATTAACTCACATATATATTATTGTACCAATGTTTTCACAAGCATTTTCATTGGCACACAACCGTGAGGACATCTATATATTAATACGCTAACAAGAATTTTGTCCGCGACCTTTTGGTGATTATACTGAACCGATTTTAAAAGTTAGACCATCATTAGAAAGGAAATTCCCTAGAATAGGTCCATTGTGATTTTCATTAAAATCGGTTGGAAAATACGTGCACAATCGCCGTTGGAAATTTTCTGTGTAATTGTTGTCGTTGCAGAAAATTCCTGTTATTGTTATTGCAAAACACAATAACTGTCATCACTTTACCTATAATAATTTTTATAATATTTTTTGTTGCCTGCTTTTAGGCGTAATAAATGGGCTGTGTCCAAACTAATGCCGTTTTCTTTTCTCGAAAAAATGTTGCCCTGTTTGATTTTCTTAGCCATTTTGTAAGCTTGTGTGGTGATTTCAACGAATGTTGTCCTCTGACTAAGTAAGAGGGCACCATTAACTACAAATTCAGCCATTTTATAGAAAGTCATGTTACGTAATTCGATAATTGAGATATTAAAGGGCAACATTTTTTGTCAGAAAAGAAAACGCCATAAGACAAAAAAACCAGAGCCATCCAAACTAAGGTAAAACATAGCCGGAATTGATTCTGAATCAATATTCACATAAAATGGATAATAAATTACTCGAATTAAGCCACTTTTTTTAAATTAGTTAACTCACATATGTACATTTGTATTATTGTACCAATATTTTTACAAGCATTTGCATTGGCACACAACTGTGAGGACATCTTTATAAATGCCTCATTATTTGATTAATAGATAGCCGGAATTGAGCTTGCATAAATGTTCGTATATTAATCAAATACAATTGCATATATACATATATTAGAGGCGTTTTTTTTTAGATATTCCCTCCGGCACCGGAAAATAGGATGTTTTGGTGTAAGTAAACTGACAAAAAAAAGTTGACTTTTCCAAAAACTGGATGGAGCTACACCGAAAACTCCAGAATTTCAAGGTATGTTTAGATTTATGTATGAAAAAAGTTGGACTTTTCCACGAGAAAAAAAATTCATATCCACCCATACGTAGAATTAACAGCTAAATCGAATGGCGTATTTCGTTTTTTGGTACACTACCCAGGGAAGGTAATGTCGCGGTCTAAAGTGATCATTTTCTTTTTTTTCTCATAAATCTTCAACTTCTTGCCCTATACTCTTCCCGAAAGCGGACATTATTTTTCAATGAAATATTACATTCCCTGGTTAGTGTACCAAAAAACTGAATACGCCATTCGCTTTAGCGGTTAATCCTACGTATGGGTACATATCAAATTTTTTTCTTGTGGAAAATCAAACTTTTTTCATACATAAATCTAAACATACCTTGAAATTCTGGGAATTTGCGCGGTTTTCGGTGTAGCTCCGTCCAGTTTTTGGAAAAGGGATTTTTTTTCAGTTTACTTACTCTAAAACAACCTATTTTCGTATTCCCTTGCCGGAGGGAGGATCTGAGAAAGTTTAAAGAATCCCATTCAAAAAAAAACTCATCTAGTATATATATATATATATATACGAAAATTTATGCAGAACCATATATATATTAATAATAATGATTACCGCACAAACTTTATTTACTTATATTAATTATACTTTTGTTGACAATTAGTTTTCACTTTCGAATTCGTGTTCCTCAGACTAAAACGCGTCGATTGCTACAGCACTTGTAAAAATAACCAATTTCACCCGTTGCAAAATAAACTATATAATTTTTTGGTATATCTGCAAATGCACAATTTAAATAGCTCAACCGTTTTTTATACTCAGCTGTACTAGTACACAGAGTATTATAGTTTTAATCACATAACGGTGGATTGTAACAGAATGAAATAATCGAGATAGATATAGACTTATATATATCAAAATGATCAGGGTGAAAAGAGAAATCGATTGAGCCATGTCCGTCCGTCCGTCCGTCCGTCCGTCCGTCCGTCCGTCCGTCCGTCTGTCCGTCCGTCCGTCCGTCCGTCCGTCTGTAAACACTCTAACTCGCGCAAAAATTGAGATATTTTGATGAAATTTGGAACGCAAGTTGGTATCGAGACTGGGACGGTTGGTATTGAAAATGGGCGAAATCGGACCATGACCACGCCCACTTTTCCTATATAGAAAAAATCGGAAATTTGGTATCTCAGCCACTAATATAGCTAGAGTTTTAAAATTTTACCCACGTATTGAGCTCGGGCCCTTATGAAGAAATTTGATGAAGTTTTGGAAAATGGGCGGTGCCACGCCCACTTATTAAGGGTCAAACATTGAAAGTTTTATATGTCATAACTCAGAAACCGTTGAAGATATATAGATGAAATTTGGTACGCGTAATTTGCTTACATAGACAAATGTTTTGACGAAAAATTATCAAAATCGGTTTACGGCCACGCCCACTTTTATATATGTGTATTATAAAGTGACCTAATAAAACCATTTTAAGCGATATCTCTGTCAAATATAAAGATCTATCATTGAAATTTTGTCGCATGAGTCCAACTATGGACATAAAACAAAAAACACAAAAATTTTGGAATATGGGCGGTGCCACGCCCACTTATTAAGGGGCAGACATTGAAAGTTTTATGAGTCATAACTCAGAAACCGTTGAAGATATATCGATGAAATTCGGTACGCGTAATATAATTACTTAGTCAAATGTTTTGGCGAAAAATTATCAAAATCGGTTGACGGCCACGCCCACTTTTATATATAGGAAATATAAGGGGGCCTAATAAAAACATTTTAAGCGATATCTCTGTCAAATATAAAGATCAATCACTGAGATTTTGTGGCAGGAGTCCAACTATGGACATAAAACAAAAACTACAAAAATTTTGGAAAATGGGCGGTGCCACGCCCACTTATTAAGGAGCGAATATTGAAAGTTTAATAAGCCATAACTCAGAAACCGTTAAAGATATATCGATGAAATCTGGTACGCGTGATATATTTACTTAGCCAAATGTGTGGACGAAAAATTACCAAAATCGGTTGACGACCGCGCCCACTTTTATATATGTGTATTATAAAGTGACCTAATAAAACCATTTTAAGCGATATCTATGTGAAATATAAAGATAATTCATTGAAATTTTGTGACATGAGTTTTACAATAGACCGGAAACAAAAAATAAAAAAGTTTGGAAAATGGGCGTGGCACCGCCTCTTTTTAGACAAAGGGATATATGAGATTTCTTAGCCTTTAACTCGACAAATAATTGAGATATTATGACGAAACTTGGTTTATACACTTTTATAACATGTGTTAATAGACACGCAAAAATGTATTGAAATCGGTTTATGACCACGCCTACTTTTTAACAAAGATATTTCTGGAACACCCTTTTGGAATTTGTAACGTGAAGTCTTTGTAACTAAAAGTCATAGAGGGATGAAATTTTGCACTAACAATAATATTTGTATGCTTATTTGGATGATTGATATAAATTTTGAAAATGGGCGTGGCTGCGCCCTGTTTATGCAGCACTCGTTTCATATAAAATACACCCTATATCGAACAAACGCAAACAAACAATGAAAGCATACAGCTGAGTATCTAATGTTCGATTGCACTCGAACTTAGGCTTCCTTACTTGTTCGTATTCCGTTTTGTGATTTTCGCAAATATCATCGTTTCAAACAGGTGAGATGAGCAGAATTTCAGCTTTTTGTAATTTTGAATGAATACTAAATGTCAGCTGTTTTGTGTCGTGGAAAATAAGATAGCGAATCCTACTGTTGTCACTGCAAACGTCATTGTTGTTAAGTTGACAACTCGATTTGCGTTGTCGTCTAATGTTACTGAATTCCGCTACAGATAGCACAATAACATATAATAATCAATAGTTAGTTAAAGAACCATAAAAAGAAAATATCAAGTTGAGAGAGAAAGATGAAGAGAAGAGAAAAGAGCAACGTAACTTATCATTAGAGCTCGGATAATAGGTGAAAATCAGACACCAAAAATTATGCTACGTAATGTTTGTGAGCACATCCAGTGGCAAGTTTAATGGTGGGGTGCATTCGGGTCTAAGCCCCCCGTGAATGCAATTGGATTTTTTGCTTACTAGGATGCCAGAGAAATAAATTATTAAGGTTATTTATGGGTTGCACGTGAAAAATTACAAAGAAAGCTATTAATGTAATTGGTAATTGAAAAATGGCAATTACAAATACATGTAATTGTAATTGAAGGTGTAATCAATTACAAAATGTAATTGAGGTCTGGTATATATACATAATACACAACTTGAAAAATAAAATCACTTTTTAATTAAAATAATGTAAAAAAAATTTAAAATAATGATTTCTAAAGTCCATTTGACGCTTTCTAAAGTACATTTGACTATTCTAAAGTACATTTGATGCTTTCTAAAATCAAAACGATGGCTTCTGAAGTACATTTGACGATTTCCAAAGTACATTTGACGCATTCTAAAGAACATTTGACTATTCTAAAGTAGATTTGATAATTCTAAAGTACATTTGACGCTTTCTAAAGAACATTTGACTATTCTAAAGTACATTTGATGCAACATTTACCCCTCAAGAGACAAGAAGAAAACTTGCTATACAACGTACTCTGAGCTGGTATACAGCAAGTTTGATGCTGTATGATATCGCAAAATTTATGTATTGTTTAACAATGTTACTCGTTGAGTATGGTTTGAAGAGATATGATCATGTTTCCTCGTTTAAAACAAAAGTTCTTGGGTGCACTATTCAATATATAAAGGCCAGAAATTGGATATTCATATATAAACTTATGGAATTTAAAACTCCGAAGTATCTATATGAAAAATTGCAACTCCCTTGATCATCGAGGCTCCAAACTCTGATAATACCAAGATATTCTTGTTTGTCCTCATCAACAAGACTCTTTTTCGTCAATGCTGTGAGGCTCTGGAATTCCATACCTGACAGTGTCAAATCTATGCTGAACAGGAACAACTACAGGAAATTGATTCATGCCCACTTTGCTGTGGAGTAAGATGTATGATAGCAACTTCACACTACGTTCTCTATTTTTCACTATTGTCATTTTCCTAGACTTTCACCTATAGTTTCTTCAATCTTTTTCTCTCTGTAATTCTTCTCTATATATTTTATTTTAATTTCGTGTTATTAATTTCAATAGTAGGAATACTCTAAGTTTTAATTTTAATTTAAGTTCTAATGTTAATTTTGGTCATTATTTGATAATAGTGCCAACATTAGTTTTAAGATTTATGTTACAAGTAATATTATAAAGTTGATGTGTTGTAAAAGACATTGTCTTAAAATGTAGTCCATAAAGTTAGTTAAATAAATAAATAAATAAAATAAATAACAATGAGATGATGAGCAGGGCTTTTACATAGAGATGAACTCATTATTCCTAGGTCGGGTCGCCAGATGTGGGTTAATACGTGTTAAACCCGGTTCCCTAGGGAAAGAGAAAGGTGAACGGTAATGAGAATGGGAAAGGCAAAGACAAAGGTATGGAAAAGGAGAGGGAGAATGTAATGAAAATGGAATGAAGAGGATGGGGAGAGAGACAATAAGACAGGGAATGAGAAAAGGAATAAGAGAGGAAATGAAAGGGAGAAGTACAGAAAAGGAAGAGGAGGGAGAGCGCTAGAGAAAGGGAAAGGAAGCGGAAATGAAAGGAAAGGGAAAGAGACAGGGAGTGGGAGACTAATACGAAGAAAAAAGGGATAAGGACATGAAGAGGGCAAACTTTTGAAAATATCAATTCTTTCCTTAATTTTTTTTAAACTTATCTGACTTTTGCTGAGGTCCGCCGCCCGAGGAAAGTTCGGTTTACAGATAATTCCAACTTATTTTATACAAAATTTCATCACAATATTTAAATTTTTCGGCAAGCTAGAGTGTTTACAGACAGACGGACGGACGAACAAGGCTCAATCGATTTATTTTTTCAACCTGATCATTTTGATATATTTATATAAGTCCATATCTATCTCGATTATTTCACGCCGTTATGTACTACCTTTATGTGATTAAAACTAGTACAGCTGAGTATAAATATAACAATATTTTTTTTTTATTTCAGATATATTTTGGTACTGTTCAATCTCGTATTTACCTCTCGGCGGATTTGTTGGGTATTAACTGTCACACTGGAATGTCTTGCTTACTGCGGAAATCTGTAATTGATGAATTGGGTGGTTTAAAAACATTTGGTTGTTACCTCGCTGAAGATTTTTTCATAGCGAAAGCAATAAGAGATAAAGGTTGGAAGATGCGGATAAGTAGTCAACCAGCAATGCAAAATAGTGGGATTTGTAACATAAAAAATTTCCAAGACCGGCTGGTGCGATGGGCGAAATTACGCGTAGCTATGGTCCCCACAACAATACTGCTAGAGCCGCTTTCTGAATGCATGGTACTTGGAGCCTTAGCTTCGTGGTCTGTGTCATTGCTGTTCAATTGGGATCCTTTAGTATTTTACTTAGTCCATGTACTTACTTGGTTGTTATCTGACTGGATATTATTTTGTATTGTACAGGTATACATATTTCCATAAAGCTTTTAATGCTTTGAAATGTTTTATTTGGATAGTTAAAAAACAAAATTAATGATTTAATTCTTAATGTAACTTTTGCAGAATGGTTCATCTTCGTTGCATAAGTACGAGTTCGTCGTTGGTTGGCTTTTTAGGGAATTAAGCGGACCGTATTTATTTTTACATGCACTTTGGAATCCGGCAATTACGTGGCGCAGTAGAACGTACAAGCTCCAATGGGGTGGCATTGCTTACGAACTACCATTATTAGATAATACAAGCATTAGTACAAAAAGATTACTAGTATCATAGCATATAATGATTATGCTCAAATATTTTTAATTTGAAAAATACTAATTTCAATAATTTGTTTAAGAACTAATAAATACCCTGTATATACCTGTACCTAAGGACACGATATCGAATCAAAAGCATCGATCTGGTACTCCTTTAAAATATCGGTTAAAAAGAATCGCGAACCCGATAATATCGAAACTAAACTACTCGATACTCAAAGTATCGGTATCGAAAGCGATAATTTTCTAGAAGGTGTAACCTTAAAATTTGCTCTAAAATAGTTAAAAGAGGTACCAATCGACGCGTTCTGACCTTTCAGTAGAAAAATAAATAGGTCTGTTCGGTGAGTGCACTGAAAGTGTAGAACAGTGTAGGGCAGAACAACATCTGACAGTTGTCAGAGCAATTTAGTGCAAAGGCTCCAACGAACGAAAATGGTGGTTTAGTGCAAACCAGCTGATTTATGGAAACAAACAATTCTCAATGATCAAATTTATAGCTATTAAATTTACACAAATTTTCCATTTTTGATCGGATAACTTGCCAAATTCTTTGCTTTGTTTTCACTCGTAAACTTTTCCCCAATTGCGGTTGTTACTCCTTCAAAAAATTTAGGAGCAATTTCAATTCCATTTGACTTTGACCACGCAATGAATATAATCTGCCATACAGAGAAGAAAACCCCATATTTTTAAAATTTACTTCTGGTTTTCTATTATTTTGCCGCCTTAACTATTAAAAACAGCTGTTTTCATATGCTGCACAAACTTACACTAGCTATGGAGATGGTGTAGTTTAGTGCAATGAAGTGTAAGTTGGTGCTAACTCAAAAGACTGAGTTCTGAACAGTTTAGTGCAAAAAAATGTTCATCGAACGTTTTTTTCTGCACTAGAGTACTCTAGTGCGTTTATCGAACAGACCTTATGGTTATCTTCATGAAACAAATCCTTATACTTCACAAATTATTTTTCAAGGCAAAATGTTATCAATTAGTATTAATGAACAATGAATGTGATTTTTTATATCGTCGTACCATACGAAAACTAGCATAATTAAAATCTCTGGCGAAAGCTATCAATAAAAAAATTCTGTACGAAAAGTAACAAGTACGACTTTTGGCTGACGAAAAATAACAAGTTCGACTTTTGGCTGACGAAAAATAACAAGTTCGACTTTTAGCCGACATTAAAATTGTTGTTGTTTAAACGAAATTGATAGTTTTCATCAGCCAAAAGTCGAACTTGTTAATTTTCGTCAGCCAAATATCGGTTTTGTTATTTTTCGTCGGCCAAAAGTCGAACTTGTTTTTTTTCGTCAGCCAAAAGTCGAACTTGTTACTTTTCCTCAGTCACAAAAAAACGAATGCTAGTTTTCGTATGGTACGACGATATTATATAAGAGCAATGTTTAGATATGTAAATGTGTAAGGTTTTTAGTAAATTTATACGAATTTGGATGAATTCCTACCTCTTTAAAATTGTTTTTGGAAAATTTTTCGCCCCGTAAAACTGGTTTTTCAGGGGATAAAGGGGTTCTCACAAGACTTCGAACTGAAATCCAAACTTGCCGGAGGCTTACATATACATACATATGTGTTTAGAACAACTTACTGCCCTCGGCCACGCTAAAAAAAATAACCCTCAGCTGACAGAATTCTTTTTCTGGGGTAATATCTATGGACCCAACCAACTTTAACAAAAAATATGTCATAAATTATAAACCTACGGCAAGTTTTGATTTCAGTTTTGAGATCTGTGAGAGGTCCTTCATCACCCTGAAAAAGTTATTTCTCGCGGGGCGTTCCTTAAGCCTATATGACACTACGTTTTTTCCATGGTATTTTTGGTTTGAAAACCCACCGAAAGTCAAAATACAAAAACAATTCTTCTGTAGGTTGAAAAGAGACAAATACTCCCTCAAAAACAATTTTATGACATTAAACTTCAAACTAAATGAATATATTATTTATTACAAAAATAAATTTTTTTGGAAATTAAAATTTGAAAAACAACTATATTTTTTTGGAAATTTGAATTTAAATTATCGAAACAAAAAAATGATGAAACTCAAGTGGCAGAATAGCTGTGAATTCCATGTTATAAAGAGAAGCCATTGCGCAGTATGATTTTTCTTCCGGACTTCGTCTTTCCCCTTACGGCTAAAGCATAAGCTTAAAATTTGTATTTCCAAAGATTTGCAGTGTAGGGAAAAAAGGACAGATTTTCAAAAATTAGTTAAATGTAGGGAATTTTTGAAGTCAAAAATTTTAGTTTCCTTTACAATGAATTAATTTTTTCTAACCTAAAATTTTTTAATAATTACAAATAAAATGTTTCTGCGTGCCTGTGTGCAATAGTTCAAAATTGTACTTTGTTCTGATCTGGCAATATATTTTCCGGAGCAAGTTTTTTTTCGCTCCTCCTCCGCTCCTAAATTTTTTTGCTTTAGCTCTGGGTCCGATCTTAGCACCAAATTTCGCTTCCATTTTTTGGTGATCAGAGATGCGTTTGTGGGCTTTTCTTACCAAACCAGTATAGAAAGCCGTTAATACATCAAATTTATTTGGAATCAACTAAAATATTTTATAAGGTGGCTCAAAATTAAAAAAAAAACAAACTAAATAAGGATTGATTGTAACGTTAGGTCACCTCACGTAACATTGCCAGCCGATGATATATGTTTATTGGATCTGAATATCTCGAGCTTCTAATGCATGGTACTTGGAGCCTTAGCTTCGTGGTCTGTGTCATTGCTGTTCAATTGGGATCCTTTAGTATTTTACTTAGTCCATGTACTTACTTGGTTGTTATCTGACTGGATATTATTTTGTATTGTACAGGTATACATATTTCCATAAAGCTTTTAATGCTTTGAAATGTTTTATTTGGATAGTTAAAAAACAAAATTAATGATTTAATTCTTAATGTAACTTTTGCAGAATGGTTCATCTTCGTTGCATAAGTACGAGTTCGTCGTTGGTTGGCTTTTTAGGGAATTAAGCGGACCGTATTTATTTTTACATGCACTTTGGAATCCGGCAATTACGTGGCGCAGTAGAACGTACAAGCTCCAATGGGGTGGCATTGCTTACGAACTACCATTATTAGATAATACAAGCATTAGTACAAAAAGATTACTAGTATCATAGCATATAATGATTATGCTCAAATATTTTTAATTTGAAAAATACTAATTTCAATAATTTTTTTAAGAAATAATAAATACCCTGTATATACCTGTACCTAAGGACACGATATCGAATCAAAAGCATCGATCTGGTACTCATTTAAAATATCGGTTAAAAAGAATCGCGAACCCGATAATATCGAAACTAAACTACTCGATACTCAAAGTATCGGTATCGAAAGCGATAATTTTCTAGAAGGTGTAACCTTCAAATTTGCTCTAAAATAGTTAAAAGAGGTACCAATCGACGCGTTCTGACCTTTCAGTAGAAAAATAAATAGGTCTGTTCGGTGAGTGCACTGAAAGTGTAGAACAGTGTAGGGCAGAACAACATCTGACAGTTGTCAGAGCAATTTAGTGCAAAGGCTCCAACGAACGAAAATGGTGGTTTAGTGCAAACCAGCTGATTTATGGAAACAAACAATTCTCAATGATCAAATTTATAGCTATTAAATTTACACAAATTTTCCATTTTTGATCGGATAACTTGCCAAATTCTTTGCTTTGTTTTCACTCGTAAACTTTTCCCCAATTGCGGTTGTTACTCCTTCAAAAAATTTAGGAGCAATTTCAATTCCATTTGACTTTGACCACGCAATGAATATAATCTGCCATACAGAGAAGAAAACCCCATATTTTTAAAATTTACTTCTGGTTTTCTATTATTTTGCCGCCTTAACTATTAAAAACAGCTGTTTTCATATGCTGCACAAACTTACACTAGCTATGGAGATGGTGTAGTTTAGTGCAATGAAGTGTAAGTTGGTGCTAACTCAAAAGACTGAGTTCTGAACAGTTTAGTGCAAAAAAATGTTCATCGAACGTTTTTTTCTGCACTAGAGTACTCTAGTGCGTTTATCGAACAGACCTTATGGTTATCTTCATGAAACAAATCCTTATACTTCACAAATTATTTTTCAAGGCAAAATGTTATCAATTAGTATTAATGAACAATGAATGTGATTTTTTATATCGTCGTACCATACGAAAACTAGCATAATTAAAATCTCTGGCGAAAGCTATCAATAAAAAAATTCTGTACGAAAAGTAACAAGTACGACTTTTGGCTGACGAAAAATAACAAGTTCGACTTTTGGCTGACGAAAAATAACAAGTTCGACTTTTAGCCGACATTAAAATTGTTGTTGTTTAAACGAAATTGATAGTTTTCATCAGCCAAAAGTCGAACTTGTTAATTTTCGTCAGCCAAATATCGATTTTGTTATTTTTCGTCGGCCAAAAGTCGAACTTGTTTTTTTTCGTCAGCCAAAAGTCGAACTTGTTACTTTTCCTCAGTCACAAAAAAACGAATGCTAGTTTTCGTATGGTACGACGATATTATATAAGAGCAATGTTTAGATATGTAAATGTGTAAGGTTTTTGGTAAATTTATACGAATTTGGATGAATTCCTACCTCTTTAAAATTGTTTTTGGAAAATTTTTCGCCCCGTAAAACTGGTTTTTCAGGGGATAAAGGGGTTCTCACAAGACTTCGAACTGAAATCCAAACTTGCCGGAGGCTTACATATACATACATATGTGTTTAGAACAACTTACTGCCCTCGGCCACGCTAAAAAAAATAACCCTCAGCTGACAGAATTCTTTTTCTGGGGTAATATCTATGGACCCAACCAACTTTAACAAAAAATATGTCATAAATTATAAACCTACGGCAAGTTTTGATTTCAGTTTTG
Organism: Urophora cardui; assembly: GCA_960531455.1. NCBI lineage: Eukaryota > Metazoa > Arthropoda > Insecta > Diptera > Tephritidae > Urophora > Urophora cardui. Next base: position 35,373,581 of record OY482675.1, on the reverse strand, counting down.
AGATCTGTGAGAGGTCCTTCATCACCCTGAAAAAGTTATTTCTCGCGGGGCGTTCCTTAAGCCTATATGACACTACGTTTTTTCCATGGTATTTTTGGTTTGAAAACCCACCGAAAGTCAAAATACAAAAACAATTCTTCTGTAGGTTGAAAAGAGACAAATACTCCCTCAAAAACAATTTTATGACATTAAACTTCAAACTAAATGAATATATTATTTATTACAAAAATTAATTTTTTTGGAAATTAAAATTTGAAAAACAACTATATTTTTTTGGAAATTTGAATTTAAATTATCGAAACAAAAAAATGATGAAACTCAAGTGGCAGAATAGCTGTGAATTCCATGTTATAAAGAGAAGCCATTGCGCAGTATGATTTTTCTTCCGGACTTCGTCTTTCCCCTTACGGCTAAAGCATAAGCTTAAAATTTGTATTTCCAAAGATTTGCAGTGTAGGGAAAAAAGGACAGATTTTCAAAAATTAGTTAAATGTAGGGAATTTTTGAAGTCAAAAATTTTAGTTTCCTTTACAATGAATTAATTTTTTCTAACCTAAAATTTTTTAATAATTACAAATAAAATGTTTCTGCGTGCCTGTGTGCAATAGTTCAAAATTGTACTTTGTTCTGATCTGGCAATATATTTTCCGGAGCAAGTTTTTTTTCGCTCCTCCTCCGCTCCTAAAATTTTTTGCTTTAGCTCTGGGTCCGATCTTAGCACCAAATTTCGCTTCCATTTTTTGGTGATCAGAGATGCGTTTGTGGGCTTTTCTTACCAAACCAGTATAGAAAGCCGTTAATACATCAAATTTATTTGGAATCAACTAAAATATTTTATAAGGTGGCTCAAAATTAAAAAAAAAAAAAAACAAACTAAATAAGGATTGATTGTAACGTTAGGTCACCTCACGTAACATTGCCAGCCGATGATATATGTTTATTGGATCTGAATATCTCGAGCTTCTAAATACTCTCCCGAAATCAGCTTCTGAATAAGATTATATTACCTACCTTCTTATATCACTGCTTTGGAAGAAATACAGCAAAGATTGCCTCTACAGAGTAACTCCTATGTCAAAGACATATGCTTTCTTAATCCCAACATTGTACTGGGGGTACATACTGAATTCAACAGGAGTGTTATTGATTTTAAAAGTATTTGTGAGAAATTTAGATTTAATAGAAATGAGTTGCTGGTTGAGTGGAGTTCTATTGAATATCATTTCCTTGAACATAAAAAAAAGTTCTTGAAAATATAGATGTTGAAAATTTTTGGCTTAAAATTTAAAACCTTCTAAGTTTTAACGAAAAGTTTTCCAATTTATCAAAATTAGCTAAATATTGTTTAGTATTGCCTCTCGCTAATGCAGACGCAGAACGAATATTTTCAATTATAACTGATACAGGCACAAAAAAAAAGAATAAATTCAGTCACGATAGCCTCAATTCAATATGCATAATTCGGCCTTTTCTAGCAGCGAAAAATCAAAATTGATTTTCTTTTAAATTTAACGAATGCGATTTCAAAAATATGAAATACTATAGAGGTGTATATGATAATTTTCAATGGGAAATGTGTACCATACAATTTTTTATATGAAAATTTCTACATAAATACTTGTATACATTCTTTATTTAAAAATATTCATTTATAATAAACAAAAGTTTCAATTATAATTTTTTATGAAATATGTACAATATTATTAAGAAAAACCAAATTTCATCTATATAGTTATAAATAGTATATATATTTATATTATATAAACACAAATAAACATAAAAATTTCTGTGTATTCATACGTGGCTTTTTGAATAAAAACTTTATTTGCATCAATTTTGTGTGTGTATTTCAATATGGAGAAAATACGGCGTAGGGAAATTTGTAGGGAAAAATTTGGTTAGCGTAGGGAAAAGTAGGGAATTTTTTTGGCATGCCGTAGGGATTTTTGGTCCAAGAATATTGGCATCACTGAGTGAGTAGCGCAGCTGCACTTTAGAGAGTTTCATTGTATGCTCGATGCGTTTCTTCAGCGGATGTTCCACGATTTTTTTGTCGTCATATACGATTGACAATGAAACAGTTCAAAAGCTGTGAATGGAAATTTCCATTTCACCATGCATAATGTTCCAATACGATTTATTCGGTTAGAAATGGATAGTACTTCAGTGAACTCGCGATAAAACGTACCTGTTTTATCCATGCCAATTATTATGTGGAAGATTATTCATATTTGCAAAAGGCACAAAGTTTGGAAAAATAAAAAATCAGTTTCAACAGGTTAAAATACTTCTCTAGCTGCAATATTTTTTTAAACGAAACAATTTTTATGTTCGTTATACAAATTAACAACACATTTTTAAAGCATAAAAATTGAGAGATTCCCAGAATTATCAAGCACGTTATATTCGCTATGTTCAAAAATAAAAATTTCCATATTCAGAACGTTTTGCCTATTGTTTATACTTTAAATATCCAATGGCAGAGAACGTAGATAGTAGAGAAGGAGCAAATGTTGCGTTGCGCGAATTTAACAGAATTTGCGTGCACACATAAGAGTGAACGTACCGATTTAGCCACTCAGAGTTGCTTTTCCGTATCGAAGACAATTTACTCGTTGATTCACTCTTGCGCACTCGTTGTGCCAATAGTTAAATTCGTGGGGAGTTTAATCGCGAATTTATTTATGAATTTATTTGCCTTTATATGCGATGCACCGATGCCATCAATGCATCAATTTCTTACAACCGCTAATTTTTTCCAAAAATTTCCTATCGAGTTTTAATTTAGGAATTAAAAAAAAACGATAAAAATTTATTTAAATATACTTTAAAAGTGCCTTCACTGGGACTCGAACCCGCGACCCCTAGCATTTTCTATACTAAAAATGATAAAATAAGATGTTGGTGTGTATACAACAAAGCACCAATTAGATGAAACTGGTGAGTGTTTTTTATCGAATTATCAATTGTAATTAAATTTACGAAATTTTGAACATATATAAAATTATGTTGTCCATAAAAATAATTTCTTGTCCATTTGTTGATGACCAACTATCAACCATCATGGCATTTTCTATACTAAAAATGATTGAATGAGATGTTGGTGTGTACACAACAACCGGTAAGTATGTATGTATTTTTTATCGAATTATCCATTTTAAGCAATTTTTAGCATATAAAAATATTATGTTGTCCCTAAAATTATTTTCTTATACATTTGTTGATGACCAACAGCCATCAACCATCATCATAAGTCATGCAAGAAAATTTACTAACATGTTGGTGACCACATCAACCATCATGTCCATTTGTTGAAGACCAACAATCAACCATCAACCATCTTGTATATTTGTTGATGACCAGCATACATACATATGTATGTACGTACATACATATATGTATGTATAATTAATTGCATACCAAATCAAAATTGCCGTCGGCATTTCTGATTACTCTATTTTTGTGGTATGTACATACTTGCAAAAGCACACATGTGCTCATCCATACATACATACATACTCATTCGCAAATTCCTCAAAACATACATATGTGCTATCCAAACGCAAACCCTACAGTCCTCCAAAGCTATCAAAAAACAACAATAACATTTTCATTCATAACGCAATCACAAAAAATCAAGAGAAAACTGGAAACATTGTCTTCGCGCAAATCGACGACAATTTCAGTAATTTTTCTAGTCCAACTCGACTTGAAATAAATTCTTAGGCAAGGAGACAAGGTGACAAGGGGCAAATGTTACGAGATTTTATTATTGTACAATGTACATACACCTCAACAAGTGCTGCGTTTCCTTGCCCTCTACATTTCTTTGTTGTCCATCACTTCACAAGTCGAAGGAATTTTGTCAAATTTTAACTCCAAATAGCTTTCAGATCAAGTCAGTGGACATGCGGGTAATTCAAAAGTGATGAACCTCGCGTACAATGGCAATGGTTCAACACCTGCTTATGTGCGCGTTCATATGAACAAGCGCAGCAACTTGCAATAATCGGGCCTGAGCACTGGCAGCGGTGATTTATACTGGCCGACAACCCTTCGCCGTTTGATCTGCGCAAAGAAGTCAAAGTGTGTGCAAAATATCCCTGCAAAAAAGTGTGCGAGGAGTCTCTAAACAGATTTGTCCGGGAGCGCTCTCTTTCGGGTACAATTAGTCTACAATTGTACCCGAACGGGTACATATGTATACTAATTGTAGACGAATTGTACCCGAAAGGGTATCAAACGGGTACAATTAGTCGCACAAATAGATGTGTCGCATTTGCTAACCGTTCGGGTACAAAACGGGTACAATTGTGCGCTTATGCTACCCGTTCGGGTACAAACTGGGTACAATTAGTCTCTTCATAGGACATGCTCAAACAAAAGAGAACACTTCAACCCATATAAAGAGATACAAATGGCTAGTAATCGCATGCTCCCTTGCGAGTTGTCCCGGATGTATCCCGGAGTGATCGCATTTTTTGCAGGGATTGTACACATCCAAATGAAGATTTGTATGTGTGTGAACAATCGCGTACAGTAGTGTATGTTTTATTCTTGTTGTTGTTGGTTGTTCCTTCTGTTCAGCGAATTTGACAAACAAATCTAACCGCCGCTATGCGGGCCCGATTATTGCAAGTTGCTGCGCTTGTTCATATGAACGCGCACATAAGCAGGTGTTGAACCATTGCCATTGTACGCGAGGTTCATCACTTTTGAATTACCCGCATGTCCACTGACTTGATCTGAAAGCTATTTGGAGTTAAAATTTGACAAAATTCCTTCGACTTGTGAAGTGATGGACAGAAAAGAAATGTAGAGGGGCAAGGAAACGCAGCACTTGTTGAGGTGTATGTACAATGTACAATAACAAAATCTCGTAGCATTTGCCCCTTGTCACCTTGTCTCCTTGCCTAAGAATTTATTTCAAGTCGAGTTGGACTAGAAAAATTACTGAAATTGTCGTCGATTTGCGCGAAGACAATGTTGCCAGTTTTCTCTTGATTTTTTGTGATTGCGTTATGAATGAAAATGTTATTGTTGTTTTTTGATAGCTTTGGAGGACAGTAGGGTTTGCGTTTGGATAGCACACATGTATGTTTGTACGTATGGATGTACGCATGCTTTGAGGAATTTGCGAATGAGTATGTATGTATGTATGGATGAGCACATGTGTGCTTTTGCAAGTATGTACATACATATTTACACAAAAATAGAGTAATCAGAAATGCCGACGGCAATTTTGATTTGGTATGCAATTAATTATACATACATATATGTATGTACGTATATACATATGTATGTATGCTGGTCATCAACAAATATACAAGATGGTTGATGGTTGATTGTTGGTCTTCAACAAATGGACATGATGGTTGATTGGTGGTCACCAACATGTTAGTAAATTTTCTTGCATGACTTATGATGATGGTTGATGGCTGTTGGTCATCAACAAATGTATAAGAAAATAATTTTAGGGACAACATAATATTTTTATATGCTAAAAATTGCTTAAAATGGATAATTCGATAAAAAATACATACATACTTACCGGTTGTTGTGTACACACCAACATCTCATTCAATCATTTTTAGTATAGAAAATGCCATGATGGTTGATAGTTGGTCATCAACAAATGGACAAGAAATTATTTTTATGGACAACATAATTTTATATATGTTCAAAATTTCGTAAATTTAATTACAATTGATAATTCGATAAAAAACACTCACCAGTTTCATCTAATTGGTGCTTTGTTGTATACACACCAACATCTTATTTTATCATTTTTAGTATAGAAAATGCTAGGGGTCGCGGGTTCGAGTCCCAGTGAAGGCACTTTTAAAGTATATTTAAATAAATTTTTACCGTTTTTTTTTTAATTCCTAAATTAAAACTCGATAGGAAATTTTTGGAAAAAATTAGCGGTTGTAAGAAATTGATGCATTGATGGCATCGGTGCATCGCATATAAAGGCAAATAAATTCATAAATAAATTCGCGATTAAACTCCCCACGAATTTAACTATTGGCACAACGAGTGCGCAAGAGTGAATCAACGAGTAAATTGTCTTCGATACGGAAAAGCAACTCTGAGTGGCTAAATCGGTACGTTCACTCTTATGTGTCCACGCAAATTCTGTTAAATTCGCGCGACGCAACATTTGCTCCTTCTCTACTATCTACGTTCTCTGCCAATGGTGACCAAAATTATTAACACTACAATACGTTAATGTTAGCTCGAGTTCCCTGCACTTTTCAATTCACTACCTCTAACGTTCCGCAGCAAAGACACAAACCACAAACAAACTCTCCAAATATCGTAAGATCGTAAATCGATTTTACGGTCTTATATCGTCACATTGAATGTCAGTAGACCAGGCAGATGTCGCCGAACTTCGCTGAAATATCGACAAATATATGTGGTCAATTCACCACTAATTCGCATACTCTGTGGTACGCTGCAAACGAACGAAAAACAAATTCCTACCACGTGACATGGATATGCAAAATTCAAACTTACCAGAAAAATATTTTTATGTCCACTACAGCTACAGCAGGGTGGCAACACGGCATAGTGGAGAATTTATGTATTCAAATTTTTCATGTGTTCCCCCACCATTTCCAGGTCTCTGAGGAACAAATTCCAAAACTATTTACTTCACGAGAGCGCAATTTATGTCATTTTGAAATGCTGCCAGTGTGAAAATACTTATTTTTGGGTATTTCAAAATAAACTTTGTGGGCATTTTCGTTCATGGCCTACATAGTAATACTATTACGTTCGAAAACGTAATGTTTCATAAGAAGGCACAATAACGCTACAAAATACTTACCCCAACCGTATTTCAACTAGCCACCTAACAATAAAACATAAAATAACATCAACTATTACTGCAGTCGCCGTCGTGATTGCTCTGTACCTAGTCCCTGTCGATGATCGCGCCGGCCAGCGGAAAACATAAATTTATCATCGAAGTAGTGATGGGCGAGTCCGAGATGTTTTATTCGATTCTCTCGATTGTTGAAACATCTCGAATGCTCTCGATGGTTTTCATTCGTGTTCGAGTCAAGTCGTAAATGGCCGTCAGTCGAAACAATCGCTAAAACATCTCGGACTCGCTAATGATTCCTCTCATTTTCAAAGCAACCCTACATTTCGGACTCGCTGCAAAAAATACATAACATTTGTTGTTGCCGCTTGAATATCAAAATTGCTTAAAAAAGTATACAGTGGTACAAATCTATTGCCGTTGTTACTGCTCGTAAAATTAATTTGGTTCGTAAGCGTCTCACTTCAGAAAATTTATTAATGTATTAATGTTTAAATAATTAATTGTATTTATTAAGCACGACACTCTTTAATTGTGATTGCAAAAATGCAGCGTCTATATATAGCATATTTTTCAATTTGGTGCATTTATTTACATATTTATTTGCCTCACTTCCATTAACAATCCTACTTTCTTCATCAACAACACTCATTCAGTTTATTTTATCAACTAAAACATATCATCAAAACAACAGCCGGCCCGCCGACTCGGAACAATCGCAAAAACATCTCGCTTGTGTAGTCGGGATGTCATCGAAACAACCTACGACTCGCCGACTCGGAACAATCGCAAAAACATCTCGCTTGTGTAGTCGAGATGTCATCGAAACAACCTCCGACTCGGAAAAATCGCAAAAACATCTCGATTGTGTAGTCGAGGAGCGAGTCAACTTTTGACTCGATTGTGATTTTGCAACGATGGCGATTCTCTCGATTGTCTAAACATCTCGGACTCGCCCATAACTACATCGAAGTATCCGACCAATCGCCGACGCGGTGCCACGCCACCTCGTCCCTGGGGTTATCGCGCATACACAAAAAATACAATACAACCATTAATATGTACATAATTGATGTGTGCTTCAAGAGGCCCCCAAATGCCGATGCGATGCCACGCCACCAAGCACTTGGCGCCGCCGCGCATATATGTATACAAATGAAAACATTTGCGCTACAACCACAACCGGAAAAAGTAATATACATAAATATGTCCAATATACAAATTTAATTATACCTAATATGCAACCACCAAATCAACCACGTTATTTTCATTACTTTAAAACAGGGCTGCTCACCTCATAGGCACTCAAAGCACAATTGTTTTTGTTTTGTTCCGAATCATAGGCACAGATACATATTTTCACTTCAAATATGAAAATAAAATTTTCTTTGCACTCCCATAAGCAATCAGATATAAAAAAATTTTATATGTATGTGACTATGATACATATTGAATGTGCAGACCAAGGCACTTTGTATAGGAGCTCGAGCACTGCCGTAAGAAATCGAAATTTACAATAACAAATGTGTAATGAAAAAAAATTCAAAAAATTAGAGCACTGTAAAAAATTTGTATTCAAAAAATTTTCATATAAAAATTTAAAAAAATTTTATGTATGTGATACTACCATTTGAAAATAAATTCTAAAATAATATTTTATTGGAATTCATAAAAAAATTTAAATAAGCACAAAAATTTTTCAGTGCATATACAAAATTTGTAGATGTATTGAGGTTTGTACTTTCAATATGAGAGCGTTGAGCAGGCCTACTTTTAAAATTTGTAATTCAGCGCAAACGTACCGCTGTGGCATTATCATGTATATATATATATGTATATTGGTTGTCTCAAGGGGCCGGCATGTTTAGACCAGCAGTCTAAATATTTAGAACCCCCTTAATGTATGCACAAGTTATTACACGCATACACATGCATATGCACATATTCACATATGTATGTGTATGTAGGACATACCCTGCAAAAATTCCGAGTACTCCATTCGCTCATCCATGGAGTGCTCGCTATAGACCAACCTAGTACTCCATAACCTGCCACATTTCAAAAATATGGTCCAATTAACCTTGCATGTCATTGCAGTAGAGTATATACTCCAGTCATCGTTTGCACCGTCCGTTACAGCAGACAACATAAAAGATTACATAAATAAATATGCAGGTATTGACAGAAAGCATCTGCTGTGCTTCGCTTTAATCAAACAACAATCTCCGCCGATTAATGCGTTCTATGATAAATTGCTTTTGCCGGATTTTTGGCCAGCTAATATTACTCTGCGTCCTCTTCGTTTTTTAGAAAAAAAAGAGGGCGACCATTAACAACTTAAACCAAAATCAAAATCTACCTGTTAATCGCTCAAATAATTTGATGATATTTTTTCAAAACGCATCTGGGCTTAGAACGAAATCAGAAGCAGTTAGATCTTTTAGTGAACTTATGGATAATGATATTAATGTTGTGGTTGAAACATGGCTCAATGGCGATTTTTTTGACAATGAGTTCTTCGATTTAAATATGTATAATGTTTACAGAAAAGATAGAGACGCTAACAAAACTGGCAATGCAAGAGGTGGTGGTGTTCTTATTGCAGTCCAACAAAAGCTACACTCTTATTCTGTTATGCTTGAGAATAGTGATACACTCTTGGACCAGTTGCGTGTGTGTGAGTGGATCGCCTTCTGCTGGTTCGCTGTTTTTTGTTGTTTCGTACATCCTGCCGCTGAACATGTTGTATTGCTATCTCAGAAGATTGAAGAAAATAATCATTTATGTATCCTAGGTGACTTTAATTTATCAAATGTACAATGGTCGAAATCATTTTCTAGTTTTGGCCTTACGCCAATGAATGTTACTAAAAACCATGAATCTATCCTCATCGATAATTTTTTAAGTCTTAATCTAATACAACTTAACAATTTTGTTAACAAATTAGATAGAGTTGTCGATCTTATTTTTGTCAGTGATAATATAAATTGTAGCATTGATGAATGCTTTTCACCATCATCATGTTTCATTATCTCTTAAAATTGAATTTTATAATTTTCCTACAACTATCTTTAATGATGAAATTTCTTTTAACTACAAAGCCTGTGACTTTGAATTATTAAATAGCATACTTCTTAAGCTCGATTCGGTTGATGTTTCTGAATGCTATAAGATTTTTAAAACGGTTTTATTCGATTTTTGTACGAATAATATACCTACTTTAAGAAAAAGGCCTTATAAGTCACCGTGGTACAATCGTAGATTAAAAAGTCTGCCCTTTTATACGTCTGCTTCGGTAAACTGTTTGCGAATTGCCATGCTTAGTGTACGTACAAGTGAACAAGCGAAACACTGCTGTTGGTTGCTGCTAAGCAGCGTAGTTGTTGGTATATATTTCTATTTATAGCACAAGTGTTATTGTTGTTGCTTGCGCCGGCTGGCATGCAAGTGTAGTGGTGTTGTTTGTGCTTGCCTGCAAGTGTTATTGCTGTTGTGCTGGCATGCAGGTGTATTTAGTTGTAGGGTATAGCGGGGGGGGGGGGGATTATATTATTTTAATGTAACATTACAGTCCCCCTCCCACTTCGGGTGACGGAAAGCTGCGGCGGGTAAGAGAAAGAAGTTTAACCAGGCATGGCCTAGGATATATAACATTTTTTCGTTTTTTGTTTTTTTTTGTGGTTTACAGAGTTTAAATATTAATATTTCATTTGGGTATACATATGCAAAGTAAATTTAACATTTCATTCATATTTCATTTGGATATATACCAACTAAATTTACTTGCTTAACATTTCAAGATAGAAAAATACATTTTTATACATACTTAATTGTTGGGAGTTAGTAGATAGCACTAAACTAATACCGCATTGTGCCGTCTCCTTTTCCTTTTTTTGTATATATTTGTATATATACATATATAAATTTTTTTTGTTTTTTTTTTTGTTTTTTACAAATGTATTATTAATCATGCGTTAATAATTAATAATAACAATAATTTATTCGTCTGCGAACTGCACCTGATATCCTAACGGATGCTTCGTTTGCGTTTCGCCATTCGACGCATATCCGATGCCCTTTGATTCTAAAATTCCACTTGCGTGTGTTCGGGTTATGCGGCCGTTTTAATTTTAGTTGTTTGAATAGAGCATCCGCGATCTCCCTGGCTTTGAATTTTTTTTGGTTTTGCTCATTTGGTGATCTGGTTTCGGTTTTTGTTAGGGAAATCAAGTCATTTTGCGGCCCGTTGGTGGCTGTGCCGTTGCCCGGAGGTAAGTTGGAAACGAAGCGTCGATACCATGAGGCGAGACCAAGGAAGCGGCGGAGTTCCTTGAGAGTCCGTGGGGCTGGGTTCTCTCGTACTGCTGTCACCTTCTCAGGATCGGTGTGGATTCCTTTCGAGCTGACGATGTGTCCCAAGTAGTGCAACTGTCTTTCGAAAACTTCCCGCAGGTAAGCCATGTGTTCCTCGAATGTGTCACCTAGGACGATGATGTCATCCAGAAGTTCCTGCTGGGATTTCGGCAATGGAACCGGTGGTGTCAGGTTTTTTGCATCGCCAGCAGCACGTTTTGCTGTTGTATCCGGATGGCAGGTGGCAGAGGCTGTGGAATACCATCTTTACTTGTTTAGCTTCCTCGCTCTTGAGCAGCTCATATTCCTCGGTCAGTTCCAGCAGCTCTTGGATTGTCTGGAATTCGCCCCGCTTAACGAAAAGACGGTATTCCACTCGCAGTCAATCGTAGATGCGCTCCAGATGATCCTCACGGCACATGGTTGGATGCTGGCCGATGAGTGTCTGTAGGGCAAGGATATAGTCCTTGGCTTTTTCAGGGCCTTGTTGCTTGCGTTGGCGAATGCTTTCCTCCAGGTGGCTCAGATGCCGCTTGGGCAGGAAGAATATTTCCACTTCTTCTCTAAAATTAGTCCAGCGGCTGATTTGGTGTTTTTGGACGCGGTACCATTGGAGAGCTTTCCCGCGTAGCAATTCGGGGAGGGTAGAGAGGAGCCGGTCAGTTAGGATTTGATAGCAGTCAGCCAATTCCTCGACCCTTTCGAGAAACTCATGCAATGATTCGGTTCCTGAAAACCGGATATCCCAGCGGCGAACCGTATTCATCAGTTCTGCTTCACTTATCTCAATTGTTTTGGAGCCGCAACCTCATTTCCCATGGAGCTTAGCCGGGATGGATGAATAGGGCGCGGCGGTGTTGGTGGATTTGGATGCTGGGGATTAGCTTCGCTGGTTTTCCCTCTTCGTCATTGACCTCTCTGTAGAAATCTTTCAACAGGTTTTCGCTTGATTGGCGCATCCGTTTCGCTCGCACGTAAGCACTCAGGGCGCGGCGCAGGTCTGCGACGCTTTGCTCTTCGACGACGATTCTGTGTTCTTCGCACTCTTCGATCAGTCTCTCCTTCTTGACTAGATAAATCTCTTGTGCGTGTGTGCTGGGTGTTGTTGGTGGTGTATTCGATGAGCCCGCTCCGGCAGTGCTGGAGCTTTTTGCTTTCGCACATTCATCTACGGAAGCGGGTCCCTGCTTGGGCGCCATTTATGAGGTGGGTTTCGTTGAAGGCTGAGGAAACGCTCAGTCTCTCCAAGGTCGAGTAGAAGTCCCACAAACTCCCACTGAATGAAGAACATAATGGTTATGTGTTCAGATCGAACACACAAACACGGCCTGAGAGACGGATGGGTCTGCAGCTTTCCGTCACGACAGCGTGAGAAGCGGAGGAGAGAGAGAGCTTGCAGCGGTCGAACGGATCGGGAGAGAGAGCAGCTAGCAGCGGCCGGTTGAATCGGTAGAAAGTACGTTGTCCTCGTCAAGTGAGGGTTGACGGGCGTCATGCCGTCAGCCCTTCCACTTGGCCAGTCGGCAACCGGATAATAGCCAAATGGCTCCAGTCTCGCCGACTTACCTACGGAGACTCATTAGCATTTGCCAGTTGCTGCCCTTTTATACGTCTGCTTCGGTAAACTGTTTGCGAATTGCCATGCTTAGTGTACGTACAAGTGAACAAGCGAAACACTGCTGTTGGTTGCTGCTAAGCAGCGTAGTTGTTGGTATATATTTCTATTTTTAGCACAAGTGTTATTGCTGCTGTGCTGGCATGCAGGTGTATTTAGTTGTAGGGTATAGCGGGGGGTAATATTATTGTAATGTAACATTACAAGTGGCAATAAAAATTTTGTCTGTAACTATAGGCCTATTGCTAAGCTGTCAACCATTTCTAAAATTTTTGAAAATATCGTGGTGGAAAAGGTAATTTTTGCAACAAATAGCTTAATTTCTCCAAATCAACATGGGTTTGTTTCTATTCGTTCGACAGTATCTAACTTAGCTGTTTTCAGTGAATACTGTATTTCTTGCTTTGCGAGAGGACTTCAAGTCGATTGTATTTACACTGATTTTTCTAAAGCTTTTGATAAAGTAGCCTATACTATTTTAATTAAAAAGCTAGCATGCTATGGTTTTCATTCTCAATTTCTGCAATGGATTAAGTCTTATCTTTCTAACAGGCGGTGTGTAGTCACTGTTGACGGAGTTTCTTCTTCTTCTTCTTTTATTACATCTTCCGGTGTTCCTCAAGGAAATATTTTAGGTCCATTACTTTTCATTTTATTTATCAATGATGTTAGTAAATGCTTTTCATTTGCTAATTTCTTGCTATATGCAGATTATTTAAAAACTTTTTCTTCTATTAAAGGTCTGAGTGATATGGAAAGACTTGAAAGGGAACTTGATAATTTACATCTCTGGTGTACTAAAAATCAACTTCCCTTGAATATTAAAAAATGCTTCAAAATTACTTTTGCAAAAATTCATAATACTCTATCGACACATTACAATATTTCTAATACTTTGTTAGAAAGGATTGAGGAAACGAAAGATCTTGGTATTATTTTTTCATCAAATTTTACATTTAATAGCCATATTGACCACATTGTTAGGAAATCATACTCTACTTTAGGCTTTGTCAGAAGGAACTGTGGAAAATTTTCTGATCCATATACCCTTAAATTGCTATACACATCTTTTGTACGTTCTGTTTTAGAATACGGTACATTTATTTGGCGGCCGTATCATAGTAATTCTGTTAACCGTATCGAGCGCGTTCAAAAGACTTTCTTAAAATTCGCTTTGCGATCACTGAATTTTTGTGAGCCTTTGCTTCCTACAATGCTCGCCTGCTCTTAATAAACCTTAAAACTTTAGAAATTAGGAGATCTACACTCTCTCTATCATTTATGTTTAATACTAGAGGTTACCCGCGGGTTTCACACCACGTGCTTTCAAAAATATTAGCATATTGGGTTTGTTCTAAAAAGTTACACAGAAAAGATATGTATCATTATTGACGTCAAAGATAGTTTTCTTATTTTTTTTATCCGTTGAGTATATAATTATCTCATATGCCCTCACACCAATTTTCAGTTCCCTACTACAAATATTTCAAGAGATATTCGCTATGAAAGTTTCAGTTTGGGAGGTGCCCATCCCTTCTTTACCAAGATCTAGCATTTTTATCTGTCTAATACATGATTATCTCGTATGTCCTCATACGGATTTTCAGTACACTACTACAAATAAGTTAACTGATATTCGCTGTGAAATTTTCAGTGTGCTGCCCATCCCTGCATTACCAAGACCTATCATTTTTACCCATTTAATACGTGATTACCTCATACGCCCTCACACCAATTTTCAGTACACTACTACAAATAAATCAACAGATACCAGCTTTACCAAGCCGTAGCGTTTTTAACCGTTTAATACATAGTTATCTCACATACCCTCACACCAGTTTTTAGTACCCTACTACAAATATTTCCAGATATTCGCTGTGAAAACTTCAGCTTGTATGGGTGGTGCCCATCCCTGCTTTACCAAGACGTGGCGGTTTTACCCGTTTAATACATATGTATCTTATATGCCCTCATACCAGTTTTCAGTACCCTACTACAAATATTTCCAGAAATATTTGCTGTGAAATTTCCAGTTTGTATGAGAGGAAAGTGCCCATCTCTGCTTTTCCAAGACCTAGATTGTTTATCTGTTGAGTACATAATTATCTATTATTTCTTCACACAAATTTTCATTATTCTAGTACAAATATTTCAAGAGATATTGCGAAAAAAAGGAAAATTTTGTATGGGAGGTGCCCATCCATGGCTTTTAATCAGATTAAAAATATGCCTATAGTAATTACCGGGTGAAAATACCTAGGTATGCAAAGTTTCGTGAGGATCCGTTCAGCGGTTTTCTCGCCAATTGAGTTTAAACACAATTTCCATTTCACATCTATACTAATTATATAAAATTGATTGTATGGAAAATGTATGTAACGCGATAACTCAAAAAGTACTGGACCGATTTTAATAATTCTTTTTTTAAAATGTCACAAATGGTAAATTCTCAACAACCATGTACTTTTTTTTGCGCATTTCTGAGACTTTAATACCCTTTTCCCGGTTTTAAATTTCGAAAAACTCAAAAAAGCGCAAGCATAGACAGATTCGTTTGGTCATTTGCCGTGTTCAGTGGAGGCGTCGCAGTCTTGCCAGGCAGCGCAGCGTAGGCGACTCATACATAAGTTTGTTTTTTCACGGTTTGTTGTTTGTCTCGTTGGCAATCAAAAACCTGTTTACACATGCATACTATGCTATAACTCAAGAACGCCTGCACCTACACGTGCGATATTGGTATCAAATGAAGGGTGTTTAGCAGGACTTCAACATAGAGTTATTTTCATTGTGATGCCTAGACATCCTCCCCAGTCTGGGTAAGAATGTGGAGCCAGATGACTCCGGAATATTTTTGAACGATATTGGTATGAAATTAAAGGTATTGAGCAGGGCTTTAACACAGACCTATTTTCTTTGTGATTTCCACGCCGGGTCTCCTGATATGGGTCAAAAGGTGGATCTGGATGACGTCGGGATGTGTCTGAGCGATATTGGCATCGAGGTCTCCAGATAAGGGTCAATAGGTGGACCGGATGACCCTCGAATATTTCTGAGCGATATTTCTACCAAATGAAAGGTATTGATGAGTCCTTCGACGTAGACTTATGTTATTTGTGATGCCTGGGCCGGGTCCCCAAATATGGGTCAAAATGTGACCCCGGATTAACCCGGAATGTTTCGGAGCAATATTGGTATGAAATGAAAGGTTTTGAACAAGGCTTTTACGTGGAGTTCTATAATGATTCCTAGGCCGGCTCCCCAGATATCGGTCAAAATGCGGACCCGGATGTTTTTGAGTGATATTGGTATCAAATGAAAAGTGTTGGCAACGGCTTCAATATAGAGCTGTAGTGATGGCTGGATAAGGACATCAAGTGGACCCAGATAACACAGGAATAACTTAACTTAATTTGGGTTGATTTGGCTTGACTTGACTTGACTTGACTTGACTTGGCTTGACTTGACTTGACTTGACTTCACTCGATTTGATTTGACTTGAATTGACTTGATTTGAAATGACTTGAGTTGACTTGACTTGAGTTGACTTGATTTGATTTGATTTGACTTGAATTGACTTGATTTGACTTGATTTGGCTTGACTTGAATTGAATTGACTTGAATTGACTTGATTTGACTTGAGTTGACTTGACTTGATTTGACTTGAATTGACCTGATTTGATTTGAATTGTCTTGACTTGACTTGACTTGACTTGACTTCACTTGATTTGATTTGACTTGATTTGAATTGACTTAAATTGACTTGACTTGATTTGATTTGACTTGAATTGACTTGATTTGATTTGGTTTGGTTTGGTTTGATTTGATTTGATTTGATTTGATTTGATTTGATTTGATTTGACTTGAATTGACTTGATTTGAATTGAATTGACTTGACTTGACTTGACTTGACTTGACTTGACTTGACTTGAATTGAATTGAATTGAATTGACTTGAATTGACTTGATTTGATTTGACTTGAATCGACTTGATTTGATTTGAATTGACTTGACTTGAATTGAATTGACTTGAATTGACTTGAATTGACTTGACTTGAATTGAATTGACTTGAATTGAATTGACTTGAATTGAATTGACTTGAATTGACTTGATTTGACTTGAGTTGACTTGACTTTGGTTAACTATTATTCCTCATTGCGAAGCAACGGGTATTTGCTAGTTTATAATATAAGAAAGATAAGATTATCAATGACTTTTTATGCCATGTTTACATATAACGTGATTAGCCATAAATCTCCTTTGGATAATGTACCCGTTTACATATAACATGAAATCTAGATTTGTTGGGAGACGATTACCAACTGTCAATTTTCCTTACCTACATGACGCAATAATAATATGGTCGTAGCAGTCAAAAGAGAATAGGAAACTACCGTTCGATGGCTGTTAACATGAATTTAAAAAGCAGATATTTTGTTTTTATTTAACTTGAAAAACGCTAGCAAACTCACAAGCTTTTGCAAGATCAACACGATAAAGAATGTATAACTAAAAAAAGACGATAATTTCATAACCTATAAAACAGAAAGTAGAAGAGCAACTTACTATTGCGATACGATTCTTATTGGGCAATGCTTACTGGTGTCCATTTTGTTTTCTTTTCATTTTGAAGTTTCTCCCAAATTCGCCAAAAAATATCGATAACATGAAAAACACAGGGTTGTATGCAAAAAAGTATCGTCATAATCCGAGATTCATTTTAAATCTCGAATTTTTGGTAGTGGATTTTTGTATGGCAAATCTCGAATTTCAATCGAAGATTTTGTGCAAACCTCGAAAAAAGTAGATAATCTCGTATATGTGAATGGCCTATTAGATTGTAGTTTTCTTTTAAACTGTATTAATTTCAATATTCCCCAGCGAAGTCTACGAGTGCACTTGCCTTTTTATACTGTGAGGTGCAAAAGGGACTATGCACGTAATGCGCCAATTGTACGCGTAAGGTTGAGTTGCTAAAGCAGCTAGTTCAATGCAAACTCTCTGACTTCTCATCCATGCAAGAGTACTTAAATACTTTAGTTATGACGTCATTGAAGGTTCCTTTCTGGCCAACAATAAGTTTGAGTTAAGGCATCGTAGAATGGGCTACATTTGCAATGAAAAATTAAAAACAATCAAAGAGTCTTGTAGTATTGTCGATTTTGGTAAATTCGAAAAAAAGCAAGCAGCAGAAAATTAAGTTACCACCTCAATACGTGGTAATATTTTGTTACCATTTTCAGCCCGATTTAATTCCGTTCGTATGGAAATGCTTTGACAGCGTTACAATTTGTGCCAGAATACCAATTGAAAAGATGGTAACAATTTTCAGCAACATAAATTACCAGTAAAGTAATTTTCCGGTAACGCTCGGAATAGCAGTGTAAGTGTCCTAAAATAACAGTTTAATGTAAACACAAAAGCATAACAGTTGAGCAACGCCGATAACACTTATTGTTTACAGACTAGCTGTTTCCCTCAGTGGGAAACCTTTATTTTTAATTTTTTTCCGTCATTCTGACCCTTTTGTTAAATAATAGCGTAAATTTACTTCAAAATCGCCAATAAAGCTTAGTTTGTGATGTATTAACAATAATAATATAAAATAGTTATGTACACAGGTATGCACCTACGTACTACTAAGCTTAACTATGATATCGCACCCTAAATCATAAAGTGGCACAACTCAAAATTCAAAAATTTTCAGGAGAGCCAAAAAACTTTTTTTCATTACAAGCAATCGTATGGCAAAGGGCCAGGTATAATGGTACATATGTATGCATGTATAAGAATTGCAGAAATATGCAAAGCCGACGGTAAATGAACTGGTGCCTCTTTGACACATTTTCGCTAGTTCTGAACCAGAATAAATCTCCTTTGGATAATGTACCCGTTTACATATAACATGAAATCTAGATTTGCTGGGAGACGATTACCAACTGTCAATTTTCCTTACCTACATGACGCAATAATAATATGGTCGTAGCAGTCAAAAGAGAATAGGAAACTACCGTTCGATGGCTGTTTCCATGAATTTAAAAAGCAGATATTTTGTTTTTATTTAACTTGAAAAACGCTAGCAAACTCACAAGCTTTTGCAAGATCAACACGATAAAGAATGTATAACTAAAAAAAGACGATAATTTCATAACCTATAAAACAGAAAGTAGAAGAGCAACTTACTATTGCGATACGATTCTTATTGGGCAATGCTTACTGGTGTCCATTTTGTTTTCTTTTCATTTTGAAGTTTCTCCCAAATTCGCCAAAAAAATATCGATAACATGAAAAACACAGGGTTGTATGCAAAAAAGTATCGTCATAATCCGAGATTCATTTTAAATCTCGAATTTTTGGTAGTGGATTTTTGTATGGCAAATCTCGAATTTCAATCGAAGATTTTGTGCAAACCTCGAAAAAAGTAGATAATCTCGTATATGTGAATGGCCTATTAGATTGTAGTTTTCTTTTAAACTGTATTAATTTCAATATTCCCCAGCGAAGTCTACGAGTGCACTTGCCTTTTTATACTGTGAGGTGCAAAAGGGACTATGCACGTAATGCGCCAATTGTACGCGTAAGGTTGAGTTGCTAAAGCAGCTAGTTCAATGCAAACTCTCTGACTACTCATCCATGCAAGAGTACTTAAATACTTTAGTTATGACGTCATTGAAGGTTCCTTTCTGGCCAACAATAAGTTTGAGTTAAGGCATCGTAGAATGGGCTACATTTGCAATGAAAAATTAAAAACAATCAAAGAGTCTTGTAGTATTGTCGATTTTGGTAAATTCGAAAAAAAGCAAGCAGCAGAAAATTAAGTTACCACCTCAATACGTGGTAATATTTTGTTACCATTTTCAGCCCGATTTAATTCCGTTCGTATGGAAATGCTTTGACAGCGTTACAATTTGTGCCAGAATACCAATTGAAAAGATGGTAACAATTTTCAGCAACATAAATTACCAGTAAAGTAATTTTCCGGTAACGCTCGGAATAGCAGTGTAAGTGTCCTAAAATAACAGTTTAATGTAAACACAAAAGCATAACAGTTGAGCAACGCCGATAACACTTATTGTTTACAGACTAGCTGTTTCCCTCAGTGGGAAACCTTTATTTTTAATTTTTTTCCGTCATTCTGACCCTTTTGTTAAATAATAGCGTAAATTTACTTCAAAATCGCCAATAAAGCTTAGTTTGTGATGTATTAACAATAATAATATAAAATAGTTATGTACACAGGTATGCACCTACGTACTACTAAGCTTAACTATGATATCGCACCCTAAATCATAAAGTGGCACAACTCAAAATTCAAAAATTTTCAGGAGAGCCAAAAAACTTTTTTTCATTACAAGCAATCGTATGGCAAAGGGCCAGGTATAATGGTACATATGTATGCATGTATAAGAATTGCAGAAATATGCAAAGCCGACGGTAAATGAACTGGTGCCTCTTTGACACATTTTCGCTAGTTCTGAACCAGAAATTCTGTTCTCTAGTTACTCATTAACTTCTCTGCAGAATATGTAAAAAATTCAGACACATGCCTTTAATTAAATACCTATATTAATAGGTATGTACATAAATATGTAAGTAACGAAGCTAACAACAAATTATATTTTAATACATACATATATTATCTATTAATTAAATAATTCAAAATAAAATTCCTGTCCATACCTGCTAATTTACAAAATTGTTTATTTTAAATACAGTCATACTACGAATACAAATTTTCTTCCATTTGCACACATGCGTATCCGCACGAACGTACATGCATATCTACATATGCAAAAATATTTTTAAGCACCACTTTTCTTTATCCCTCTGTTTTTAACTGTTTTCAAAGGACGGAAAAAAATAAAAGTCTCAAAAATAACTCTTAAATGGCAACAGAAAGAAGATCGCTGAGAGAACTCAAGAACGCCTGCGCCGATTTGGATGATTGACACAAATTCAGATTGTTCTCTGGCCAGAATAGGAGAATATCCAATAAAATTCCAGAAAAATGCAAAAAAAAATTATTTTCCCATACATTTTGTATATCTATATATATATAAAAGAAAGTGGCGTTAGTACAAACGCGTATAACTCAAGAACGCCTGCACCGATTTGGATGATTGACACCAATTCAGATTGTCCTCTGGCCAGAATAGGAGAATATCCAATAAAATTCCCGAAAAATGCAAAAAAAAATTATTTTCCCATACATTTTGTATATCTATATATATAGAAGGAAGTGGCGTTAGTACAATATAACTCAAGAACGCCTGCACCGATTTGGATGATTGACACAAATTCAAATTGTCCTCTGGTCAGAATAGGAGAATATCCAATAAAATTCCCGAAAAATGGAAAAAAAAATTATTTTCCCATACATTTTGTATATCTATATATATAAAAGGAAGTGGCGTTAGTACAAACGCGTATAACTTGTGACGGACTTTTCCTTTGGGTTTGCTGGGGTAGCGCAGTCCGTCCAGGGTTCCTGAAATTATAAGAATTCCTAGTTTTCCCAATTAAAGAAAACCCTGTATTTTAGTTATTTTCATAAATCGTTATAAAATTCATTTATTAATATATTCTTTAAACATAAATTATTCCCTACAAAAATTCCTACGACTGTATAAAGGTAGCGGAGGTGTTCTTACCCGCCCGCTGACCTTCCGTTGACAGAGGTGGAAACCGCCTGCCAAATATAACTGCACACAAATGAAGTGTTAGGACCTCCAGGTGTGCGCCGTTTGTGGGTGTGTTAATTCCACCGACAAATATACCTGCTTCTGATTCCTGTGCTAAATGTATAACGTAAGCTACCAAATAATAATAATATAATTCTAAGTACAGATGGGGTGTTAAGACCCCCAGGTGTACTCCTTTGTCGGTGTGTTAATGCCACCGACAAGTATACCTAACGCTTGCCTAACTCCTACTGATTTTCCACAGGATGCTGTCGCCCTTTTATACAAAAATCCTGACAGCGGCGGACAGTTATCGCTGCACTAAATTCCCGTAGCTTTTCCATTTGTTGCTAATTCTAATATAAATA
This sequence comes from Urophora cardui, assembly GCA_960531455.1. NCBI lineage: Eukaryota > Metazoa > Arthropoda > Insecta > Diptera > Tephritidae > Urophora > Urophora cardui. Next base: position 35,351,735 of record OY482675.1, on the reverse strand, counting down.
TATATTCTTAACTTAACTGATTTCTAATATTAACGTATGTATGTATGTCGCTGTGCACTTGCATTTTACCGTATTCCTCTTTGTGCGACCTTCGCTTACTGGCCGGCTGCCTATGGTTCAATGCGTGTGCAGTTGAGTGTACATACATATGCTTATATTTTACAATGTAAAATATACATGTTTGTTTGTGTATACATATGTTAAACTTTTAAAGTTTAGTAACCTTAATTTTGGGGTGAAAGACTTTAATTTTAATTATTAGACTGTGTATATATGTATATGCATATGTACCTTAATATGTATATATGTATGTACTATATTTAAATTATGTATGATTATGTATATACTGCTTATGTATATAACTCTCCAAATTGTATATATGTACATATGTATATATACGTATGTGAGTTCAAGTTATATAAGTATATATATACATATGTATGTATGTATGCTAATTTCTATTTGTACATTAGGCTGGGTCAGATTTCATAAATGTACAAAAATCCCATTTGTGTGTACATATATATACGTATGTAAATTCAAGTTATATATATGTATGTATGTATGTATGCCAGTTCCTATTCGTATGATGATTACATTAGGCTGGGTCAGATTTCATAAATGTACAAAAATCCCATTTGTGTGTACATATATATACGTATGTAAATTCATGTTATATATATATGTATGTATGTATGTATGCCAGTTTGACGTTCGCATTAGGCTGGGTCAGACTTCATGTATGAATATATGTACGTTATTGTGGGGGACTCCAACTCCTCAGGATTGGGGTCCTCACACTCCCCCCTCACCTTCCAGACGGTGGCTCACCGTCACCAGCCGCGTTCATGATATGGTGATGTGGAAATTGGGTGCTGATCCCGAAATTTTCTCTCTATTTCTTGTCATCGATCTATTTATCGTGGTCATTAATGCTGTGGCGCTATGGCTTGGCGTGTCGTAGCCTCATATTGGAGGTGTCGATTCGTCACGTGCGGATCCCGAAAACAATATGTCGCGCTGTGGTCCCGAAAATTTCGTATGCCGCCATTATTACCATATGCGTGTTGGCAATCTGTTCTAGGGAGAAAATTGAACGTGACTGTATAGTGACTCACCTCATAACCGTATTCATTTGCAAAATTGTATGCGTTTTCGATGGCTGAACCGATCCCGTTCGCTCTGGTGATACTGTGACCATGGTTCCTCTCTGCTCTGCTTGGGTTTGGAGCTCTACATATTCGCACATCTTGGCGTACAACCTGTGCATAACTCGCTGTGTTGTTTTCCATTGCTATAGCGCCGTAGTGTGCGACAATACCAGGCTGGCGTTCTGTGTTCGTATTAACGTTTGTGGACCTTGGTATAAAAGCACGTGATGTTGTCGGTTGCTCCGTTGGTGTGTTATTACTCAGTGCTGGTGTATTCTTCGCCGTGTTCTTGGGTGTTGTTGTTGACTGTGGTGTTATTATTGGTTGCGTGCTGTTTTCCTTCTGTACCTTTATGCGTTGCTCATTTCGGGATTCCTGCAACCTTACGTTCTCGTCTTTACGTTGCGCCGCGTTTGATACTGTGGGTTCGTCATCGTGTTCTGCTTCCGCTGCGTGATACGTCTTTAGCTCGCTTATGTGTGCCTTTATCCTCTTGTCGTTACGTGTTTTGTCCAACTCTACGATGACTGGTGAAATGAAGTTCACTACTCGGTGTGGCCCATTGTATTTAGGCGCTAGTTTGGCCGCAAAATTGTCAACTGCCTTAGACAATTGGTGCTCCTTTACCAAAACTAAATCGCCGACGGCCGGTCGCCATTGTCTTCTTCGCAGGTTGTAGTGTCGCGCCTGTTCGGCGGATGCGTGCTCCTGTTTGTGTCGTACCATTTCGAAAATCTCTCTCATCTTCGATTGTTTGCCACACAGATTGACCTCCTCCTGACCAGTGCCGAATGTTCGTTCGTCGTACAGCGCGTTTGGAATCCGTGGTTCTCTGCCTTGTATTATGTATGCTGGACTGTAGCCTGTTGATTCGCATACACTTGTATTCAGTGCCAGTGTTATCTCTGGTAACAACTCGTCCCAATTTCGCTGTTCCTTGCCGGTGAACTGTGCTATCATTCTTTTAATGTTGCGGTTTGCCCTTTCGGTCGGATTTTCTTGCGGTGTGTACGGTGCCGTCAGTTGGTGTTTTACTCCCAACTCTTGTAAGTATTTCTTAAATTTCGTGCTTATAAATAGTGCTCCATTGTCCGTGATTAGAACCTTTGGTACGCCAAATCGTGATAAAATTCGCTCTCTAAATCCCTTTACCAAGTTTTCGGTTGTTGCCTTGCGTATTGCTACAATCTCTACCCACTTTGAAAATTTGTCGAAGAATACTAACGCCATCGTGTTGCCATGTTTCGAACGTGGTAGTGGCCCAACGAAATCTGCACACACTGTTGCCCAAGGTTCCTCTGCAACTTGCGTGAGCATCTTTCCCGCGGATTGCTGTTGGTTTGGTTTATATATTTGGCATGTGTGGGATTGTTGTACGTACCTTTTCACGTCTCTGAACATTCCAGGCCAATAGTATCGTGTCATTGCGCGTGAAATCGACTTCTTTATGCCCATATGACCTGCGCTTGGTGTATCATGAATCTCTCTTAACACTCTCTGTCTTTGTGATGTTGGTACACACAGTTTCCACGGAATTGCGTCTTCTCCGTCCATTTGATTACCGATTCGCCTATACAGCGCTCCTTCCTCTATTACGTAATCCGGGAATTTGTCTGGTGCCTTCTTTATTTCCGCCACCTTTGCTTCAATCCATTCCAATCCACATTTGTTCTCCGCCTGTTGTAACGTTATTGTACCCATCTGTTCCTCGAGTGGTTGGCGTGACAGTGCGTCTGCGACAACGTTAAGCTTCCCTTTTCGGTACTGTATGTCGAATGAATACTGCTGTAATTCCAGCGCCCATCTCGCGATTCGACCTGTTGGATTTTCAATAGCGTTAAGCCATTTCAATGCTAGGTGATCGGTGATCACCGTGAACGTGTATCCTTCTACGTATTGCCTCATCTTCCTTATTGCCCATACTATGGCCAGACACTCCTTTTCCGTCGCTGAGTAGTTTGTTTCCGCTTTGTTCAATCGGCGGCTTGCATACGCTACTACTCGTTCTTCATCTCCTGCTCCTTGTGTAAGTACTGCGCCAATACCAAAATCGCTTGCGTCCGTTTGTAGGCAAAATCTCTTCGTAAAGTCTGGGCACGCTAAAATCGGTGCCTGTGTGAGCGCGCTCTTCAACGTTTCAAACGCTACCTGCTGCTCCTCTGTCCATTTCCATTTGTTGCCTTTTCTTAACATTGACGTTAGGGGGTGTGAGATGCGTGAAAAATCTGGGACGAACCTCCTATACCATGATACTACCCCTAAAAATCGTCGTAGCTCTTCGCTTACCACATGCCCTAAGTACATCAATTTCCTTTTAAAGAACTCGCACTTCTCTGGATTTATCCTCAAATTTGCTTGCCTTAATCGCCTGAAAACTTCTGATAAATGTCGTATATGATCTTCTAATGTCTTACTTGTAATTATGATGTCGTCTAGGTACGCGAATGCGTGAGGTTCTAGCTCTGGGCCGATAACACTATCGAGTGCTCTTTGGAAAGTTGCTGGAGCGGAGTGTAGCCCAAACGGCATTACCTTCCACTGAAATAATCCTCGCCCCGGTACGGTGAATGCTGTATATTGCTTACTATTTACCTCCATAGGGATCTGCCAATATCCGCTTTTGAGGTCTAGGCTGCTGATAAAGTGTGCACTTCTTAACCGATCAAGAATGTGTTGGATACGTGGCAACGGGTACGCATCTGGGACTGACCTGGCGTTGAGTTGTCGGTAGTCGACGCAGAGTCGCCATTTGCCGTTCTTCTTTCTTACCAGAACTATGGGCGCGCTGTGTGGGCTATATGATGGCTCGATACAATCCATCTCGATAAGCTCATCGATCTCCTTGTTCATAATCTCCTGCTTCTTTGGATTCTTCGGGAAGTACCTTTGCTTGATCGGACGGTCATCTCGCATCACTATCTTATGTGTGGCTATGTTGGATACTCCTGACATTTTCTCGAATATCTGTAATTCACGTTTTAGAAATTCACTCACCCTAGTGTCTGTGCTGCCAACTGCTGTCGGGGCGGTTGCCTTGTATTCTGTATTCTACGCCCCCGTCTGGACTCTTGCGCTCTTCCTCGATTATTGCGGTACACATGGCTATGTCCTCCCTATGATTCTCTGCCTGTAACGTTATAGCATGTTTACCGCACCTTAACTCCACATTCGCCTTTGCCAAGTAGTCCGTTCCAATGACCACGTTGTCTGCCAACCCTGGTAACACTAGTAGCTCACTCTTCTGCACCTTATCACCCAACTTAACCTCTGCTTCCACTGCTTCTACTATCGTTCGGCGTCTTCCATCGCCCATCACCACTCTTGTTTCTACCTCTTTGAATTTGCTTAACTTCGCTGCCATCGTGTCGCTCACAAAGCTCCTCGTCGCTCCCGTATCGATCGCCGCCACTACTTCTTCTCCCTCCAGTGTCACTGTCGCCAAAACTCGACCTTGCACCTGCTTAAAAATGTTCGTTGTGTTCGAGGTTGTTGCTGTGGAGACCCCATCCCTCTTCCAGGCTCTTAAACTCGCTACGCTTCACATACAACTGGTACTCTCTGCGGGAATTTCTGTAAATTCTACTCAACCTTTGCTCCTCCGTGTAGTCAGTGTGTCGCATAAGTCCTTGCAGTGCTAACACGTAATCCTTGAACTTCTCACCAGACCGTTGGACTCGCTGTCGTATTTCATCATCCAAATTTTCAAAATACCTGGAGTTCAGGAAAAATTTGAGGAAATCTCTCTTGAATGCATCCCATTCTTACCACTGTCGATTGTTGTTTCTGTACCACACTAACGCTTTATCCTTCAGCAATTCAGGCATTGCTCTTGGTATGGAATTGCGATTAATTTCATACCCATCCGCCAGTTCTTCGACGCGTTCGATAAAACTGAGTGGGTCATTGCCGCCGTCATACCTGAATCCCCACTTGCGTATTCGGTCCATCGTTGTGGCATATGTCGTTGGTTGCGGCATCATGTACATGTGCTGCATTGCTTCGCCCGGTGTTACAAATCTGTAGGCGCGCTCATCAAATCCCATCGCCTGATGAAATGGTGATGTTGCTCTGCTGCCACTGGCTGACGTTGACACATTCTCTTTCGGTGTTGGAGGTTGTATTGAAATCGTTGCTTGGCTGTGTTGTAGTTCCAACTCTTCGAATCGACCCTGGAGTTCCTCATCGTTGGCGTTCGCTTTTATGAACGTTGCTAAGCGCTTCCGTTGGTCGTCCATCGTTCCTAACCCCTCCAGCTTGAATTCCACTATATACTTTGACAACTCCTCTCGGCTTAGATAGTACACCCACGACACCTTCACCATGGCTGTGTATTGCACGTTCACTTCCTTGGATGATTTCTCGATCCCACTCACGCTTGTTACTTACGGCCAAATTCTACTCGCACGCTTCTCACTTAAAATCGCTGGCTTCGTTTAACTTTCCAAACTTTGATTTTTGTACTCTTCAAGTCCTCGTATACTTTTAGAGTCCCTGCTCGGGCGCCATTTGTGACGGACTTTTCCTTTGGGTTTGCTGGGGTAGCGCAGTCCGTCCAGGGTTCCTGAAATTATAAGAATTCCTAGTTTTCCCAATTAAAGAAAACCCTGTATTTTAGTTATTTTCATAAATCGTTATAAAATTCATTTATTAATATATTCTTTAAACATAAATTATTCCCTACAAAAATTCCTACGACTGTATAAAGGTAGCGGAGGTGTTCTTACCCGCCCGCTGACCTTCCGTTGACAGAGGTGGAAACCGCCTGCCAAATATAACTGCACACAAATGAAGTGTTAGGACCTCCAGGTGTGCGCCGTTTGTGGGTGTGTTAATTCCACCGACAAATATACCTGCTTCTGATTCCTGTGCTAAATGTATAACGTAAGCTACCAAATAATAATAATATAATTCTAAGTACAGATGGGGTGTTAAGACCCCCAGGTGTACTCCTTTGTCGGTGTGTTAATGCCACCGACAAGTATACCTAACGCTTGCCTAACTCCTACTGATTTTCCACAGGATGCTGTCGCCCTTTTATACAAAAATCCTGACAGCGGCGGACAGTTATCGCTGCACTAAATTCCCGTAGCTTTTCCATTTGTTGCTAATTCTAATATAAATATGTATTCTTAACTTAACTGATTTCTAATATTAACGTATGTATGTATGTCGCTGTGCACTTGCATTTTACCGTATTCCTCTTTGTGCGACCTTCGCTTACTGGCCGGCTGCCTATGGTTCAATGCGTGTGCAGTTGAGTGTACATACATATGCTTATATTTTACAATGTAAAATATACATGTTTGTTTGTGTATACATATGTTAAACTTTTAAAGTTTAGTAACCTTAATTTTGGGGTGAAAGACTTTAATTTTAATTATTAGACTGTGTATATATGTATATGCATATGTACCTTAATATGTATATATGTATGTACTATATTTAAATTATGTATGATTATGTATATACTGCTTATGTATATAACTCTCCAAATTGTATATATGTACATATGTATATATACGTATGTGAGTTCAAGTTATATAAGTATATATATACATATGTATGTATGTATGCTAATTTCTATTTGTACATTAGGCTGGGTCAGATTTCATAAATGTACAAAAATCCCATTTGTGTGTACATATATATATACGTATGTAAATTCAAGTTATATATATGTATGTATGTATGTATGCCAGTTCCTATTCGTAAGATGATTACATTAGGCTGGGTCAGATTTCATAAATGTACAAAAATCCCATTTGTGTGTACATATATATACGTATGTAAATTCATGTTATATATATATGTATGTATGTATGTATGCCAGTATGACGATCGCATTAGGCTGGGTCAGACTTCATGTATGAATATATGTACGTTATTGTGGGGGACTCCAACTCCTCAGGATTGGGGTCCTCACAAACTCAAGAACGCCTGCACCGATTCGGATGATTGAAACCAATTCAGATTGTTCCCTGGCCAGAATAGGAGAATATCCAATAAAATTCTGGAAAAATTCAAAAAAAAAAATTTATTTTCCCATACATTTTGTACTTATGGTGAGAATTTTTATGATATTTTTTTGTAAAAAAGCTCCATAATAGCTCTGTGGATTATAATAAAAATCGAACATGTGCGCGATATGGTTATTTCTTATACATTGTTTATAAAGCGTTCTTGATGATCAATGACGTTTATGTTTGCGGTGCGTTGTGACAAGCTTTCCAGCAACGACTCTATTCTCAATTTTTAAGTATTCTCGCTAAATGGACCAAATGTGTCTCGCAAAAATTATCAGCTTACAAAGAAATTAAATGTAATTTCGCTCTATCAATACATCGCGAACGCCAATCTACCACGAAAAAAGTTTGTAAAAGTTAATGCATTGCGAACGCATTGTAACATAAATGCTGGTTCATGTATTGCCAGTAGATGGCGGTGTGTGTATCAACAAATGACCACAGATTTTATGAAATTTGAAAAGATTGCCGACACTTAATTTAAATATTAAATTTTTTTGTTTTGATCATTCAGTTAATGAATAAAAAAAGTGAATGAGTTTTTATATTGTTAAAAAATAAATAACGGATTAACAAATTATAAGTTATAGAAAGTTTGATTTCAAAGACATAATTTAACGCAGGGCAACACTTTGGGAAACACTTTGCGCTCAGCGTTTTTGTGTTTCCGTCAGGCTGAAATGGAATGAAAATAAGTGTTAACTGTTAAAGTTGGTCTCTGGGGTAAGCAGACTACAGCACCCTTCAAAGACTTGTAGTACTTGTGCCAAAAATTTACTTGCCTTAATCGACTCCCACGTATCTAGTCCGTTTTCAACTAGCTCTCACTCGGGCTGTTGCTGAGTTTTGTGACTTTCGTTGATAAATTTTCAAGGAATGTTGTCGTGGTACCAATTAAGCAAAAGTCGGACGTTTTTGATCAATTTGTCAAATTTAAGGCATTGGTTGAGAATCAATGCTCGCGGAAAATCAAAATATTTTGTTCGGACAACGGCACAGAATACACTAATAAAAAGTTTAAAGAACTTTAATCGAATAATGGAATTATATACCAAACGTCATGCCCGTATACACCCGAATAAAATGGTGTGGCAGAACTATTAAATCGAACAATGGCTGAGGCATCAGTTACTGCAGCTTATATCTTCAATCGCGTTCCATGCAGAGATGATTTACAATGCCCAGAAGAACAATGGTACACGTTCCAAAGGAAAAACGTCAAAAGTTAGACGTGAAATCCAATGAGTGCATAATGGTTGGGTATTGTAGTAAGTCAAAAGGGTGCAGTGAAATAAGGGCCGCGGATATAACGCCCGCGGGCGATTTTTAATTCCAAGTTTTCGATTTTTTAAATATGGTGTATTATTATTGGAAAAAGCGCCGCAGTCGAAAAATTGGAATAACAAATCGCGCGATTTTTAATTCCAAATTTTCGTTTTTTAAATATGGTGTGTTATTATTGGAAAAAGCGCCGCAGTCGAAAGTTGGAATAAAAAATCGCGCGATCGTGGTATAATTGCTTAGGCAAATGTTTGGATGAAAAATTTCCAAAATCGGTTGCGACTTTTATATATGGGAATTATAAAATGACCTAATAAAAACATTTTAAGTGATATTTCTGTCAAATATAAAGATATATCATTGAAATTTTATGGCAGTAATCCTACTACGGACATAAAACAAAAAACAAAAAAATTTTAGAAAATGGCCGTGGCACCGCCTCTTTTTAGAATAAGAGATTTCTGAGCCTATAACTCGAAAAATGACTGATATATTATGACGAAACTTGGTGTATACGCTTTTATAACTTGTGGTAATACGTGCTCAAAATTTTAGCGAAATCGGTTGATGACCACGCCTAATTTTATATATGGGAGTTATAAAGTGGCCTAATAAAAATATTTTAAGCGATATCTTTGTCAAATATAAAGATAATTCATTGAAATTTTGTGGCATGAATCCCACAGTAGACGCGAAAACAAAAAGCAAAAAATTTTGAAAAATGGGTGTGGCACCGCCCCTTTTTAGACAAAAGGAATCTACGAGATTTCAGAGCCCATAACTCAACAAATAATTGCGACATTATGACGAAACTTTGTGTATAAACTTTTACCACCTGTGGTAATATATTTTTAAAAATTTAGCGAAATCGGTTTATGACCACGTCTACTTTGTAACAAAGATATTTCTGGAACACCCTTTGGGAATTTGTAACGTGACATCTTTGTAACTGGAAGTCATAAGGGAATGAAATTTCGCACTAACAATAATATTTATATGCTTAGTTGGATGACTGATACAAATTTTGAAAATGGTCGTGGCTACGCCCACTTTATGCGGCACTCGCTTTATATAAAATATACCGTGTTTTTATCAAACGCAAACAAACTATGAAAGCATATACACTCTTAGAAATTTTCGTGTAATTTTGCATACAAAAAGGTAGGTTACTTTTTTCCTACCTTATTATGCGCAAAATCGCACACTGAAAAATTCAACAGATAAGCTGTTTAAATTTAAACAATAAAAGTGTAAATCCTACACAAACAAGCTTTAAATCTAAACACTAATCGAGTAATAAATTGTAATTTCGCATATAAGTTAAACAAAATTACCAATTCACTATGTAATTTTACCCCACTCAATTGTAATTTCGCGCACGAGATTTGAAATTACAATTTCCTTTAATCCAAAATGCGTGTAAAATCGCATGATATGCTCACTTTTGCTGAAAAGTGCGTAAATTTCGTTTAGAACTGTAAATTACACACTTGTAGTGTAAATCTACGAAAAAAAATGTAATTTTCAACTAAAAATTACATATATTTTGGTAGCATATTTACACGCAGTTTTTAGAGTGTAGCTGAGTATCTAATGTTCGATTCCATTCCACTCGAACTTGGTCTTCCTTACTTTTTATTTTATTTATTGGCTTTTCTACAGACCTAGGCATCCTCAATTACATTTTGTTTTTAATTACAATTACATTAATTGGTAATTGAAATTTTTATTTTTATTGTTATTGTTATTGTTATTGTTATTGTTATTGTTATTGTTATTGTTATTGTTATTGTTATTGTTATTGTTATTGTTATTGTTATTGTTATTGTTATTGTTATTGTTATTGTTATTGTTATTGTTATTGTTATTGTTATTGTTATTGTTATTGTTATTGTTATTGTTATTGTTATTGTTATTGTTATTGTTATTGTTATTGTTATTGTTATTGTTATTGTTATTGTTATTGTTATTGTTATTGTTATTGTTATTGTTATTGTTATTGTTATTGTTATTGTTATTGTTATTGTTATTGTTATTGTTATTGTTATTGTTATTGTTATTGTTATTGTTATTGTTATTGTTATTGTTATTGTTATTGTTATTGTTATTGTTATTGTTATTGTTATTGTTATTGTTATTGTTATTGTTATTGTTATTGTTATTGTTATTGTTATTGTTATTGTTATTGTTATTGTTATTGTTATTGTTATTGTTATTGTTATTGTTATTGTTATTGTTATTGTTATTGTTATTGTTATTGTTATTGTTATTGTTATTGTTATTGTTATTGTTATTGTTATTGTTATTGTTATTGTTATTGTTATTGTTATTGTTATTGTTATTGTTATTGTTATTGTTATTGTTATTGTTATTGTTATTGTTATTGTTATTGTTATTGTTATTGTTATTGTTATTGTTATTGTTATTGTTATTGTTATTGTTATTGTTATTGTTATTGTTATTGTTATTGTTATTGTTATTGTTATTGTTATTGTTATTGTTATTGTTATTGTTATTGTTATTGTTATTGTTATTGTTATTGTTATTGTTATTGTTATTGTTATTGTTATTGTTATTGTTATTGTTATTGTTATTGTTATTGTTATTGTTATTGTTATTGTTATTGTTATTGTTATTGTTATTGTTATTGTTATTGTTATTGTTATTGTTATTGTTATTGTTATTGTTATTGTTATTGTTATTGTTATTGTTATTGTTATTGTTATTGTTATTGTTATTGTTATTGTTATTGTTATTGTTATTGTTATTGTTATTGTTATTGTTATTGTTATTGTTATTGTTATTGTTATTGTTATTGTTATTGTTATTGTTATTGTTATTGTTATTGTTATTGTTATTGTTATTGTTATTGTTATTGTTATTGTTATTGTTATTGTTATTGTTATTGTTATTGTTATTGTTATTGTTATTGTTATTGTTATTGTTATTGTTATTGTTATTGTTATTGTTATTGTTATTGTTATTGTTATTGTTATTGTTATTGTTATTGTTATTGTTATTGTTATTGTTATTGTTATTGTTATTGTTATTGTTATTGTTATTGTTATTGTTATTGTTATTGTTATTGTTATTGTTATTGTTATTGTTATTGTTATTGTTATTGTTATTGTTATTGTTATTGTTATTGTTATTGTTATTGTTATTGTTATTGTTATTGTTATTGTTATTGTTATTGTTATTGTTATTGTTATTGTTATTGTTATTGTTATTGTTATTGTTATTGTTATTGTTATTGTTATTGTTATTGTTATTGTTATTGTTATTGTTATTGTTATTGTTATTGTTATTGTTATTGTTATTGTTATTGTTATTGTTATTGTTATTGTTATTGTTATTGTTATTGTTATTGTTATTGTTATTGTTATTGTTATTGTTATTGTTATTGTTATTGTTATTGTTATTGTTATTGTTATTGTTATTGTTATTGTTATTGTTATTGTTATTGTTATTGTTATTGTTATTGTTATTGTTATTGTTATTGTTATTGTTATTGTTATTGTTATTGTTATTGTTATTGTTATTGTTATTGTTATTGTTATTGTTATTGTTATTGTTATTGTTATTGTTATTGTTATTGTTATTGTTATTGTTATTGTTATTGTTATTGTTATTGTTATTGTTATTGTTATTGTTATTGTTATTGTTATTGTTATTGTTATTGTTATTGTTATTGTTATTGTTATTGTTATTGTTATTGTTATTGTTATTGTTATTGTTATTGTTATTGTTATTGTTATTGTTATTGTTATTGTTATTGTTATTGTTATTGTTATTGTTATTGTTATTGTTATTGTTATTGTTATTGTTATTGTTATTGTTATTGTTATTGTTATTGTTATTGTTATTGTTATTGTTATTGTTATTGTTATTGTTATTGTTATTGTTATTGTTATTGTTATTGTTATTGTTATTGTTATTGTTATTGTTATTGTTATTGTTATTGTTATTGTTATTGTTATTGTTATTGTTATTGTTATTGTTATTGTTATTGTTATTGTTATTGTTATTGTTATTGTTATTGTTATTGTTATTGTTATTGTTATTGTTATTGTTATTGTTATTGTTATTGTTATTGTTATTGTTATTGTTATTGTTATTGTTATTGTTATTGTTATTGTTATTGTTATTGTTATTGTTATTGTTATTGTTATTGTTATTGTTATTGTTATTGTTATTGTTATTGTTATTGTTATTGTTATTGTTATTGTTATTGTTATTGTTATTGTTATTGTTATTGTTATTGTTATTGTTATTGTTATTGTTATTGTTATTGTTATTGTTATTGTTATTGTTATTGTTATTGTTATTGTTATTGTTATTGTTATTGTTATTGTTATTGTTATTGTTATTGTTATTGTTATTGTTATTGTTATTGTTATTGTTATTGTTATTGTTATTGTTATTGTTATTGTTATTGTTATTGTTATTGTTATTGTTATTGTTATTGTTATTGTTATTGTTATTGTTATTGTTATTGTTATTGTTATTGTTATTGTTATTGTTATTGTTATTGTTATTGTTATTGTTATTGTTATTGTTATTGTTATTGTTATTGTTATTGTTATTGTTATTGTTATTGTTATTGTTATTGTTATTGTTATTGTTATTGTTATTGTTATTGTTATTGTTATTGTTATTGTTATTGTTATTGTTATTGTTATTGTTATTGTTATTGTTATTGTTATTGTTATTGTTATTGTTATTGTTATTGTTATTGTTATTGTTATTGTTATTGTTATTGTTATTGTTATTGTTATTGTTATTGTTATTGTTATTGTTATTGTTATTGTTATTGTTATTGTTATTGTTATTGTTATTGTTATTGTTATTGTTATTGTTATTGTTATTGTTATTGTTATTGTTATTGTTATTGTTATTGTTATTGTTATTGTTATTGTTATTGTTATTGTTATTGTTATTGTTATTGTTATTGTTATTGTTATTGTTATTGTTATTGTTATTGTTATTGTTATTGTTATTGTTATTGTTATTGTTATTGTTATTGTTATTGTTATTGTTATTGTTATTGTTATTGTTATTGTTATTGTTATTGTTATTGTTATTGTTATTGTTATTGTTATTGTTATTGTTATTGTTATTGTTATTGTTATTGTTATTGTTATTGTTATTGTTATTGTTATTGTTATTGTTATTGTTATTGTTATTGTTATTGTTATTGTTATTGTTATTGTTATTGTTATTGTTATTGTTATTGTTATTGTTATTGTTATTGTTATTGTTATTGTTATTGTTATTGTTATTGTTATTGTTATTGTTATTGTTATTGTTATTGTTATTGTTATTGTTATTGTTATTGTTATTGTTATTGTTATTGTTATTGTTATTGTTATTGTTATTGTTATTGTTATTGTTATTGTTATTGTTATTGTTATTGTTATTGTTATTGTTATTGTTATTGTTATTGTTATTGTTATTGTTATTGTTATTGTTATTGTTATTGTTATTGTTATTGTTATTGTTATTGTTATTGTTATTGTTATTGTTATTGTTATTGTTATTGTTATTGTTATTGTTATTGTTATTGTTATTGTTATTGTTATTGTTATTGTTATTGTTATTGTTATTGTTATTGTTATTGTTATTGTTATTGTTATTGTTATTGTTATTGTTATTGTTATTGTTATTGTTATTGTTATTGTTATTGTTATTGTTATTGTTATTGTTATTGTTATTGTTATTGTTATTGTTATTGTTATTGTTATTGTTATTGTTATTGTTATTGTTATTGTTATTGTTATTGTTATTGTTATTGTTATTGTTATTGTTATTGTTATTGTTATTGTTATTGTTATTGTTATTGTTATTGTTATTGTTATTGTTATTGTTATTGTTATTGTTATTGTTATTGTTATTGTTATTGTTATTGTTATTGTTATTGTTATTGTTATTGTTATTGTTATTGTTATTGTTATTGTTATTGTTATTGTTATTGTTATTGTTATTGTTATTGTTATTGTTATTGTTATTGTTATTGTTATTGTTATTGTTATTGTTATTGTTATTGTTATTGTTATTGTTATTGTTATTGTTATTGTTATTGTTATTGTTATTGTTATTGTTATTGTTATTGTTATTGTTATTGTTATTGTTATTGTTATTGTTATTGTTATTGTTATTGTTATTGTTATTGTTATTGTTATTGTTATTGTTATTGTTATTGTTATTGTTATTGTTATTGTTATTGTTATTGTTATTGTTATTGTTATTGTTATTGTTATTGTTATTGTTATTGTTATTGTTATTGTTATTGTTATTGTTATTGTTATTGTTATTGTTATTGTTATTGTTATTGTTATTGTTATTGTTATTGTTATTGTTATTGTTATTGTTATTGTTATTGTTATTGTTATTGTTATTGTTATTGTTATTGTTATTGTTATTGTTATTGTTATTGTTATTGTTATTGTTATTGTTATTGTTATTGTTATTGTTATTGTTATTGTTATTGTTATTGTTATTGTTATTGTTATTGTTATTGTTATTGTTATTGTTATTGTTATTGTTATTGTTATTGTTATTGTTATTGTTATTGTTATTGTTATTGTTATTGTTATTGTTATTGTTATTGTTATTGTTATTGTTATTGTTATTGTTATTGTTATTGTTATTGTTATTGTTATTGTTATTGTTATTGTTATTGTTATTGTTATTGTTATTGTTATTGTTATTGTTATTGTTATTGTTATTGTTATTGTTATTGTTATTGTTATTGTTATTGTTATTGTTATTGTTATTGTTATTGTTATTGTTATTGTTATTGTTATTGTTATTGTTATTGTTATTGTTATTGTTATTGTTATTGTTATTGTTATTGTTATTGTTATTGTTATTGTTATTGTTATTGTTATTGTTATTGTTATTGTTATTGTTATTGTTATTGTTATTGTTATTGTTATTGTTATTGTTATTGTTATTGTTATTGTTATTGTTATTGTTATTGTTATTGTTATTGTTATTGTTATTGTTATTGTTATTGTTATTGTTATTGTTATTGTTATTGTTATTGTTATTGTTATTGTTATTGTTATTGTTATTGTTATTGTTATTGTTATTGTTATTGTTATTGTTATTGTTATTGTTATTGTTATTGTTATTGTTATTGTTATTGTTATTGTTATTGTTATTGTTATTGTTATTGTTATTGTTATTGTTATTGTTATTGTTATTGTTATTGTTATTGTTATTGTTATTGTTATTGTTATTGTTATTGTTATTGTTATTGTTATTGTTATTGTTATTGTTATTGTTATTGTTATTGTTATTGTTATTGTTATTGTTATTGTTATTGTTATTGTTATTGTTATTGTTATTGTTATTGTTATTGTTATTGTTATTGTTATTGTTATTGTTATTGTTATTGTTATTGTTATTGTTATTGTTATTGTTATTGTTATTGTTATTGTTATTGTTATTGTTATTGTTATTGTTATTGTTATTGTTATTGTTATTGTTATTGTTATTGTTATTGTTATTGTTATTGTTATTGTTATTGTTATTGTTATTGTTATTGTTATTGTTATTGTTATTGTTATTGTTATTGTTATTGTTATTGTTATTGTTATTGTTATTGTTATTGTTATTGTTATTGTTATTGTTATTGTTACTGTTATTGTTATTGTTATTGTTATTGTTATTGTTATTGTTATTGTTATTGTTATTGTTATTGTTATTGTTATTGTTATTGTTATTGTTATTGTTATTGTTATTGTTATTGTTATTGTTATTGTTATTGTTATTGTAAGGTGGCAACACCGACAAAACAAAACAAACATCTATTACAATACTATTCAGCACTTTAGCTGAATAGCATATACATACATATATGTGAATGTATTAAGAATTAGAAAACAGGTGAAATAAAGTTTTTGTCGGCGGGCATTTGTCGATTCCAGTTTTGCCGCTTGCCCTGAAAAGGTGTTCAATTATAAATTAATAAAAGTCTTTTTATTGAATCTCTTGTGGTTTTTGGTGGTGACCGGGATTGTGGATCATCGTTTGCGTTTCAACGGCCGGAGCAGTTCCTGCAATCGGATATCGATTCTACAGGAGGATAAAACTCCATCCTACCAGTATGTGCGACGTTACCACGTTATATGGTGACGTTATATGGCGACCGTAACTCCGGTCATGAAGTGATTGGCTGGTAAAGTGAGTGGCTGGTAATGTGAGTGGCTGGTAAAGTGAGGAAAAAGGACTACAAACAAAAAAATTTTATAAAAATCAAAAAAAAAAGAAAAAACATTCTACTGAATATCGTAAAATTGGATGCCACAATCCAAGCAAATGGGTGACAGGTCTAAACACGAGAAAAAAAGCCGCCTGGAAAAGTGGTTGGCCAAAAGCCTCCCGGTGGAAACGTGGTGAGCAACGATAGTAAATCGAAAAAATGTAAAATGTAAAATCACAAAAAAAAAAAAAAAAAAAAAAAATTACAAAAAAAATTTACAAAAAAATATTAAAAAAAAAAATAAAACCCTACAAAAAAAATATAAAACTTGAAAAACTTGCAAACAAAAAAATTATAAAATGTGAGAAAAAAAAATGCCAAAAAAATTTAAAAACTCGTAACAAAAAAAAATTCAAAATACCAAAAAAAAAAATGGCATAAAACTGAAAAAACACTCGCAAAAAAAAAATTACAAAATACAAAAATCGAAAAAAAAGATGTTAAAACTTTCCAAAAACATACAAAAAAGTGCTAATGGCCATATTATATCTACTACGTTCTTTCTGGCATAACTAAAATTAACATAATTTATTGAAAAAAAAAATCGAAAATTTGCATATTTGTACGCATACATATATGTACATGTAAGAACTACATACATTCATACGGAAATTTTCATGTTTGTACATTAGTGGCAACTGTACCACGCACGCATCGTTTGCGGTACAAAGAATTGCACATTAAAAGTGCTGTTAGCAGCTAAAACCGTTACATTGCGGTATAAAAAGCCTCACGCCACGCCACAATATATATATGCATATAAGCTCGTAAGCACATATGTAAATCATCTTTAAAATTGTAGCAGCGGAACAGATAAGCAGCGAAACTTACAAGAACGGATGGCAACTGGGCAGCGGAACAGAGAAGGAGAAGAGCAAGTACCAACCAGCAACGATAATTATATTTTGTTATATACACATATACATTTTTTATAACTTACATATGCCTACTATATACATATGCTATTTTTGAATACATACATATACTTACGTATGAATACCTACATATGTAGTACATAAATGCATACATAAATTCTTGTGTACTTTTTTCCTGATTTGAAATTTGTGGAACTTTTGAATTCGCCACAATGGCAAAACTTTTGAACTTTTTGGAACTTTTTGAACGAAAGTGCTTTTAAGCAATTAATAGCACATAACTACTTTCAATTTATAAATTTTTCTTGAAGCTTTTAGCTCAAATAAACTTCGAATTTTCTCTATACGGATATATGCATACAAATTGCATACATACCTACATGCAAATTGCATACATCGCAAGTTAACAGCTTTTAACTTTTTTGAATATAATTTCTTTTTGAAGATTAATACGTTTTGTTACATGGAAATACATCGCGATAAACGCTTGTTGTTGTTATTGCACAAGATACAGTGTTTAGTTCTATATGAGTGCTACAGTGCCTACAAAAATTTTCGGACATTCTAAAACAAAAACAAAATAACATTTTTTTGAATATAAAAATAAATTTTTTTTTGAATATACAGTGCCTACAACAGGTTGTAAAAACAATCCAAAATATTTTCAGTGAACAAATATATCAAATTTTCCCAATTTTAACATAATAGCGATTTAACCCAGTGCCTTACTCTCGATAATTGATCTGCGATTACAGTGTCTTACTCTCGATTATTGATCTGCGATTACAGTGCCTACGATAATTTTACGACTTTTTGAAAATCTACTTCTTAGATATTTTTTTGATTAACCTCTTTTTGATAGTTTTCCTCCAATATTGCTACAGTGTGGTTAATAAATCTTCGTTCGTTTTCAACTTATTGAATTCGGGATTATAGTGCCTCATAAATTATCAAACTTCGAATATTTTTAAACAAATTTTCCTTCACGGAAGCTACATTAGAGCTTTTAAAAGTTTTCAAATTCAAATTAATACTAAATAAATGTTCAAGTAAATTCTCCTTCACGGAATTACAGTACCTTCAATAAATTTTCGGATACTTAAATATTTTTCTAGATTCGTATGCTTAATAAACTTACCTGTTTATACAGTGTCTTCGATAAATCTTCTCACAATTTTCAAAGTTTTTTTTTCCTCGATAGTATAGTGATTAGTATCACCACCTTAATCCAGTTGAATTTCGCGTAAATAATTCTTGTTAATAACATATGTACATGACACGACTTAGAAAAAAAAAAGGAAACTGCTAAACAACCCGAAAATAAAGAAGAGTCCAGCGAAGAGTCCGGCGAAGAGTCTTTTGAAGAGGCAACAGAAGATCCACCTGGTTTATCCTTATTAGAAGATTTTCGTGGATTTAACAATTCTACAAGCGAAACAGATAATTTAACCACATCCAACATGGCAACTGTAGAACAGAAAAAGGCTTTCATTTCGCACTGTGCAACGATAATTAGAGAAAATTATAGCGGCGATCCGCTAGCTCTCGAATCGTTCATAGATAAAATCAGTTTGATAGAAGACCTTACAGATACAAATTTAATACCAACTTTTATTGCTTTTTTAAAATCTAAACTCGAAGGTAAAGCGCGCGAAGCGATTCCAGTAGACGTCAATTCAGTTACACAAATAAAGACGGCATTGCGAAATAGAATTAAACCCGATAATTCAAAAGTCGTAGCGGGTAAAATAGCAGCATTGCATGTAATAAATAACAATTATTCGGAATTCGCTAAGCGAGTAGAGGATTTATCAGATGCGCTAGAAAGATCATTGATAATCGAGGGAATGACACAATCAAAAGCACACGAAATGGCTATTGAACAAACTGTAAACGTTTGTCGACTGAATACGCGCTCAGATTTAGTAAAGTCTATTCTAGCATCGACAACATTCACTGATGCGAAAGATGTAGTTGCTAAAATGATAGTGGAAAAAAATACCGAGGTACAAGAAAGACAGGTTTTAGCATTTCGCGCACGATCTTATCGACCAAACAGTTTTCGAGGAGGTTTTAGAAACCAGAATTTTAATAGTCAATTTAATAGAAATGGTCCGAATTTTAGTAGTAATAACAGTAGATACAATGGTAATGGCAATAATCGTAGGTATAGCAACAGTGGTACTAGATATAACAATAATTCGAACAATCGCAACAATAATTCGAACAATCGCAACAATAACTCAAACAATCGCAACAACAATTCAAACAATCGCAACAATAACAACAATCGCTCAAACAATAGCAGTACCGCAAATGTCAGGGCTTTAAACGCGAGCGCCCCTCAGCTGCGAACACTGGGGGAGCAGGAGCAAGATTATTAAACGAAATTTCCGAAAACAAATCAATTTATTGCTTAAATCTGAACTATTCTGATTTCATTAAATTGATTTGTAAAGATTCATTTAGACCATGTACCTTCTTGGTCGATTCTCAAGCCGATATCTCTCTAATCAAAATTTCAAGTTTGTCAAAAAATATTCCTATAAATCGCAATGAAATAATTAATATAACGGGTGTAACAACAAACGCTGTTTCTACTTTGGGTACTTTAAATACAAATCTGATCGCTTCAAATTTTACGATACAACAAACGTTACATGTAGTTGAAGACGACTTTAATATACCATCGGACGGAATACTTGGAAAAGATTTCCTCAAAGCAAATAAGTGCATTATAAATTACGCAAACGACAGCATAACTATCAGCATAGGTAACAAACGTTTTAACATTTCTATTATTCACGGTACCAGTACCGACACATTAGTAATCCCACCAAGGTGTGAAGTTTATCGGTTATTTCATTTGGAAAAATCAAATTATCCTGTTTTTGTAGACGCGCAAGAAATTTGTAGTGGCGTTTTCACTTCAAAATGTATCGTTGATACAAATAATCCAATCATAAAAGTTTTAAACGTTACCGACGAGGTAAAATACATCAAAAATTGTAACATAGTTACGGAAAAAATCGCTAATTACAACGTCTATGAAATAAATGAAGTTTCAAAAGATTCAAAACGTTTGGAAGAATTAAAATCAATTTTACAAAAGCAAATCCCTAATTACGCCCAAAAAGAATTAGTTGACTTATGCTTGAAATACGCTGATATATTTGCACTTACAAATGACCGAATGACACTTAATAACTTTTACGAACAGAAATTACGACTGACAGATAAAAATCCAGTTTATATTAAAAATTACCGTTTACCTTATTCACAGAGAGAAGAAATCAATAGACAGGTCGATAATCTTTTGCAAAATGATCTGATAGAGCCGAGCTCATCAAATTACAATAGCCCATTAATTTTAGTACCGAAAAAAGATCCAAACGGCAATAAAAAATCATATCGTATGTGCGTAGATTTCCGAGCTGTGAACAAAAAATTAATTGCTGACAAATTTCCCTTAGCTCGTGTTGACGACATACTCGATAATTTAGGCAGAGCAAAATTCTTTTCTACGTTAGATCTTTTTTCTGGTTTTCATCAAATACCACTTCATGTCAACTCTAGGGACATTACGTCTTTTAGTACAGATAAAGGAGCTTTCCGCTGGAAAGTCTTGCCTTTTGGCTTAAATGTAGCACCCAATTCCTTCTCACGCATGATGTCCATTGCATTTTCAGGCATTTCGCCAAACCAAGCTTTTATGTATATTGACGATATCATTGTCATCGGGTGTAGTGAGGCGCATCATTAAAAAATTTGGAAAAGGTTTTTGAAATTTGCAAAAAGTTTAATTTAAAGTTAAATCCCCAAAAATGTAATTTTCTTCGGTCAGAAGTAACTTTTCTTGGCCATAAGTGTTCGGATAAGGGTTTGTTGCCAGACGATGCCAAAATCGCATCTGTTAAAAAATATACTAAACCAGCAGACAAAGACGCAGTGCGGCGCTTTGTCGCCTTTGCGAATTAATATAGGCGGTTTATACCGAATTTTGCGTCTCTGGCAGCACCGCTGAACCGCTTAAGTCGAAAAAACGTTGAATTTAAATGGGATGATTCTTGCGAAAATGCATTTCAAAACCTCAAAAAATCCTTAATGTCGCCAAAACTCCTACAATACCCGGATTTCTCTAAAGAATTCATTATAACAGTTGACGCTTCTAAGCGTGGGTGTGGTGCTGTATTAAGTCAAAAACACGGAGACAACGATTTTCCAATCTGTTTTGCATCAAAATCTTTTAATAAGTCTGAGCAAAAGAAACCAATTATTGAATTAGAACTTTTGGCAATTTATTTCGCAATTAAACAATTTCGACCATATGTGTACGGAACACATTTCACAGTCAAATCAGATCATCGACCTTTAGTTTATCTTTTTAATATGAAAGATCCGGCATCCAAACTCTCTCGAATACGTCTTGAACTCTCTGAATACAATTTTACTATTGAATATATCAAAGGCAAGTCAAATGTAGTAGCAGACGCGCTATCGCGCATAACTATCGACGAACTGAAAAATTCCACAATTGGCATCCTTGCCGTGCAAACTCGATCAAAAACAAGACAACTGGAACAAAAACAACAAACAACTACTCCTGAAACTACTCCTGACAGTACTACATTACAAGTTTATGATAAATTTTCTTACGATTTTTCAAAAAAGATTCCGCGAATAAAAACTCAAATACAGTACGATAAAGATGATAAAATTTCAAGTTTACAAATTTGTACACATTTAAAACACAAGAAGATGGAACTTTTTAATTTTGCAAATGTTAACGTAATGACAAATCTAGATGAGTTACTTTCGAAGCTTGAATTAGAAGCTAACAAACGCAACATTAAAGAGTTAGAATGGCCAAAAAATGATATATTTTTCAAACATTATGAGATCTCAAAATTAAAAGATAGCGGAAATAAAATTTTAAAAACGTTACAAATCATACTTACAGAATCAGTAGAAATAGTGACAGACGAAGATAAGAAACAGAAATTAATGACCATTTATCACAATGACCCAATTTCAGGCGGACATTTTGGTAGTAAAAAACTATACGCGAAATTACGAACCAAGTATTATTGGAAAAATATGACGCGTGACATTGCCAAATTTGTCAGAAATTGTGATAAATGTTTATTAAACAAAGTTAAGCCCAAAACAAGAGAAAGTCTAGTACTTACTCCAACACCCTGCAAGCCATTTGAAATTGTTGTTATTGACACGATAGGACCTTTGCCCCAATCGGATAGTGGTAACAGGTTCGCAGTTACCATGATTTGTGATTTGAGCAAATATCTTGTTACCGTTGCGATACCTGATAAAAGTGCAAGAACCGTTGCTAGAGCCATTTTCGAAAATTTCATACTAATTTACGGCCTTATGAAATCGATAAAAACAGACCTAGGAACAGAATATAAAAACGCTCTTTTTTCTGAAATAACAAAACTCCTAAATATCGAACATAATTTTTCTACCGCGTACTACCATGAAACATTAGGTACAATAGAACGCAATCACAGAGTTTTTAACGAATACTTGCGAGCATATCTGAATGAAAATTTTTCCGACTGGGATGTTTATCTAAGGTACTTTACGTTTTTGCACAACACAACAACAAACACAGTTTTTGATAATAAGTTCACACCATTTGAACTTGTTTTTGGTAAAAATGCAATTCTACCAATAGATTTGAAAAACGATAAAATTGAACCGATTTACAACGTAGAGAATTACGCGAAAGAAATTAAATTTAGATTACAAAAAACCCACGCACTTGCAAAAAAATCCGTTAACAAATTTAAACTGCAAAATCATACCGGATATAGCAAACATTCGAAGCCAATATCACTTAGTGAAAATGACAGAATTTTAGTACAAAACGAACCAAGAGACAAGCACTCAAGCATATATAAGGGTCCGTTCACGGTAGCAAACGTGGATGGAGTCAATGTTACGTACGTTGATGAAAACAATAATAGGAAAACAGTACATAAGAATAGAATACATAAAGTAGTCAATTAAAAACAAAAATTTTTTGAATTTTGAAATATGTAAATCTTATTGCTAATCTAAGTTCAAATTTAGAAATTAAATTCACATTTATAAACTTTAATACTTAAATGTAAATTGATATCTATATTTAATAAATACTTTAAGCTATTTATAATTAGCTTTAAGTTTGTGAAGTATAGTAATATGTACATTTCAATTTTTTTATTAAAAACTAAAATGTAAATTGTTATGAACAAACGAGTAGTAAAAGGGGGAAAATCACATGTACATACATATATATTGAAATTACAACTCGTTCGTTCATAACAATTCACATCATCCGCGTCAAGAGGAATTCGGCAAATTTGGCCAATTTGACGAATCCTTCTTTTCGTAGGAGGGTGATGTAAGGTGGCAACACCGACAAAACAAAACAAACATCTATTACAATACTATTCAGCACTTTAGCTGAATAGCATATACATACATATATGTGAATGTATTAAGAATTAGAAAACAGGTGAAATAAAGTTTTTGTCGGCGGGCATTTGTCGATTCCAGTTTTGCCGCTTGCCCTGAAAAGGTGTTCAATTATAAATTAATAAAAGTCTTTTTAGTGAATCTCTTGTGGTTTTTGGTGGTGACCGGGATTGTGGATCATCGTTTGCGTTTCAACGGCCGGAGCAGTTCCTGCAATCGGATATCGATTCTACAGGAGGATAAAACTCCATCCTACCAGTATGTGCGACGTTACCACGTTATATGGTGACGTTATATTATTGTTATTGTTATTGTTATTGTTATTGTTATTGTTATTGTTATTGTTATTGTTATTGTTATTGTTATTGTTATTGTTATTGTTATTGTTATTGTTATTGTTATTGTTATTGTTATTGTTATTGTTATTGTTATTGTTATTGTTATTGTTATTGTTATTGTTATTGTTATTGTTATTGTTATTGTTATTGTTATTGTTATTGTTATTGTTATTGTTATTGTTATTGTTATTGTTATTGTTATTGTTATTGTTATTGTTATTGTTATTGTTATTGTTATTGTTATTGTTATTGTTATTGTTATTGTTATTGTTATTGTTATTGTTACTGTTATTGTTATTGTTATTGTTATTGTTATTGTTATTGTTATTGTTATTGTTATTGTTATTGTTATTGTTATTGTTATTGTTATTGTTATTGTTATTGTTATTGTTATTGTTATTGTTATTGTTATTGTTATTGTTATTGTTATTGTTATTGTTATTGTTATTGTTATTGTTATTGTTATTGTTATTGTTATTGTTATTGTTATTGTTATTGTTATTGTTATTGTTATTGTTATTGTTATTGTTATTGTTATTGTTATTGTTATTGTTATTGTTATTGTTATTGTTATTGTTATTGTTATTGTTATTGTTATTGTTATTGTTATTGTTATTGTTATTGTTATTGTTATTGTTATTGTTATTGTTATTGTTATTGTTATTGTTATTGTTATTGTTATTGTTATTGTTATTGTTATTGTTATTGTTATTGTTATTGTTATTGTTATTGTTATTGTTATTGTTATTGTTATTGTTATTGTTATTGTTATTGTTATTGTTATTGTTATTGTTATTGTTATTGTTATTGTTATTGTTATTGTTATTGTTATTGTTATTGTTATTGTTATTGTTATTGTTATTGTTATTGTTATTGTTATTGTTATTGTTATTGTTATTGTTATTGTTATTGTTATTGTTATTGTTATTGTTATTGTTATTGTTATTGTTATTGTTATTGTTATTGTTATTGTTATTGTTATTGTTATTGTTATTGTTATTGTTATTGTTATTGTTATTGTTATTGTTATTGTTATTGTTATTGTTATTGTTATTGTTATTGTTATTGTTATTGTTATTGTTATTGTTATTGTTATTGTTATTGTTATTGTTATTGTTATTGTTATTGTTATTGTTATTGTTATTGTTATTGTTATTGTTATTGTTATTGTTATTGTTATTGTTATTGTTATTGTTATTGTTATTGTTATTGTTATTGTTATTGTTATTGTTATTGTTATTGTTATTGTTATTGTTATTGTTATTGTTATTGTTATTGTTATTGTTATTGTTATTGTTATTGTTATTGTTATTGTTATTGTTATTGTTATTGTTATTGTTATTGTTATTGTTATTGTTATTGTTATTGTTATTGTTATTGTTATTGTTATTGTTATTGTTATTGTTATTGTTATTGTTATTGTTATTGTTATTGTTATTGTTATTGTTATTGTTATTGTTATTGTTATTGTTATTGTTATTGTTATTGTTATTGTTATTGTTATTGTTATTGTTATTGTTATTGTTATTGTTATTGTTATTGTTATTGTTATTGTTATTGTTATTGTTATTGTTATTGTTATTGTTATTGTTATTGTTATTGTTATTGTTATTGTTATTGTTATTGTTATTGTTATTGTTATTGTTATTGTTATTGTTATTGTTATTGTTATTGTTATTGTTATTGTTATTGTTATTGTTATTGTTATTGTTATTGTTATTGTTATTGTTATTGTTATTGTTATTGTTATTGTTATTGTTATTGTTATTGTTATTGTTATTGTTATTGTTATTGTTATTGTTATTGTTATTGTTATTGTTATTGTTATTGTTATTGTTATTGTTATTGTTATTGTTATTGTTATTGTTATTGTTATTGTTATTGTTATTGTTATTGTTATTGTTATTGTTATTGTTATTGTTATTGTTATTGTTATTGTTATTGTTATTGTTATTGTTATTGTTATTGTTATTGTTATTGTTATTGTTATTGTTATTGTTATTGTTATTGTTATTGTTATTGTTATTGTTATTGTTATTGTTATTGTTATTGTTATTGTTATTGTTATTGTTATTGTTATTGTTATTGTTATTGTTATTGTTATTGTTATTGTTATTGTTATTGTTATTGTTATTGTTATTGTTATTGTTATTGTTATTGTTATTGTTATTGTTATTGTTATTGTTATTGTTATTGTTATTGTTATTGTTATTGTTATTGTTATTGTTATTGTTATTGTTATTGTTATTGTTATTGTTATTGTTATTGTTATTGTTATTGTTATTGTTATTGTTATTGTTATTGTTATTGTTATTGTTATTGTTATTGTTATTGTTATTGTTATTGTTATTGTTATTGTTATTGTTATTGTTATTGTTATTGTTATTGTTATTGTTATTGTTATTGTTATTGTTATTGTTATTGTTATTGTTATTGTTATTGTTATTGTTATTGTTATTGTTATTGTTATTGTTATTGTTATTGTTATTGTTATTGTTATTGTTATTGTTATTGTTATTGTTATTGTTATTGTTATTGTTATTGTTATTGTTATTGTTATTGTTATTGTTATTGTTATTGTTATTGTTATTGTTATTGTTATTGTTATTGTTATTGTTATTGTTATTGTTATTGTTATTGTTATTGTTATTGTTATTGTTATTGTTATTGTTATTGTTATTGTTATTGTTATTGTTATTGTTATTGTTATTGTTATTGTTATTGTTATTGTTATTGTTATTGTTATTGTTATTGTTATTGTTATTGTTATTGTTATTGTTATTGTTATTGTTATTGTTATTGTTATTGTTATTGTTATTGTTATTGTTATTGTTATTGTTATTGTTATTGTTATTGTTATTGTTATTGTTATTGTTATTGTTATTGTTATTGTTATTGTTATTGTTATTGTTATTGTTATTGTTATTGTTATTGTTATTGTTATTGTTATTGTTATTGTTATTGTTATTGTTATTGTTATTGTTATTGTTATTGTTATTGTTATTGTTATTGTTATTGTTATTGTTATTGTTATTGTTATTGTTATTGTTATTGTTATTGTTATTGTTATTGTTATTGTTATTGTTATTGTTATTGTTATTGTTATTGTTATTGTTATTGTTATTGTTATTGTTATTGTTATTGTTATTGTTATTGTTATTGTTATTGTTATTGTTATTGTTATTGTTATTGTTATTGTTATTGTTATTGTTATTGTTATTGTTATTGTTATTGTTATTGTTATTGTTATTGTTATTGTTATTGTTATTGTTATTGTTATTGTTATTGTTATTGTTATTGTTATTGTTATTGTTATTGTTATTGTTATTGTTATTGTTATTGTTATTGTTATTGTTATTGTTATTGTTATTGTTATTGTTATTGTTATTGTTATTGTTATTGTTATTGTTATTGTTATTGTTATTGTTATTGTTATTGTTATTGTTATTGTTATTGTTATTGTTATTGTTATTGTTATTGTTATTGTTATTGTTATTGTTATTGTTATTGTTATTGTTATTGTTATTGTTATTGTTATTGTTATTGTTATTGTTATTGTTATTGTTATTGTTATTGTTATTGTTATTGTTATTGTTATTGTTATTGTTATTGTTATTGTTATTGTTATTGTTATTGTTATTGTTATTGTTATTGTTATTGTTATTGTTATTGTTATTGTTATTGTTATTGTTATTGTTATTGTTATTGTTATTGTTATTGTTATTGTTATTGTTATTGTTATTGTTATTGTTATTGTTATTGTTATTGTTATTGTTATTGTTATTGTTATTGTTATTGTTATTGTTATTGTTATTGTTATTGTTATTGTTATTGTTATTGTTATTGTTATTGTTATTGTTATTGTTATTGTTATTGTTATTGTTATTGTTATTGTTATTGTTATTGTTATTGTTATTGTTATTGTTATTGTTATTGTTATTGTTATTGTTATTGTTATTGTTATTGTTATTGTTATTGTTATTGTTATTGTTATTGTTATTGTTATTGTTATTGTTATTGTTATTGTTATTGTTATTGTTATTGTTATTGTTATTGTTATTGTTATTGTTATTGTTATTGTTATTGTTATTGTTATTGTTATTGTTATTGTTATTGTTATTGTTATTGTTATTGTTATTGTTATTGTTATTGTTATTGTTATTGTTATTGTTATTGTTATTGTTATTGTTATTGTTATTGTTATTGTTATTGTTATTGTTATTGTTATTGTTATTGTTATTGTTATTGTTATTGTTATTGTTATTGTTATTGTTATTGTTATTGTTATTGTTATTGTTATTGTTATTGTTATTGTTATTGTTATTGTTATTGTTATTGTTATTGTTATTGTTATTGTTATTGTTATTGTTATTGTTATTGTTATTGTTATTGTTATTGTTATTGTTATTGTTATTGTTATTGTTATTGTTATTGTTATTGTTATTGTTATTGTTATTGTTATTGTTATTGTTATTGTTATTGTTATTGTTATTGTTATTGTTATTGTTATTGTTATTGTTATTGTTATTGTTATTGTTATTGTTATTGTTATTGTTATTGTTATTGTTATTGTTATTGTTATTGTTATTGTTATTGTTATTGTTATTGTTATTGTTATTGTTATTGTTATTGTTATTGTTATTGTTATTGTTATTGTTATTGTTATTGTTATTGTTATTGTTATTGTTATTGTTATTGTTATTGTTATTGTTATTGTTATTGTTATTGTTATTGTTATTGTTATTGTTATTGTTATTGTTATTGTTATTGTTATTGTTATTGTTATTGTTATTGTTATTGTTATTGTTATTGTTATTGTTATTGTTATTGTTATTGTTATTGTTATTGTTATTGTTATTGTTATTGTTATTGTTATTGTTATTGTTATTGTTATTGTTATTGTTATTGTTATTGTTATTGTTATTGTTATTGTTATTGTTATTGTTATTGTTATTGTTATTGTTATTGTTATTGTTATTGTTATTGTTATTGTTATTGTTATTGTTATTGTTATTGTTATTGTTATTGTTATTGTTATTGTTATTGTTATTGTTATTGTTATTGTTATTGTTATTGTTATTGTTATTGTTATTGTTATTGTTATTGTTATTGTTATTGTTATTGTTATTGTTATTGTTATTGTTATTGTTATTGTTATTGTTATTGTTATTGTTATTGTTATTGTTATTGTTATTGTTATTGTTATTGTTATTGTTATTGTTATTGTTATTGTTATTGTTATTGTTATTGTTATTGTTATTGTTATTGTTATTGTTATTGTTATTGTTATTGTTATTGTTATTGTTATTGTTATTGTTATTGTTATTGTTATTGTTATTGTTATTGTTATTGTTATTGTTATTGTTATTGTTATTGTTATTGTTATTGTTATTGTTATTGTTATTGTTATTGTTATTGTTATTGTTATTGTTATTGTTATTGTTATTGTTATTGTTATTGTTATTGTTATTGTTATTGTTATTGTTATTGTTATTGTTATTGTTATTGTTATTGTTATTGTTATTGTTATTGTTATTGTTATTGTTATTGTTATTGTTATTGTTATTGTTATTGTTATTGTTATTGTTATTGTTATTGTTATTGTTATTGTTATTGTTATTGTTATTGTTATTGTTATTGTTATTGTTATTGTTATTGTTATTGTTATTGTTATTGTTATTGTTATTGTTATTGTTATTGTTATTGTTATTGTTATTGTTATTGTTATTGTTATTGTTATTGTTATTGTTATTGTTATTGTTATTGTTATTGTTATTGTTATTGTTATTGTTATTGTTATTGTTATTGTTATTGTTATTGTTATTGTTATTGTTATTGTTATTGTTATTGTTATTGTTATTGTTATTGTTATTGTTATTGTTATTGTTATTGTTATTGTTATTGTTATTGTTATTGTTATTGTTATTGTTATTGTTATTGTTATTGTTATTGTTATTGTTATTGTTATTGTTATTGTTATTGTTATTGTTATTGTTATTGTTATTGTTATTGTTATTGTTATTGTTATTGTTATTGTTATTGTTATTGTTATTGTTATTGTTATTGTTATTGTTATTGTTATTGTTATTGTTATTGTTATTGTTATTGTTATTGTTATTGTTATTGTTATTGTTATTGTTATTGTTATTGTTATTGTTATTGTTATTGTTATTGTTATTGTTATTGTTATTGTTATTGTTATTGTTATTGTTATTGTTATTGTTATTGTTATTGTTATTGTTATTGTTATTGTTATTGTTATTGTTATTGTTATTGTTATTGTTATTGTTATTGTTATTGTTATTGTTATTGTTATTGTTATTGTTATTGTTATTGTTATTGTTATTGTTATTGTTATTGTTATTGTTATTGTTATTGTTATTGTTATTGTTATTGTTATTGTTATTGTTATTGTTATTGTTATTGTTATTGTTATTGTTATTGTTATTGTTATTGTTATTGTTATTGTTATTGTTATTGTTATTGTTATTGTTATTGTTATTGTTATTGTTATTGTTATTGTTATTGTTATTGTTATTGTTATTGTTATTGTTATTGTTATTGTTATTGTTATTGTTATTGTTATTGTTATTGTTATTGTTATTGTTATTGTTATTGTTATTGTTATTGTTATTGTTATTGTTATTGTTATTGTTATTGTTATTGTTATTGTTATTGTTATTGTTATTGTTATTGTTATTGTTATTGTTATTGTTATTGTTATTGTTATTGTTATTGTTATTGTTATTGTTATTGTTATTGTTATTGTTATTGTTATTGTTATTGTTATTGTTATTGTTATTGTTATTGTTATTGTTATTGTTATTGTTATTGTTATTGTTATTGTTATTGTTATTGTTATTGTTATTGTTATTGTTATTGTTATTGTTATTGTTATTGTTATTGTTATTGTTATTGTTATTGTTATTGTTATTGTTATTGTTATTGTTATTGTTATTGTTATTGTTATTGTTATTGTTATTGTTATTGTTATTGTTATTGTTATTGTTATTGTTATTGTTATTGTTATTGTTATTGTTATTGTTATTGTTATTGTTATTGTTATTGTTATTGTTATTGTTATTGTTATTGTTATTGTTATTGTTATTGTTATTGTTATTGTTATTGTTATTGTTATTGTTATTGTTATTGTTATTGTTATTGTTATTGTTATTGTTATTGTTATTGTTATTGTTATTGTTATTGTTATTGTTATTGTTATTGTTATTGTTATTGTTATTGTTATTGTTATTGTTATTGTTATTGTTATTGTTATTGTTATTGTTATTGTTATTGTTATTGTTATTGTTATTGTTATTGTTATTGTTATTGTTATTGTTATTGTTATTGTTATTGTTATTGTTATTGTTATTGTTATTGTTATTGTTATTGTTATTGTTATTGTTATTGTTATTGTTATTGTTATTGTTATTGTTATTGTTATTGTTATTGTTATTGTTATTGTTATTGTTATTGTTATTGTTATTGTTATTGTTATTGTTATTGTTATTGTTATTGTTATTGTTATTGTTATTGTTATTGTTATTGTTATTGTTATTGTTATTGTTATTGTTATTGTTATTGTTATTGTTATTGTTATTGTTATTGTTATTGTTATTGTTATTGTTATTGTTATTGTTATTGTTATTGTTATTGTTATTGTTATTGTTATTGTTATTGTTATTGTTATTGTTATTGTTATTGTTATTGTTATTGTTATTGTTATTGTTATTGTTATTGTTATTGTTATTGTTATTGTTATTGTTATTGTTATTGTTATTGTTATTGTTATTGTTATTGTTATTGTTATTGTTATTGTTATTGTTATTGTTATTGTTATTGTTATTGTTATTGTTATTGTTATTGTTATTGTTATTGTTATTGTTATTGTTATTGTTATTGTTATTGTTATTGTTATTGTTATTGTTATTGTTATTGTTATTGTTATTGTTATTGTTATTGTTATTGTTATTGTTATTGTTATTGTTATTGTTATTGTTATTGTTATTGTTATTGTTATTGTTATTGTTATTGTTATTGTTATTGTTATTGTTATTGTTATTGTTATTGTTATTGTTATTGTTATTGTTATTGTTATTGTTATTGTTATTGTTATTGTTATTGTTATTGTTATTGTTATTGTTATTGTTATTGTTATTGTTATTGTTATTGTTATTGTTATTGTTATTGTTATTGTTATTGTTATTGTTATTGTTATTGTTATTGTTATTGTTATTGTTATTGTTATTGTTATTGTTATTGTTATTGTTATTGTTATTGTTATTGTTATTGTTATTGTTATTGTTATTGTTATTGTTATTGTTATTGTTATTGTTATTGTTATTGTTATTGTTATTGTTATTGTTATTGTTATTGTTATTGTTATTGTTATTGTTATTGTTATTGTTATTGTTATTGTTATTGTTATTGTTATTGTTATTGTTATTGTTATTGTTATTGTTATTGTTATTGTTATTGTTATTGTTATTGTTATTGTTATTGTTATTGTTATTGTTATTGTTATTGTTATTGTTATTGTTATTGTTATTGTTATTGTTATTGTTATTGTTATTGTTATTGTTATTGTTATTGTTATTGTTATTGTTATTGTTATTGTTATTGTTATTGTTATTGTTATTGTTATTGTTATTGTTATTGTTATTGTTATTGTTATTGTTATTGTTATTGTTATTGTTATTGTTATTGTTATTGTTATTGTTATTGTTATTGTTATTGTTATTGTTATTGTTATTGTTATTGTTATTGTTATTGTTATTGTTATTGTTATTGTTATTGTTATTGTTATTGTTATTGTTATTGTTATTGTTATTGTTATTGTTATTGTTATTGTTATTGTTATTGTTATTGTTATTGTTATTGTTATTGTTATTGTTATTGTTATTGTTATTGTTATTGTTATTGTTATTGTTATTGTTATTGTTATTGTTATTGTTATTGTTATTGTTATTGTTATTGTTATTGTTATTGTTATTGTTATTGTTATTGTTATTGTTATTGTTATTGTTATTGTTATTGTTATTGTTATTGTTATTGTTATTGTTATTGTTATTGTTATTGTTATTGTTATTGTTATTGTTATTGTTATTGTTATTGTTATTGTTATTGTTATTGTTATTGTTATTGTTATTGTTATTGTTATTGTTATTGTTATTGTTATTGTTATTGTTATTGTTATTGTTATTGTTATTGTTATTGTTATTGTTATTGTTATTGTTATTGTTATTGTTATTGTTATTGTTATTGTTATTGTTATTGTTATTGTTATTGTTATTGTTATTGTTATTGTTATTGTTATTGTTATTATTGTTATTGTTATTGTTATTGTTATTGTTATTGTTATTGTTATTGTTATTGTTATTGTTATTGTTATTGTTATTGTTATTGTTATTGTTATTGTTATTGTTATTGTTATTGTTATTGTTATTGTTATTGTTATTGTTATTGTTATTGTTATTGTTATTGTTATTGTTATTGTTATTGTTATTGTTATTGTTATTGTTATTGTTATTGTTATTGTTATTGTTATTGTTAT